>CM051039.1:10982220-11354720 GCA_027627225.1 Congeria kusceri
TCTTTTGTGCGGCATAGTTTAACAGTTAAACATTTGATATCCAGGTGCAGTGATTGGATACAATTGCAGATCAATGTGCACATGACTGAAATTGGTGGAAAGGTCTATTGAAAGAGCAACGAGGGCATTTTCCGCGGTGTCTCTTGTTACTACGAAAACATGCGCATATACTGTCCCAATGTGTGTTATTTTTTGCGCATGTTTTATCGCTTTGTTGTGTACCTCCAGTGGACCACGGTTCCTGGTTCGAGTACACGAAGGGCTGGTGGTTGCTGCGTGAGGATCCCAACACGCTGCTGATCTTTTACGAAGACATGAAGCAAAACCTTCGGCAGGAAGTGGACAAACTGTGCGCGTTCCTGGGGAAGACACTTCCGGTTCCGGTTCGCGAGGAGATCACGCACCACTGCCGCTTCGAGAACATGAAGCAGAACCCGATGACGAACCACCTTGACGTGTATTCAATAGACAGCAAGATTTCACCCTTACTACGAAAAGGTACAAGCATTGCAAACTCTGTCTTGTG
Organism: Congeria kusceri; assembly: GCA_027627225.1. Lineage (NCBI taxonomy): Eukaryota > Metazoa > Mollusca > Bivalvia > Myida > Dreissenidae > Congeria > Congeria kusceri. The sequence continues at coordinate 10,982,747 of CM051039.1, forward strand.
TCATCTTAATAGAATCAGCTCCTAATATACGCTACAGTAGTAAGAGTGTGGTGTGTTTGTTTTTTGCTCAATCCGGTAGCTAAAAGTGCAAAAGCATGTATGAAGATTTTTTGTGTGAAAAACAAACTTATAATTGGTAATTAATGATATAATTCAGCGGAAGTGAGTTCCGATTCATGAAGTACACATACGTTTATGTAAAGGGGGCGGGGGGGGGGGGAGTGGTCGCCTTCCTTTAGCAAATGTTCCGTCATTCATTTTGTACACTTTCATAGACCCGCTACACAAGTAATGGTTAACCATACGTGTCAAGAACTTTTTGTGATTTTCGGGAAAAAAGAGCAGTTTTCGCATAAATATATAGAGGATATTGTTTAATGCAGTGTAAGATCGTATTTTATTTCATGAGTGGTAATAGAAACAATATTTTCACGAGTGGCGCAGCAGAGCACAAGGACCACAACTCTTTCTTCAATATTTATGGAGTTATTGCCCTTTGTTTATTTTGTGTGTACAAAGCATTAATTTTCTTGTGCGGAGCATTACACCATTAGTATTGGAGGGATTCAAACAAAACTTCATAGAATGGTAGTGAACAATGAGAGGATCTGCAGAGTACGAGGACTATAAATATTTCTTCAATTTTACCGAGTTAATGATCTTTGTTTCATTTTCTTGTGCGGAGCATTACACCATTAGTATGGAAGGGATTCAAATGAAACTACATATGAAGCGTGTCGTGGGAAAACCGGCCTATTGCATGTGCGTTAAGTGTAGTCCGCACAGGGTAATCCAGAACGGCACTTTCCGCCTACAGTGGATTTATGTTTAGAAGAGACCAAACAGAAAATACTATAAAAGTGGAAAGTGCCGTCCTAGATTAGCCTGTGCGGACTGCACAGGCTAATCCGAGACGACTCTTTACGCACATGCATTAAGCTCGGTTTTCCCACGACACGCCTCATATAATGATAGAGAACAATGAGAGGAAGTGCATAGTACAAGGACCATAACTATTTCTTCAATGTTTATGGAGTTATTGCCCTTTGTTTAGTTTATGTGCAGAGCATAACTCCGTTAGTATTGAAGGGATTTTAAATAAAACCACATATTTTGATAGAGGACGTTGAGAGGAAGTGCAGATTGCAAGGACCATAACTCTTTTTGTAGGAAACGTCATTTTGCCAACATGTAACTGACATTGTGTTGCTCTGACAAGCATATGTTTCGAGGCATACGTCACATCCTGTGACAATCCTTGGTTTTGCCAACCTTTGTAAGATCAACACGCAGACAGCGTAGAAAGACTGTTGGCGACAAAAGAAACTAAAAGCATGTGAATTATGAGTGCATTTTTGCTAAAAGGAAACATGTGTTTGAATGAAGTTCAATGTCCCACCTTTAAACTGTATAATGTGGCTTCTTATTCAATAGTATTCGACATCTTAAAGGGACTTGCTTGCATATGTCCGCATTTTTTAAGTGTGCCATTAAATGTCATAACTTGATAGGTTTAAGCATCGGAACTAAAAAGCTCAAGTATAATAACAATAAAAGTATTAAGAAATAAAAAGAAAAAAGTCGGTCCAACCGGGGTTCGAACCCGGGACCTCCGGATTAAAAAGCTTACCGTTCGACCATTCCGAATTCTATGCTTCAGTTGCATTATTTACTTTATCTAAGTTTTTCATGTGTTGTCAACAATTTCAACGAAAACAACAGAAACACTTATTAATCCATCGTTTAGCGTTACAAATGCTTTATAATTTTATCAATTTCAACTGTTGATTACTCATGAACAAAATGGTTTTTACATTACATTTTTAGGTCCGTAGTGTTATTTTGCTCCCTTGTATACAGTGTTATTTTAGTTTTGGAAACAGTGACAAAAAGTTGAAAAATTGTCAATTCGTCAATCTGTGTACAGGTTCCTTTAATGAAAACTAATTTGTAAGTAACGAAAAATTATTGTGTTCGACCTAATTATCTTATGCAAACGGAATCATATACATGCCAGTCAATCTGCAAGGGCCAGAATAACCGATAAAGTGTAGTAGTTAGGCGCACCGATTGTTAGTGCTTCTTAGCCAAAGATTTATTTATAGATCTTTAAAATTGTTCGTAGCCTACTGGGTCAAAATAGATCAAACGATGAAAGCTCTCGATTGTCCATAGTACAGTTTAAAATTAATAAATTACAGTAATTTGTTGTCAAAATATTCAGAATGAGAATTGGTAGCAAGAAAAAATACTTCCGCAACGAGTCAAAAGGAACCGATGTAGCGCATTAATTTGGTGACTTTATTCCAGGACACACCGGTAAATATTTCGGTTACCTACAAGTAAATAGCAAAAGTAGGGATGTTATTAGTTTTAAGTTATTTTGTTATAAATTGACCTTTTTACAAACTGTAATTGTAATAAATTACATGATATACACATTATAATACATATTACATACATTATCTTAAATAATTAAAATGTCAGAAAACGAGTGTGAAATTTTGCTGTTTTGAAGAAGGACCCATTCTGGTTTCGATTTACTGACTAACAGCCTGCAAAGAAAAGAAGTAGTTTTCCCGCGATACCTGTTTTCGAAATTCCCCTCTCAATAGACCGTTGGCTTCCGCCAACAGTCTAATAAAAACAATCATGCTCATACTTACGGCAAATTTAATTTACAGTGATAATCAACTGCCATATAGTTTCGCACACACAGATGCACGCGTGAATTAGGACAGGTGTTTCGATGTCATAGACGAGTACATTTAACATACTCTTGTCCCTTTTGTCCCCAGGTCAGGTGGGCAACTGGAAGACCACGTTCACAGTGGCGCAGAACGAGCTGTTTGACAAGTTCTACACGGACGAGCTGGGCCATCTAGACATCCCCTTCCGGTGGACAATTTAGACATCCCCTTTCGGTGGGCCATCTAGACATCAACTTCCAGTGGACCATCTAAACATCCCCTTCCGGTGGGCCATCTAGATACCCCATGCCGGTACACGCTTGACTTGACGGAGCCCGGGGTTGTGCTTGGACAGGTTATACGATTTGTTATGAAAAACGTGGTACATGTACAATTTTGGTGTAGAAACCTACCAAACCTAAAATGCATATACCTGTTGCTCAGCCCCGTGTCTCTATTAGCTGGGACGGACTGGGTCGGGTATGGCGATGCCACCCGGGTATCCATTGATTAATCGCCATCGGGTACCCGTAACAGTTATTGCTTTCTAATTGTAACAGAGTAGTTACCGTCCGTAGTGTCGACATTTTCAACGGATTCACAAAGATTCTTCGAACAATATCAGCTCTTCTAACATTTCCGTGTTTTAGAAGATAAAAAGCAACCTTTTCGTATATAATACAGTTCTAAATATATTGTGTTTATTATATTATTGACATTATGTATTAAAGGTGCAATAAGCAAATAGATCGGACACCCGGGAAATGTTTTAGCAACCAGGGTAGTAACACTGGAACCCACCCGTCGGGAATGCAACGGCATGACATAATATCCCACCTGTTGGGTGTGCAGAAGTTTGTCTCAGACTATACATGATTTATTTTAATCAAGTATTTTACACACATGTGTATATATACGTATATGTTTGGTGTTGTCTGAACTGATTGACCTATAATAATAAACAAACACACATTATTACATGTATATGTTTTTATATTATACAGTATAGTTTTACTAAAGCTAAATCTGTACTAATACGTTTAAACACGACAAATCATAATTGCACGAGGATGGAATACAACCACTGGACTCCTATGAAAATAGCTGTCAATCAAATTATCAGAATCCATTTTGTGCAAAGGGAAACAAATCCTACAAATGCAAAATAGGCATTGCAATAATTTGTCTCCCTTGAATTTCAATGCGCTCTTAACAAACCTTATATTGAATATCTGTCGACAAGAATTAATTAAGTAGCAACTATGTAAATATCGGTCAATTTCAACTTCGCCACTAGTAGACAAAGCACATCTTCGATATTCAAGCACAGTTACTATAAGCATTTTCGTTCACTACACACATAAAGATTTGTTTGCCATGTTTAACAATCACTCAGTAGACAGAGAGAAACATGCTCCACACTAAATTATAAATTATAATCATGCGTCCAAAGCAAACAGAAGGTTATAAACAAGTAATGTACATCAAATAAAATGCCACAGTCGTAAACTTTTTTTCAGTATTTCACCATGGATATACATAGATACATAACAAGCAGACAGTGCGAAGTTCATATGGGGGGGGGGGGGGGGGGGCTCCTTAAACAATCATAACAAGCCACGTGAATCATTTGGTCTATGGCTTATGTTCTATTACTGTAAAATGCACGTACTTCTGTAGTGATTCAATTTCACAAAATAAAACTCGTAAAACGACAAATATTTTGCTACATGTAACTGCATATAACTGTGTTCAGCTATAAACTATTAAAAACAACATTATTGGGCCTGCTAAAATGTACGTTAAAATACAAATAATTTAACGCATAAAACAATACAGTTATCAATATAAAAAAGTTTTAAAAACTAAACAATACGATAAGTCAAAGATCGGTGGCATTATATGTAGTATCTGTATCAGTATGATATTTAGTCCACAGCCTTTCAAGCGTAACAGTGAGATAAAAGGAACGCACGTGAATGCAGGTATGTACACAAGTGTTTGCACTCGAAAAAGTATTGCTTAAACATAAAAGCGTGATTTTTTTTTATTTCACCGAGTGTTTAAGTTAAAAATCAAAATGAAAAATTCATTTACTTAAAAACACGTCTAATTCTGGCTATATTGTCCGAATCAATAGTTTGTGCTTGGCATTAAAAAAATACAGACGCACTCAGCACCATGTGAATTTAAAAAAAACTTCAACATAAAACAGACATGAAAATGGTATAAATGCACAGAAATGGGTGAGTATTTTTAAATATAGGCATGAGTTTAAAAAAACATTCAACAGTAATATGTTTACAATACAACAACAATAAAAACAATCATGAGTTTTTGTTGTGTACAGCCATTTTTCCAAAACTACCGATGGGCAATGTCGCTAAACGAAAACGTTATGCACCTATCAATATTTTCCCCCAGAGGGGGGAGTTGGGGGTGGCGGCGGGTTGACCCAGGGTAGTCTGACTAATATGATCTAAAATCCGACAAGTCAATGTCTCGGCGTTTCAAATTCACGCATGTCGGGAATTGCTTTCAGTCTTAAGTTCTGTATATGCCCCCGCCCCTACCCCGGGGAGGGGGGAAAACTGATGGTGCACAATCATTCTCAATCGTGTTTTCATGAATACAACAAAGGAAACCGTATATTAAATCTCTCATGAAATAACATCACATGCAACAATCAATTCATACGTCACGTGGGCAGGTAAATCGTACGCTCACGATAAAGTCACGTGATTCAACACAGGTGATAAAATGTATGATTTCATCAGCAAAGCGATACCAATATGTTAAAGAGTTATGCTTTAAATACTTAGTGTCATGTTAATACGTACATTAAGGTCATATGTTCACAGATTTCACAGCAGAGTCATAGCTGGTTGAAATGCGCATGCTATTAATTGTATGACACAAATGTTTGAAGGACATGCATCGACACTGTTGGTTATTTTACAATGTTCTAGATCTAACATACAGTAAAACCCCACTAATACGACAACTTGGGGGTCTTAATAAAAGTGGTCTCCATAGCGGGGTGGTCGTATTATCGAGGTCCGGCAGATCACCGAGTCAGCACATGCATACTTCTGTGTAATTTGTTTTCATGAAAATAATGAATAATCGATAACGAAAATTTCATATGATTATGTAACTTATAGTTACGGATACATTATGAACTTTACATTAAGTAAAAAAATAAATAAAACTTGATTATCTAAGCCCATTTAAGAGTCAGCATTCATCAGTGCTACCCGCTGTCAGCTAGTGTAAATTAACGTAATCTGATACACAGTCGATGTGCTAATCCCTTATCAAAACATTTGTGACATTGTGTGTGTGTATTTCGAAGTTTATGAGGTCCTTCCGCGCCTGAGGCTGCATTATGTGAGGACCCGGAGTGTGTCCCAGCACTCCTACTTAATTAACTTACTAGAGACTCACGAAAGTTGGGACGAATTTTGAATCATAGCTGCAATTTCCAGCTATTTATTTTTTACAGAAAGATATTGTAATGTTGGTGTGGTCTTGTGCTGTGGGGGGAAACCGGAGTATCCGGAGCAAACCCCACCTGTCCGGTATGGTGACCATCAATCAAACTCACATGCGCCGGGAGTGGGAAGCGAACCCGGGACGCCTAGGTTAGAAGCGAGTGCACCAACCACTGCGCTAGCCGGACAGCCTTTTGTAACATTGTTTTTCACACGCTCCTTTTATACCGCAAAGCATTTTGTTCTCTCCACGGCACATGTTGTTAATTGATGATGTTAAGTGTTTTCTTGCCTTTTAAGTATTTAAAAAATATATGTCATGTGTATCATAATGTGCATATCATGTTATTTATTACAATTACAGTTTCTAAAGAAAGACAATTTATTAACAGTTTACGTCAAACTAACGACACCCCTATTTTTAGCTATTAACTTGTATGCAACCGAAAATTCACCTGGGTGTCCTGGAATAAGACCACTAAATTAATGCGCTACATCGGTTATTTTTGACTCGTTGCGAACGTGTTATTTCTTGTTACCGATTCTTATTCTGAATATTTTGAAAACAAATATATGCAATGTATTAATTGTAAGCTGTAATATGGAAAATCGAGAGCACGCATCGTATGACCTACTTTTGACTCAGTAGGCTAAGAATCACTAACAATCGATGCTCCTTACTAACACGCTTTGAACATCGGTCATTCTGCATGCCTCGTTGCAGATTGACTTGTTTGACATTTAAATATTTCCGTCTGCATTAAATAATTAGCTTGATATATATTTGTTCGTTACTTACAAAATAATTTTTATTATGATGTATAATACTGAATAAGAAGCCATATTATTAACTTTTAAGAATGGGACATTGAACTTCATTCAAACATATGTTACCGTTTTAGCACAAATGCACTCATAATTCACATTCTTTGAGTTTTCTTTTGTCGCCCACATTCTTTCTACGCTGTCAGCGTTTTTATTTCCATTATTTCTGAACAAATGTGAAGGCCGCGGCCTACATGGACTAATAGAAACTACGCCGCTGACGGCAGAAATATATTTCACATATGCGAATTACAAATTCACTGTTACATCAATCAACACGATACTATGGTATAAACACGCCTTAAAGGGACGGTGTCACAGTCTTGGGTTGGAAAAACACCTCTCTAACTGGAACGTTAAAAAAAGAAATTGTAGAATCTATCAAAACTTTTGTCTGCTTTGCTGTTTTGGTCACACGACATAATTATTTTGATATCTATTATGTCGTTTTAAGTAATAAGTTACTACGGTATGTCTACCAGGTAGCACAATTTTCTCGAAAAATAACAGATATTCGTCAAAAGTTTAACTTAGCAATGTGCTTTTCAAACCTTGAAATATAAACAATAACTGTATTATAGAACCGGAAAAAGTCCAGGGTAAAACAAATATTTTTTCATACCCAAAATGTATGAAACTGCCCCTTTAATATGATCCTTTCAATTTCCAAAATCCTGCAGACAGTACACCATTTATTAAGGATTTATGACAATTATCCTTATATTTAAGTTAATAAATATATTTCCAGGAATGTAAGGTATAATCACAATATACAATATGGAAATTAAAGTCACTAGCTCACTTTGCAAAGTCGATCCTTCAAGTATGTTTGCGTCTTCTGTATAACTATGACCTATAATTTCCAAATGGCATTTCATAAACTAAAAAATATGCACACAAAAATAAATATGCCGAAATATATTTGGCAATCATTAACAATCGAATAACTCATAAGACTGAACCCAGTAACATGCCATTGATAACAAATGTAACTAGAACGTATTTGAAGTAACATGCCGTTGATAACAAATGTAACTAGAACGTATTTGAATTAACATGCCGTTGACAAAACATGTACAACTAATACGTAGTAACATGCCGTTGATAAAAATGTAACTACAATTTATACATACATGTAGTAACATAACATGTCGTTGATAAAAAAATGCAACTACAACTTATACGTAATAACATCCCGTTAACAAAAAAATGTACAACTTATACGTAGTAACATGCCGTTGATAAAATATGTAACTACAACTTATACATTGTAACATAGCACGTCGTATACGTAGAAAAAGTTGATAAAAATGTAACTACGATCTATATATGCAGCAACAACCTAAGGCGTTAAATGGACAATGAACAACAGTTTTTAAATCGAGGCTAAGTTTCAGGAACAGCAGCCCTTTTTCTCTGACCTATCCGTGGTGGTCACATCATCTAATTTCCGTACATCTCTGTCCTTAGCCTCTTCTGACTTCATCGTTCTGTCATTCTGTAGTACCTGGAACAGAGATTAACGTGTTATACATTCGCAAAATATTGAACTATGCAGGACCACATTTTTCACAAATCATATTTTTCACACACCTGTGAAGAATAGGATCTAATTTGTCACATTTTTAAGTGTGACGAATTAGATTGGCCAAATCAACGGTATGTATGAAAGTCACACAAGAATATGATTTAATTGCTTATCAAAAAGTGGATGTAAACACAAACTTCACAGAAAATGTGAAGAATAAGACTGTGGTGTGAATAATAAGACCTCAATTTTTCACTCCTGCGAAGAATGAGATCCTATTTCTCACAGAAGTGAAAACTATGATTTGTAAAAAATAATGTCCTACAGACTACCTTCTTGACGTGTAACTTGTTTTTTTTTTTTTTTTTTTTTTTTTTTTTTTTTTTTTTTTTTTTTTTCGTGCAAAATTTTATTTTCACCATATAATATTACATACATGCATGTTATTGACAGAGTAGTTCATGTATGTACATGTACCGTATGGTTGTATATAAATACAATTGTAAACATACTACATACAAAACATACATTCATATACAATATATACAATACTTGCAGTTTTGTATTTCAAAACATTTTGCAAAAATACTAACTTGTACATGCATACTATATACAGTTTTATATGTAATCATGTATGTCTTCTATCTATACAATATTGCACGTAAGAAAAATAACCTAAGTGCTGAATTGCATTGGGTATAATACACTGATAATGCAGATTTTACAAAATACTGGTGTGGTAAACAATATTTATTATGTGTTATAAAGTATTATGTCGTTATAAGAGATGTCTGTAAATGTTTTGACAAGGGACCAGTTTCTCAGTTCTTCATCTGTTTTTATTGTAGTTTTATATATTTCAAACGTTTGCTTCATACTATTTACAAGTCCATATTTAGATGGACTTCTGTTTTTCCTCTGGCAATGAAAGATATACCGTTTAATTTCAAGGCATACAATGTTTAAATCATTCATTTTTGAATTTGTAATTCCAAGTATTAATTCCTGACATGTCAACTGGACATGTAAGCTTGGTCGACTTCTATGAATAATCTCGACAGCAAAATTAACAATTTCTTGGGTATATGGACAGTACCAGAACAAGTGCGTAATGTTTTCTACTTCATTGTTACAGAATGTACATAGATTGTCAGCAGCAATTTTCATCTTGAACATAAGTGATTTTGTTCCCAATATTCTGTGTACTATTCTACATTGGAACCATCTGATATATGTATCCTTAGTTAAATTGAATACAAGTGTATGTATGTTTTTCCAGTCAATATTAAAAAATTCTGAATTCCATTTTGTTTGACTAGTTGGAATGTCACTGTTTTGGATTAATATTTTATAAATATGTTTTTCTTCTTTAGGGCTAGTTACTATTTTCTTTATGTAAGTTGGTAATATAGGTCCCTGAGTTTTATTGTAAAAATTTGGCAAATCTTCAAAATTTTCAATATATTTGCTTATTATGTTAATTAATCCATGGTACAATAGGAAATTTACATTTGTTCCGACATGTAAATCCAAAACTTCTTTAGGAATAAAACAATCTCTTTCTATCATAATATCTCTAACAAAACGAATACCTCTTTCATAGAGACTTTTAATATAAATGTGAATATTGTTTATTTTAAAATTATGATTATAAAATAGAGGCATATCCAGAATATCATCACTATTTATTATTGGCAGCTTTTCAATATACAATATATAGTTTTTCAGGACATCGAGCCAAAATTTATTTTTCAATTGTAGGCATATTTTCTCGGCATACATTTTACCAGTGTTAAAAAGTGTTTTAAAATCTATAAACGATTTAACAAATGAATAACAATTTCCATCGCCTGACACTAATCTCTTCAACCAAATTATTTTCATGTATTTTTCAAACGAACATATATCTATCATATTTAACCCACCTTCGTTATATTCCTTAACAATTACAGTAGCTTTTATTTTGCTTGGTCCTGCCCAAATGAAGTCATAAAATTGTTGATTAATTTGTTTCATGGTGTCTATTCCTGGTGTTGGTAGTGTTACAAATAAATGATTAAGTAAAGGTAAAAGCAGTGATTTGACAATAGTTATCTTTCCCAGCGGTGTAATATTTCTACGATTCCAATGACTTATTGAACTCTTAATACTTTCGATTTTGTTTTCAAAATTTTTCATTACCATGTTTTCTAAGTTAATATCAAACTCTATCCCAAGAACTTTAAAAGTAGTTGCTCCCCATCTCAGTTTGTATTTAGTTTTTATTGATCTAGTACTATACTTCATAGAGCCGATCCAAATTAAGTTAGTTTTTTCATAGTTTATGTTTAGTCCAGAGTATCTTGAGAATTCATGAAGCATGTCTAACGTATAATTAAGGGATGGTTCAGATCCGTCAAGAAATAAAGATGTGTCATCAGCAAATTGAGATATTTTATATTCTATGTCTTTAATTGTTATACCTTTTATTTCTTTGCTTTCCCTTATTTTAATAGCAAGAACTTCTGCACATATAATAAAAATGTAAGCGCTGATTGGGTCTCCTTGTCGACAACCCCTCTCTATACAGAAAGTGTTTGACAAGAATCCGTTTATTTGTATGGAGGCCATAGTATTATGCAAGAACATAGATATCCATTTTTGAAGCATTGGTCCGAAATTAAAAAAACTAATAGTTGTTTCTATAAATTGAAAAGACAAAGTATCGAATGCTTTTTCGAAATCAATTGTCATTAGTAATCCAGGTAAATTATTATCTTCAGCATATTTCAAAATATCGTAAAGTAGTCTAGTGTTTTCACCGATAAATCGGCCTTTAATGAAACCAGTTTGATCTTTAGAGATTACAATATCGAGTACTTTTTTTAATCTATTTGCAATAGAACCTGATGCTAATTTGTAAACAACATTTAATAATGTTAATGGTCGTAGATTTTTCAGATAACACCTCGGCTTGTTGTCTTTTGGAATGCAGGTTATAATTCCATGTTTTTGTGTTATAGACAAGGAGTTTGTAACAAATGCATAATTTACACTTCTTACTACGAAATGACCTAACTTCTTCCAAAATACCTTAAAAAATTCAGCAGTAAATCCATCAGAGCCAGGACTTTTGTCATGTTTCATATTTTTAAGCGTTATTGTTACTTCTTCGATACTAAGCAGTCCTTCTAATGAATCAGATTGAACTTTATTTAATTTTGGTATATTAACATTAGCTAAATCTGATTTTATATCATATTCAATTTCGTTGTCATTTCTTTTGTATAATGTTTTATAGAATGAAACAGCTTCATTTAGAATATCATTTTGCTCCTGCAACTTTACACCATTTTCCAATTCAATAAAAGGTATCGACTTGTTTGTATAATGATTTGATTCAAGCGAGCAAAAATATTTAGAAGGTTTTTCCCCATCTTCTATCCATTTAGCTCTAGCTCGAATAAGAGACCCTTTAAGTTTATTTTCCCTTACATTTTCTAATTCATTTTGAAGGTCAAGAAGTTGTTCTGAATTAGTAACAGTTAATGATTTTTGAAGTATATCAATTTTTTTAATTAAATTAGATTCATGGTTTTTGTTCAGTTTAGCTTTATATGATGAGAATGAAATAGTTTTTCCTCTAATTTCCATGAGTAATGTTTCCAGGAATAACTGGTCATTGATAACAAACTGTAAGTTGTTGTTGTCAATGTTTTCTATGTTTTCTATGTTGTAGATGGGAATACAATATTGTTGTTTAACATTTTCTATCAAAGTATTAATGCAGTTTAAATAGTCAATATCCTTTAACAGTGAATTGTTGAATTTCCAGAGCCCTTTACCATGTGCTATATCCTCAAAACTTAGTTCTAAGTCAATAATTGAATGGTCTGATTTATAACATGAATCAATAGAAGATTTTCTAATTTTAGAAGACAAACTATTAGAAGTAAGGAAAAAATCAAGTCTAGCCTGCTGTAATGGTGTTAACCGTCTCCATGTATATTGTTGGGTAGTGCCGTTTAGATATCTGAAAGTATCAATGATATTATTATCTCTAATAATAGATTGCAGTGTTTTTCTTGCATTTTTATTATTATTAATGGATGTATAATTTAGATAGTCCAAGTTAACGTCTAATACACAATTAAAGTCTCCACATATAATATATTCGTCATTTTGAAAATCTATTATTTTTTTTAAGAGGTCTGTAAAAAAGATGGGTGTATCTTTATTAGGCCCGTATAATGTGCATAAGGTAAACCTGTTTGTCATATATGTCAAATCCAATAATAAGTAGTTACCACGAGAGTCATTTTCAATTTTATTTAATGTGATTGGTAAGTTTTTTCTAAACAAAATGCAAACACCTCTTGAATTTGAAAGCCCAAAACTAAAATAACATTCCCCGTCCCATTCTGAGTATATTTTATTTTTCATATCAGGAGTAAAATGACAGTCTTGGAGACAATAAATATGTCCTTGTTTTGATTTTAAAAAATCAAAGACATCTCTTCGTTTTTTACTGTTATTGAGACCCCTACAGTTGTATGACATTAATTTTAGATTATCCATTTAAATAACGGTATGATGAAAAAATGTGCCATTACATATATATTGTTAAACAGATATTTTGGTAGGAAATATACAACATTTCTATCTTTTAAATTCTGCATGTTATGATGCAAGTAATTCAGCAAATTAAACACAAACATACAATGTAACAAGAACACAATGTACAAAAGGAGGTTCAAGGTATGTGGAATGATTGTGGTTTCAATCAAACAATGAGTTTTATATACATCAAAATACATGATTTTACAACAGATATGGTTACAATCAAACAATGAGTTTGACATACATCAACATACATGATTTCACAACAGATATGGTAGCTTACATACTATTGCATTAGTGGTGTATCACCTAATCACATCTGATGGTGAACATAACATAAAATACTGAGATGAGACAAAAACACTTATTCTTAGATATAAAAACTGCTTACAAATGTATCGTATGCACTTAGATCATAACTAAATCAGTATTGAATATTTGCAAGCTATTTCTGTTCATATATAAATACCTAGATTTATATTGTAAAAGAATGTGTCCTCAAATATACGTGTAATAGGTTTCACAAAATTATTGTAATAATGAGCCGCAAATGAGCAAAAGGTAGGTTATTTAATTTTTTAATCTCCATGATTCACAAAATAAGTAGCCTAACAACACAAATACTTGAAGAAAACAGATTGTGACAGTCAGTTTCTTCTGCATGCTTTTCAAATATTTATCAATTTAATATTAACACAATACGCAATAATTTTGCAAGGAAAGCTTAAACTTATCAAAACATATTTATTTTCTTAAATCTGCAACCTTTACGCACGTTTATTACAAATACATATGTACTAACAATTATAAATAAAGAAACAACATTATCTTGATATAGTAAAAACATTTACATCAACTTCCATGTGTTGCAAATACCAATTACATTCATATCTAAGCTTAACAAATATGTATACAAGCAGATCATTTAGTAGTGTAGTTATTTTATTACCCCTAACAAAGGAAGTGTAAAAATAAAGCAGTTTCAATAAAACATATACACATGCATGCAGCTTAAACCTTGTAAAGCATATATAGATAAACATACACAAGTAGTATGAGTAGTTAAATTTTGTTCAAATAAAAATAGTACGGATGTTTAATTTTCTATAATAGTAGAACAGCAGCAAAATAATTTATACTACAATCATAATGTGTCTTATTTTACACATTAAGTTAAGATGAAAAAAGTAAATTTACTGTACGGCTGTGTTGATTTTGTGATATATTTCCAATAAACAGTAGGTGACTTACATCCTGTAATAGATTATTAAAATGATAGTTTTACATTATAAGATAAACACTTCAGTATGCCTTATAATAATAATGAAATACATATAACCATCTTTTCTAGCCATTGTATCACCTGTGTACAAACGTATAATTTGTTCTATTTATTCAGTTGATTAATTTCTAAACACCGTTTTGGAAGTAGATAAGGACTTTAATCTGCATTAGGTATAATTAGATAAAGGCTATATGGGCATGCTAAAAATAGAAGTCAAAAAAAAACTATAGTCATTCACCTGTGTACAAACGTATAATTTGTTCTATTTATTCAGTTGATTAATTTCTAAACACCGTTTTGGAAGTAAATAAGGACTTTAATCTGCATTAGGTATAATTAGATAAAGGCTATATGGGCATGCTAAAAATAGAAGTCAAAAAAAACTATAGTCATTTTTAGCATTTAACCAATTATATAGTTTTTATCTTTATTTACATTTGGATGTGGGATCGATACTGTCGAATAATTAATTGGTGGCTTGCACCAATTTAGACTAAAATTGTTTTATTTTTATTATGTATAAAAATATTATTGATATTTTTTTTTTTATTGCCCAAAAGTTTTATGATAGTTAAAGAAAATGGGTATAAGGGTTTTATACAAGTTTTATTAATACCTTTTTTCCAAAAGTTTTATGGTAATTAAGGAAAATGGGTTGAGGGTTTTATCAATAATTTACAATTTCCAAAAAAATAAAAAAACAAGTTCAACATGTAATACATTTTAAGCACAAAATGAGTTTTTTTGTTTAAATATACTGTCATGAATAGTAGACAATTAGGAATATACCACTTTTGTTTGTAATGTTCATCCCTCCATCCCTCCTAGTGGCCGCTCACGCCATTTCTTCTGTTCTGTCTGAAGTTTTCGATAACTTCGTTCACATTGTCATATATGTCAAATTTTATGCGTTCATCTGCGATAGTTTGTCCATATACTGCCCCATTGAAATACCATGCACTGTCAATATTTGGGTGCAGATAAAGTCTGTTGATAAGCCCCTGATTTGGTTTTGTGACATCATCAACCAGCTTGTATCCGTTGCTCTTCATTGGAGACCGTTTCCGCATGATGGCAGATTTTGCACTGTTGTTAAGCAGCTTGATGAGTACTGGGCGGATCTGCCCCCTCTTGGTTGGGATACGGTGCATCGCCACTATATCAATCGGCTGAAGGTCAACCTCTGTGTGGGTCTTCAGGATTTCAGTCACAGTTTTTGCCAGTGATTTTTCATTTTCCTCTCTATTTTCTGGTACATTAAGGATTTTTATGTTATTCTTTCTTGAATATTGTTCGTTATAGTTAGCTTTTTTATGTGCTGTTTTGCTTAGTTCAGTAGTTTTATCGATTTGTTCTTGTAGTGATTTGTTGTTGGTGTCATTGTTGTTTTCAAGTTTTTGTATTTTCTCTTTTAGGTTTTTGTTGTCAAAGTCCAAACTGTCAATTTTGGCTTGCAGATCATTTACTTTTTTGCTGATTAGTTGTTCTATCTGTTGATTCATGTTTTGTTCAAGTTTTTTCATTAGATTTGTGACTGTGCTCGTGATAAGCAATTCAACTTCATCTTTTCGCAACATGTTTTTGAGATCTTCCCTTAAGTTGGAAATGCCCTCAGTCATAGCTTGAAGCTGTACATGTATAGAATTTAATTCCTCCATGCTCCATGCTTGAATTGCTATTGTCACTTGTATCTGGCCTATATTTTTTGACAGCTGGCTTTGTTTGTGGTTTTGCTCCCGTGAAACTAAGTTTTGGCTGATTTTTTGTAGTATTTGTTGTATTGCTGCTCATTGTTCAGATGGTGCAAGTACAGTTATGTTCTTGCCTCAGGTATTCTAGCAAATAATTGGCAACCACTATTCCACTATTCAACCACTATTCAATAGTTATAATCCGTTAATCATATAATCCTATAATCCTTTGTACACACTGATGTTTAGGGGTTTTCTCAAGGTGATGTTTGATGGAAATCACTCAGGTGTCACTCAGGTGTTACACAAATAATTTAAAAACCTTTTGTATACACTTCTTCAAACTGTTATTTTATCAAATAAGTATTCCATAAATTCACTTTTTCCCTACATTCAATAGATCTTTATACACATGTTGTACTATAAATTACTATTTTTTTATCACTATAGACATGTATTTTAATGCATTTTTTGGAGAGCAAATTATCCACACATCCCTCCAGTATCGACCTTGACGTGTAACTTGTTATATTTTTGTAAAATATTTAGTACATTTTATCTGGAAGAGAGTATAAATTGTTTCACACTGGTCAAATGTTGGGCGACTTTTATCAGCCTAGCTTGATAAACATTGACTATAAAAAGAGAGAGCATAACTTGTTATATTTTAGTGAAATGATGGGCTCATGTATCAACAAGAGAGCATAACCTGTTATATTTCGGTCAAACTTTATCAAAAGAGAGGATAACTTGTTATATTTTGGTCGGATGTTAAGCTACTTTGTCAAAAGAGAGCATAATTTGTTATATTTGGTCAAGTGGTGGGCTACTTTATCAATAACTTGTTATACTTTGGTTAAATGGGGCTACTTTATCAAAAGAGAGGACAACTTATTATATTTTGGTCAGATGCTGAACTACTTTATCAAATGAGAACATAATGTGTGATATTTTGGTCAAATGTTGGGCTACTTCTATCATCAAGAGGGCATGTTGGGTTACTTTTATCAGCTTAACGTTTTATACTTTGGTCAGATGTTGGGCTACTTTTATCTGGAAGACAGTATAACTTGTTTTACTTTAGTCAACTGTTGGGCTACTTTTATAAGCAAGAGATCAAAAATTGTTATACTTAGATCAAATGTTGGGCTACTTCTACCTGAAAGAGAATATAAGTTTTTATATTTTAGTCAATTGTCTTCTATTATCAGCAAGGCAGCATAACTTGTTACATTACGGATACGTCACAGGACGCGCTGGTTACCTGCGTAACTAGGAAGCGCGCGGACAACTCTTACCTGGGTAACTAGGAAGCGCGCGGACACGTTTTACCTGTGTAACTAGAAAGCGCGCGGATTCGTCTTACCTGGGTTACTATCAAGCGTAAGGACACGTCTTACCTGGGTAACTAAGAGGGCACGGCATCGTCTTACCTGTGTAATTAGGAAGCGCACGGACTCGTCTTACCCGGGTAACTAGGAAGCACGCGGACTCGTCTTACCTGTGTAACTAGGAAGCGCGCGACTCGTCTTACCTGTGTAACTAGGAAGCGCACGGACTCGTCTTACCTGCGTAACTAAGAAGCGAGCGGACTAGTCTTACCTGTGTAACTAGGAAGCGCGCGAACTCGTCTTACCTGTGTAACTAGGAAGCGCGCGTGCTCGTCTTACATGTGTAACTAGGAAGCGAGCGGACTCGTCTTACCTGGGTAACTAGGAAGCGCGCGAACTCGTCTTACCTGGCTAACTAGGAAGCGCGCGGACTCGTCTTATCTGGGTAACTAGGAAGCGCGCAGAGTTGTCTTACCTGTGTAACTAGGAAGCGCGCAGACTCGTCTTACCTGGGTAACCAGGAAGCGCGCGGACTCGTCTTACCTGGGTAGTTGTAATTTCTTTTTTTCTACCAGAGTGACCAGCGTGCGTACTCGTCTTACCCGTGTTACCAGGAAGCGCGCGGACTCGTCTTACCTGGGTAGTTGTAATTTCTTTTTTTTCTACCAGTGTGACCAGCGTGCGGACTTGTCTTACCTGGGTAACTAGAAAGCGCGCGGACTCGTCTATGTTGATGTTCTCTTTGGCGGAGGTCTCGAACCAGCCCATGAAGCCTTTCTCCTTGCAGAAGTCGTCTATATGCGAGGTGTTGTTTACTAGACCCTCCTTGGGCTGGTCACACTGGTAGAAAAAAAAATACAACTATGACTATCCGCATTCGCCTGAAGCGTATACGATCTTCCGCAAGTAAACAAGCAAGCACGAATAAAATTCTACTAGATCACATCTACAAAATAGTGTTTACTATGAAAATCGTTAATTCACACGTTTGGCTGGTCACACTGTCAGAAAAGAAGAACATAATGAAACACAGCGAACGTTAGCGCGTGCACATTTTATGACTAAAGATCGTACTGTGGTTAACAACGTTATTAATGTATTCGCTACGGAGACTGGAATATAACTCTCTGCTTTCTAGCACTACTTCTGGCTAGCTATAAGCAATGACCATGTCATATACACGTCACACGTGATCTCTCTACCACAATCCCGTGCTGCTTGTGATACTCCTATAACCTGAATATACGGTATGCTTAGCCACACCGTGTTACAATACAAACTATATTATCCGCAGTCGCATATACAAGGCATATATATACTTCACATTATTTGATACGATAATCGTATATACCACTTGGGGTAGATCGAGTCAGAATTATTATACTTACGACAGCAATCAGCAATGCGGAAGTTCGTACGTTTTGTGCGTTCAGATAATCAAAGTGTCATCAAAAATATTCACTAACTTGAAACAACTTCAAAATCTTTAACATAGCGCGCGGTGCTCATAGTATTTTGTTGACACTTGGAGCCGATATTCAAAATGCAATAAATCATTGGTGATTTTTTTTTTTTTAAGTATCTTTCATGACAAGAGGATGCAAGAGAAGTCCAATAGTAGTAACGTTGGGAACACGGTCATGGATGACAGTTTGAATGGAAACATGCCATAACGGTTCACATCAAAGAGTACGCGGTAAAAAAATTTATATTTGAGTGTCAGCCCATATACTCTTAATATAAACATGCCACATTAGACTGAAATATAATAAGAACGTGATCAATCGCAACTTGACGTCACGCACGTCGTTAACGTGCGCGAGCCGTACACGCGTGACGTGGTCAACTGCTGCAATGAGAAATTCCTGCGAAGTTTTATTTTGAAGTCGCCTGAAATTTAAAATGACTTCGACATTTCTCAAGTTTCACTAAACCGAGTGCAAACTTTCCAAAGGTCTTTGATGCAAAGTAGATCGTAATTTAAACTCGTGATCCTTTATAAATGTACGTACCCGGCTATAAACCAGTGACAAGTTGTTCCATTTAAAACACGCTTAATAATTAAAACTTGAGAACAGAAGTGCTTTTGCAAAGTGTGATGATTATGATCAAGCCTCGATACTTTGTTTGCTAACAGAACAGTGCAGAGGCAGAGCAAAGCTGAACAGAACAGAACAGAACAGAACAGAACAATATTTTATTACTCCCAGGTATACAGACAGGGGCGAAACTACGCATCATCCTATACGCACGTGCGTATAAATCGTTTCGCTTACATGCCAAGAGAATGTGATTAAATATTGAAAAAAATTTATAAGAATGAAAAGAGTGCTGTTAGATTTGAAGTTTTACTGACGTGCAGAATTTACACCTTAAAGTTTATCTTTTATTGTGCATACATTTAAATTTGGCTTAAGGACGCCTCTGACAGAGAAACAACATGGCGAAACAGAAACGTGCCAAGTTGGAAGATGATTAGAATGTAATCGATCAATAAATAATTGGCGTTACACAAATCTACGTCGTTCCCGTGTACTACGTAAACGTCTAATAACGTGTACGTAAAATACGCGGTATTGTATATCTCCATACATCTAAGACATAATTTCTGGAACTATTTTATGTCCCATACAAGAAACAAAAAATATTTTTAAGTCCCAATACTTAGGGTTATTTCAATAACCCTTTCAGTCTTCACGAATACATTTTGAAATCAGTGGACTGTCGGTCCAATAAACCAGCTATAAAGACTTGACCGGACTACAGTTAAGTGGACCATAGTTTGTAGGTTTTCTTTCACTCTCTTGTGTCTAATCTGTTACAGAAATAATTAAAACAATCAGGGTTTTTAGACTGCCAATAGATACAAATAATTTGTTTTCTTTTTTAAACTATGCTTTTCTTAATGACCAAAGGACTTAAAATTGATGGATCGTCGGTCCAGTTAACTGATAAATTTTGCTGGACCGAGCATTTGGTGGACTCGGCCCATGGTCCTCTGGTTAATCGTGAAGACTGTCGCTAAGCCGAATAAAGAATTTCACTCTGCCTACCTTGTTAGCTAACAGAACACACGGTACCGGCTGCCCGTCCGGAAGCTGCACCTTCTGGTCAAGGTCGTTCTTCCACTTAGTGACGGCGTCGAACGTGGACGCGCGCGTGACGTCAAACACGATGAAGGCGCCCACCGCTTCTTTGTAGTAGACCCGCGTCATGTTCCCGAACCGTTCCTGGCCTGAAACACGCAGCTCGGATCAACATGGCATCCACTAATATAGCATTTTATTTTATGCTTTCCGGTGGTTTACAGGGAAAGGTAAGTGAAATAAAATTGGTAATTCACTGTTTTAGAACAGTGAACATTACCACTTTGATAATGGAGCTACTTTTTCACCAGGACGTGTGAAAAAAACCAAAATTATTCATTTTTTAAGCATAAACTAAAAAGAACATTTGTTGGTTTGGGTAGAATATCGATTTTTGATTCACTCGTGATCATCGAAAATATAAATTTTCGCTCGCGGCTGCGCAACCCGTGAAACTATTTTTCTATGATCACTGGTGAATTTAAGTCGATATTCTACCGAAACGAACAAATACCCTCTATAACATCAATTTGAAGTTTTTGGCATAACTGGATTTGTTGTCGAAACTAATTATACATTACGTAATATAGATTTGTTTTTCTAAGCGATGGATATACATGTGCATTTACTAATATCGGGACGAACTCTCAGTTTAAACGTTTGAGGACACAATTTTAGGAATTAGTTTGACGGCAACAAAACACCATCGCATGACCACATAAAGTTTTCGCAAAGATTTCAATAATCCAAAGAATTAGAGTATACCGTTGTAGATTTTTTCCCATTCGCAGATTGAATCTACCCGTTGGAACAATTATATCTTATGTAAACAATAATGCTGTTGGTTGACTGACTTTGGAACTAAAGTATACACAACAATAACAAGAGGGCCATGATGGCCCAAAGCGCTCACCTGAGAACTGGCACAGATGAAGACCATACTGTTAAGACAGGTTTGAAAATTAAGGTATCCGAACAGTACGCAGAGGGGGATAGGATCAATTTTGATTTAAAACATCGGTTAGTGCAATGGGCTAACTAAAGTATGAGTTGGGTAGTGGATGTGCGTTTTTTTTGCTAATGGTTCTTAAATTATTTTTCTCGATAGTGACAATTCTGGAAGATACAGAAACAGTAGATTTTGATGTCTTTTTCACAGACAGTTTTAGGAAACTAGTTGCAATGCGATAATTGCGAAGGCTGTGCTATAATGTAAAGTTTTGCTTTTTCTTTGATAATTTTCTGTCTAATGATGATAAATGATATTTTTTATCAATCAATTTTTATGGTCATACGCAAACTGTGTAAGTTTGGTCAACATTGAATCAAAAATCATGTGTGCAAGCCAATCATTGATAACTTGTTTTTTTCTTTTCCAAACACAAGAGGCAATAACTCTGGTGTTTCTGGCCTGATCATGCTTATATTCGACTTCACATGTAGTCTTACGTTCATAGACAAACTGTAAACGATTGGTGAAGATTGGATAAAAAATAAAGTCTCTATCCTGAATAATGTCCATTTTTGCATATTTTTTCACAAACAAAGGGCAATAACTCTGGTGTTTCTGGTCCGATCTTGCTTATATTCGACTTCACCTTTAACCTTATGGTCATAGACAAACTGTGCAAGATTGGTGTAGATTAGATGAAAAATGAAGTCTCTATCCTGAATAATGTCCATTTTTGCACATTTTTTTCACAAAGGGCAATAACTCTGGTGTTTCTGATCCGATCTTGCTTATATTTGACATAAACTGTAATCTCATGGTAACGGACAAACTGTGCAAGACTCGTGAAGATTGGATGAAAAATGAAGTCTCTATCCTGAATAATGTCCATTTTTGTATATTTTTTTAATAAACAAAGGGCAATAACTGTGGTGTTCGAAACACGATCTGGCCCATTTTTGGCGTCTGCACAGATCTGATGGTCATACACAAACTGTGAAAGTTTGGTTAAGATTGGGTGGAAAATAAAGTCTTTACGTTGGAAAATGGCATTTTTGCACTTTTTTGCATAAAAAAGGGGCAATAACTCTGGTGTAACTTGTGTGATTTGACCCAATAACAATCGCATCCGAGATTTTATGGGCATACACAAACTGTGCAAATTAGGTCAAGATTGAATAAAAAAATGTAGTCTTTACCGCGATAACGGTCCAAATTGTTGACGGCTTACGGACGACGGACGATGGACGACGGACGACGCCGGAGAGGTCCCCTATTCGTGCTCAGGTGAGCAAAAAATAAAACTATTTTCAATGATGACCTGGTCGCAGTGGTGTAGGTCGGGAGGTACTTTGTTCGATACCTACTTGGGGAGCGTTCGAATGATCCTTTTTAAAATTCACCAAGTACTGGTTTTACCCTGGAAACGGACTCGAAAGCGTCTCCATAAGCCTCAAGCTTTCGACATAATCCAGATAAAAGAGATATGTTTTAATAACACTGTAAACTAGTGGGTACCTGCGATATCCCATAACTGCAACCTCACGATAGTTTCCGCGTCCCAGTTGAGAACTTTGAGCGCGAAATCCACGCCTATGGTGGCGCGGTAGTGCTGCGAGAAGAACTGGTGCACGTAGCGCTTGATGATCGACGTCTTCCCCGTGCCAAGCTCGCCTATCACCAGGATTTTGTACAGGTGCTCTTTCTTTTCACCGCCTGCTGCCTGAAAAAGCAAGGATCCGGAAAGGTATAGGGTGCTGCTCAAAAGGAGCAAGGGGGCTGGACAAATTCGCTGACACTTTTGCATAACAATGTAAATATAGTGTGTTTTTTTCATTTGTATGTGTCTTTAATCAAGCTTTTTACACATTATATGTATGTGCATTACTAAATAAATATTTGCAAAATTATATTAAATTTCAAAAGATCCTCAACATTTTTCTGTGCTGACCAGCCTAGAGGGGCTGCAGGGGGGCAAGCAAAAAGGTTATAAAGCGATTACAGTGAGTTGTGAGTCCATTTCGTGCCCATTTTTGCATGACTAGCAGGGCAGAGATCCAATACACGTAGAAAACAGGGCAATATCAGTTTGCGCCAAATTGTTTCAAAGTTTACTTCTAAGAAAACGTATTGTTAAATGTCTATTACGTTGTATGAACTTAAATCACTTTACAAGTACTTTGTTTGACCCTTATGACACAATTCAAGGTCGATTTGTCAAAAAAAACAAAACTTAAGGCCATCAATAAAATAGCAACTTATGGTTCAAGCATCATTTCCAGTGCACGTATTTGGATAGAAAGGAAAAACTCATACAACCATCTCATTCAATCATTTTTTATATAATTTCTCAACGGAATCCGTAAATTTAACATATCAAAAACATCCCAGTAATTTATATATTCATACTGTCCAAATCAAAAGTTACCAAAATTAAACAAGTGCCCACAATGTTGCAGTTTTAATGATCTTAATAGAGCTTTTAGTTAAAGTCAGAGGCAACTGACATTACGCCAAATTTCAGCTAAGATTTAACTTAACTCTAATATACGTTTAACATCAAGAATGTGCTACCACTCTAGTAGCTTCCGTAACACAGCCAGCCCGTCTGTTGCGATGTACAACCATCGAAGGCAATTCAGTATTTACTCTACAACAGTAGCCAGGGGGTGAACGTATTTGGCATCGTGTATTTTTTTAGTGAGACATTTGTGTAATCAATATGGCCGACTAATTGCAAAACAAAGTCTAAATATGGCCATTTTTCATATGAAATATCGAAACTGTATAACACAATCTCTATTAGCGTCTCTTAAACAACTCGGAATCTGAAAATACACCGTTTTCAGAAATGTAAATGTAAAATCCTGGTCAGATCGTGGTTCATAATGACTTCAATAACTTTTTTATGCTAGCAGCTACGAAGCTGACATATAAAAAAACGAGAGTAGTTTAATCACAGGGCCACACAATAGGCCATGAATCACCCACGAGAGTAGTTTAATCACAGGACCACACAATAGGCCATGAATCACCCACGAGAGTAGTTTAATCACACGACCACACAATAGGCCATGAATCACCCGCCCCCGTGTTTACCCGGCGGGTTTTACCGGTTTTTCCCGCCCCGGTCAATACTCTGAAAGTGGGTAATACTGGGCAATACTGGGCAATAAGATGCAGTCTTAACTGTTATTATAAATCTAAATGCTCAGTTAACTTATCTCAAAACGAAAATAACTTATTTTTAGTATTGCAGATCCAATATATGCATAGTTACAGTATTTTCAAAGTGCCAGCACATATCCACTGGTTAATTCATTCA
Organism: Congeria kusceri; assembly: GCA_027627225.1. Classification (NCBI taxonomy): domain Eukaryota; kingdom Metazoa; phylum Mollusca; class Bivalvia; order Myida; family Dreissenidae; genus Congeria; species Congeria kusceri. Next base: position 11,007,550 of record CM051039.1, read on the forward strand.
TTTCTCGATGGCATTGCTATTCGTGAAATATTTTTTATGTTGTTTATGAAATGATTCCACTTGATAATCAAATATGTCTACGATTATGCATCCTTCTTTATTGCTTACATTGAACTTAGGGAGGCCTTCTCTGGATAATAATTCCAGACCGGTCAATATTATTATAATCTTATATTGGGCAATACTCGGGATTACTAGACAAATCAATTTTATCTTCTATTTTCATCACTTAGTTTCTAATGTTTATTCAAGGTGACCAGTTTAATTGTTTTTTGAGCAATTGCATCTGCCAATTCAATCAATGTTTGTGTTTGTTTAAGACGGTGTACATATCACAATATTGTGTCATTAATTTAATATACAGCATAGGTAGGGCTGCAAGGTTGTCTTGTTGCAACGTGACATCAACTAAAATATTGTATAACATAAAAATATGTTAGAATTTTCGGATTTGTCTTATACATTTTCTCTTTTTCTTTCATAAACATTATTCTGTTACATAATATACTGAGAAAAATGTAATGCATGTGAGTAAAAACACAGATGCAAAGTAATACTCAGTATTGCCCAGACCGACCAAAAATTCTAACTTACATTTTGTCAAAAAGAAAAGAAATTATCACCCGGGCCGGTCAGTACTATAATACTGGGAAAAACCGGGGTTTACAGGGTTTTACTGGGCAATAGTGGGCAATACTTCAAGGAATCTGGAATAGCGTCATGTACACATTTCCCATTAATGAAAAGCCTGGCCGGATATCTTATTTGGACGTTTCTTCTATTAGCCCGTGCATGCACTGCCTCTTGGGACTTCTATTAGCCCGTGCATGCACTGCCTCTTGGGACTTCTATTAGCCCGTGCATGCACTGCCTCTTGGGACTTCTATTAGCCCGTGCAGGCACTGCCTCTTTGGACTTCTATTAGCCCGTGCATGCACTGCCTCTTGGAACTTCTATTAGACCGTGCATGCACTGCCTCTTGGGACTTCTATTAGCCCGTGCATGCACTGCCTCTTGGGACTTCTATTAGCCCGTAAATGCACTGCCTCTTGGGACTTCTATTAGCCCGTGCATGCACTGCCTCTTGGGATTGTATAGAACTGTAGATATCTTACGCCTCTTCTATTAGCCCGTGCATGCACTGCCTCTTGGGACTTCTATTAGCCCGTGCATGCACTGCCTCTTGGGATTGTATAGAGCTGTAGATATCTTACGCCTCTTCTATTAGCCCGTGCATGCACTGCCTCTTGGGATTTGTATAGAGCTGTAGATATCTTACGCCTCTTGCAATAAAGGCCTAGCTGTTGAACGTATTCATTTGCAATTTTGCAAAAGTATTCTTTGCGTTAAAAAGTGTACACAAAATGACTTTGTTTATGGTGAACTGGGTAGGTTTTCTATGCAGACAATGAGGCATTATAACATTATTAAATATTGGATTAAACTATTACAGTGTAATGAAAACATATTTGTTAAAAAAGTTTACACAATTTTAAAAAACGATTTTGAAAATAACCCAAATAAGAAACATTGGTGCTCACAAGTTAAAATGCTCCTCTGTTTCTTAGGCTTTCACGATGTGTGGATAATGCAAGGCGTTGGAGATGTTCAAGTGTTTTTATCAATCGTTAACCAACGTCTAAAAGACGCATTTGTACAAAACTGGTCAAGTCGATTGAGTGAGTCTAGTAGAGCCCTATTGTATAATAACATCAAGTCTTTTGAATACCATGACTACCTGAGTCTAGTTAACTGCAAAAAAAAAATCGAATGTGTATTACAAAATTACGTGTTTCATCACAAAGATAACATATAGAAACAGGCCGATGGAATAGACCAGAAGCCACACCAGTTGAAAACAGAACATGCTTTTTACGTAATACGTTAGAAGATGAATATCACTTTATTATGGAATGTGTTTTATATAATGATTTACGTGCTAAATATATACCCAGATATTTTCGCACCAGGCCAAATATGCAAAAATTCATACAACTACTTCAAACAAAAAACAAAAAGTTGTTTAGAAATTTAGGGGCTTTATATATTTTACTCCTTTGAGTTAAGAAATCAGTCCTTATATGACTAATTTTACTAACCAGACTGTTTGTTATACTTTTTGTAACTGTAAGTATGTACTGAGATTTAAACTTAAGTTAAACTGAGATGTCCTAATCGTGTGACTTATCTGTATTTGAAATTCTTAAACTCGCAAGCGTATGCATATTTCTATATGTCTCTTTATTGCTTTATGTAAATATGTTGTCCTCATGGGTCTTCGGACCTAATGGAACTTATGAAAATAAACAAAACTATCTCACGCGGGTACTGCCTATCTAGTCCAAAACGGGTGTTCGTAAGAAGCTATGCCTTTTTCATAATCAACTCGGTATTGCAATAGTCTCTAAATCGCACCACTATAGGCCTCTTTTGATCAACTCCCTCTCTGATCCTTTCAGTGACAGTTTGCCCAGTCTATGTGCTCTTTCTATGTTAATAGTTTCTGTATCTATCCCTAGTTCATTTTGTAGAAAAACGAAAAATGAGGCTCCTCTCATAATAATTACCACTAATGTTCTCTGTCATATCATAAAACATGAGATTGTTCCTCATACTTCTCGATTCTATGTCAGTAGATCGATAATGTAGTACCTTTGTAGAGTCCAGAGTCTATGCCAATAGATCGATAATGTAGTACCTTTGTAGAGTCCATGTCAATAGATCGATAATGTAGTACCTTTGTAGAGTCTATGTCAATAGATCGATAATGTAGTACCTTTGTAGAGTCTATGTCAATATATCGAGAATGTAGTACCTTTGTAGAGTCCATGTCAATAGATCGATAATGTAGTACCTTTGTAGAGTCTATGTCAATAGATCGATAATGTAGTACCTTTGTAGAGTCCATGTCAATAGATCGATAATGTAGTACCTTTGTAGAGTCCAGGTCAATAGATCGATAATGTAGTACTTTGTTGAGTCCGATAATGTAGTACCTTTGTAGAGTCCATGTCAATAGATCGATAATGTAGTACCTTTGTAGAGTCCATGTCAATAGATCGATAATGTAGTACCTTTGTAGAGTCCATGTCAATAGATCGATAATGTAGTACATTTGTAGAGTCCATGTCAATAGATCGATAATGTAGTACCTTTGTAGAGTCCATGTCAATAGATCGATAATGTAGTACCTTTGTAGAGTCCATGTCAATAGATCGATAATGTAGTACCTTTGTAGAGTCCATGTCAATAGATCGATAATGTAGTACCTTTGTAGAGTCCATGTCAATAGATCGATAATGTAGTACCTTTGTAGAGTCCATGTCAATAGATCGATAATGTAGTACCTTTGTAGAGTCCATGTCAATAGATCGATAATGTAGTACATTTGTAGAGTCCATGTCAATAGATCGATAATGTAGTACCTTTGTAGAGTCCATGTCAATAGATCGATAATGTAGTACCTTTGTAGAGTCCATGTCAATAGATCGATAATGTAGTACCTTTGTAGAGTCCATGTCAATAGATCGATAATGTAGTACCTTTGTAGAGTCCATGTCAATAGATCGATAATGTAGTACCTTTGTAGAGTCCATGTCAATAGATCGATAATGTAGTACCTTTGTAAAGTCCATGTCAATAGATCGATAATGTAGTACCTTTGTAGAGTCCATGTCAATAGATCGATAATGTAGTACCTTTGTAGAGTCCATGTCAATAGATCGATAATGTAGTACCTTTGTAGAGTCTATGTCAATAGATCGATAATGTAGTACCTTTGTAGAGTCCATGTCAATAGATCGATAATGTAGTACCTTTGTAGAGTCCATGTCAATAGATCGATAATGTAGTACCTTTGTAGAGTCTATGTCAATAGATCGATAATGTAGTACCTTTGTAGAGTCCATGTCAATAGATCGATAATGTAGTACCTTTGTAGAGTCCATGTCAATAGATCGATAATGTAGTACCTTTGTAGAGTCTATGTCAATAGATCGATAATGTAGTACCTTTGTAGGGTCCATGTCAATAGATCGATAATGTAGTACCTTTGTAGAGTTCATGTCAATAGATCGATAATGTAGTACCTTTCTAGAGTCTATGTCAATAGATCCATAATGTAGTACCTTTGTAGGGTCCATGTCAATAGATCGCTAATGTAGTACCTTTGTAGAGTTCATGTCAATAGATCGATAATGTAGTACCTTTCTAGAGTCCATGTCAATAGATCGATAATGTAGTACCTTTGTAGAGTCTATGTCAATAGATCGATAATGTAGTACCTTTGTAGAGTCCATTTCAATAGATCGATAATGTAGTACCTTTGTAGAGTCTATGTCAATAGATCGATAATGTAGTACCTTTGTAGAGTCCAAGTCAATAGATCGATAATGTAGTACCTTTGTAGAGTCTATGTCAATAGATCGATAATGTAGTACCTTTGTAGAGTCCATGTCAATAGATCGATAATGTAGTACCTTTGTAGAGTCCATGTCAACAGATCGATAATGTAGTACCTTTGTAGAGTCTATGTCAATAGATCGATAATGTAGTACCTTTGTAGGGTCCATGTCAATAGATCGATAATGTAGTACCTTTGTAGAGTTCATGTCAATAGATCGATAATTCTGTACCTTTGTAGGGTCCATGTCAATAGATCGATAATGTAGTACCTTTGTAGAGTCCATGTCAATAGATCGATAATTCTGTACCTTTGTAGAGTCCATGTCAATAGATCGATAATTCTGTACCTTTGTAGAGTCCATCTGTTCTTTCACCATCCCCTCAAGCTGCTCTACTCTCGACTCTAGCTCCTTACAGTATTTGTTTATGTCCTTCACCTCTCTCCTACAAGCTCGCCAAGCGGATAGATTGGCAAACGAATCATCAGATATTTCCACATTTTCATTCTCCTCGCGACTTCCACTAACACTTGTTCTATCATCGCTATCCATTCCACTCACAAATATTCACCAAATTCACATGAAAATGACAAAATTAAAATTGCATTATCCACCTGTTCAAAACACGACTTTACCTAGTCACTTGACATTCGCCTCATTCGTTCTGATGCGGAATATTAAATTGTTTACTGTCCGTTCGGAATATCAACAATATTTCTTAATTCTCCTGTTAAACCACTATGTTTACACTACAGCAGGTTCACTTCTATACCTCTATTTTTTTACTTCCGCTTATCAGAAGCCTGACTGGACTGCTCCATTATGCCGAAAACCGAACGTGCCATTCCTTTTATGCCCATAACATTTCCTTAAAGTTTCAAAATGATTGCACAAAACTTCTCAAATCTGCACAAGCCTTATTTGAACTTTTTTTTTTTACAAAAAAGAGGCATAACTCAAGTACGGTCGGAGCAAGTATGCCGAAATTCGAACTTGACCTTCCTTTTATGCCTACACACACTTCCATAAAGTTTCATAATGATAGCATAGAAGCTGCTCAGGTTATTGTCTGCACAAACTTAAGCGGAAGCCGCCGCCGACGCCGCCGCCAGAAGTAACACCTATATGTCGCCAACCTCCGCGCTGAGATTTAACTGTGTCCGAGCATAGCTCAATCTTAAATCCCTGCCGGCATGAAGTTCCGCGCGACCATAGGCAAACACTTGGCGCGAAATAAAACTGTGGACAAGCACATTACAAAACGTGGACAACGTAAAATCCGTGCGTTGTTATGATTACCTTTTTATTTATTTATTTTTTGTTTTTCATATTAACTCGTAATATATTATACATGTACCTGGACCAATAATGCAACATGTCTGTGTCATTGTTATAAAATAATAATGATACAATTAAAATTTGGTAAAAAACTTACAAATCTGCAAGTTTTTAACTCTTGGTGGCAGTGGTAACTGAGAGAGTACCAATGGGGAAGTAACCACTGCGAGGAGTTTGATATATGGCCTTTTCAGGCGACACAAACGCACGTGAACGCTACCTGTCCCGGTTTATATCCAGTTTCAATCGTGACTTTTCTTCCTATTCAATGTGATAAACTATTATTAAGTCTACCATGTTATCACTATCACTGTTTGGTTTGGTTATACATATACATATACTGTATAATGTATTCAGTCTCATTGAGCGACATGAAAGAGAAAAACAGGAAATTAATAACATATGATAATAACGTTAACAAAGGGGGATATTATTAACACTTGAACACCCATTTAAAATACAAAATGAAACAATGCTATCTACGTCCCGGTACGCACAGAGTTAACGAAGCTGTACCATGGACGAACAAGTTTTGAAAGAAACAAACATACGAAATACCAATCTGACGAAAGTACAAAGCTATCATACTTGGTTAAAGTGAACGATGATTCTAGATATTGAAACGCGCAAGAATGTTCGAAGAAAACGTTAAACGTTAAACCAAACAACATGTAAAATTGCTGTTTCACAACATTTCCAAATGTTTATTTCAAGTACAAGTACTGCAGAAGCAAACATCGGTTCGCTTTCAAAAACTAGCAACAGTCCACTTAGCACAGACTAGCTTTTATATCATATTTTTGGCAATATGGATATGCATACAATGTATATATTAACAAAGCCGACATACAGAAATACATGATTGTATATTGTGAATAAAAACGTCGCCCTTCCTTGGTTTCGACCAGAAAAACGGTTGAAGCAATAGCGACCTTAGTTCTTGAATGTAGACAAGACACAATGCTTGAAGCAATAGCGAACTGAGTTCTTGGCTGTAGACAGACACAATGCATGAGGCAATAGCGACCTCATTCTTAACTATAGAGAAGACAAAAGGGTTGAAGCAGTAGAGACTCCGTTCTTGACTGTACACAAGACACAACGCTTGAAGCAATAGCGACCTAAATTATTCACTGTGACAAGACAACGGTTGAAGCAATAGCGACCTGAGTTCTTGGATGTAGACAAGACACAGCGGTTGAAGCAATAGCGACCCGAGTTCTTGGCTGCAGACAGGACAAAACGGATGAGGCAATAGCGATCAGAGGTCTTGTCTGCAGACAAGACACAGCGATTGAAGCAATAGCGATCTAAGTTCTTGGCTGTGGACAAGACACAAAGGTTGAAGCAAAATAGCGATCTAAGTTCTTGGCTGTAGACAAGACACAACGGTTGAAGCAATAGCGACCTGAGTTATTGACTGTAGACAAGACACAGCTGTTGAAGCAATAGCGACCTAGGTTCTTGGCTGTAGATAAGACCAATCGGTCGAAGCAATAGCGACCTCAGTTCTTGGTTGTAGACATGACACAACGGTTGAGGCAATAGCGACCTGAGTTTTTTACTGTAGACAAGACACAGTGGTTGAAGCAATAGTGACCCGAGTTCTTGGCTGTAGACAAGACACAACGGTTGAAGCAATAGCGACCTGAGTTCTTGACTTTATACAAGACACAACGGTTGAAGCAATAGCGACCTGAGTTCTTGACTGTATACATGACCAATCGGCTGAAGCAATAGCGACCTGAGTTCTTGACTGTAGACATGACCAATCGGTTGGAGCAATAGCCACCTGAGTTCTTTGCTGTAGACAAGACACAACGGTTGAGGCAATAGCGACCTGAGTTCTTGGCTGTAGAAATACCAAACGGCTGAAGCAATAGCGACCTGAGTTCTAAGCTGTAGACAATACCAAACGGTTGAGGCGACAGCAATCTGAGTTTTTGGCTGTAGACAAGACGCAACGGTTGAGGCAATAGCGACCTGAGTTCTTGGCTGTAGACAAGACACAACGGTTGAGGCAATTGCGACCTGAGTTCTTAGCTGTAGACATGACCAATCGATTGAAGCAATAGCGACCTGAGTTATCAACTGTACACATGACCAATCTCTTGAAGCAATAGCGACCTGAGTTCTTGGCTGTAGACAAGGCCAAACGGTTTAAGCAATAGCGACCTGAGTTCTTAACTGTAGACATGACCAATCGATTGAAGCAATAGCGACCTGGGTTATTGGCTGCTTACATAACCAATCGGTTGAAGCAATAGCGACCTGAGTTCTTAACTATAGACATGACCAATCGGTCGAAGCAATAGCGACCTGAGTTCTTGCCTGTAGACAAGACCAAACGATTGAAGCAATAGACACCTGAGTTCTTGGTTGTAGACAAGACCAAACGGTTGAAGCAATAGCCACCTGAGCTCTTGGTTGTAGACAAGACCAAACAGTTGAAGCAATAGCGACCTGAGTTCTTGACTTAGACAAGACACTACGGTTGAAGCAAGAGCGACCTGAGTTCTTGGCTTAAGAAAACACAAAACGGTTGAAGCAAGAGCGACCTGAGTTCTTGGCTTAAGAAAAGACAAAACGGTTGAAGCAATAGCGACCTGAGTTCATGGCTGAAATAGCGACCTGAGTTCTTGCCTGTAGACAATACCAAATGGTTAAAGCAATAGCGACCTGAGTTCTTGGCTTGAGACAATAAAAAACGGTTGAACCAATTGCGACCTGCGGTGTTTACGGTAAACAAGACACAACGATTGATGCAATTGCGACCTGCGGTTTTTACGGTAAACAAGACACAACGATTGATGCAATTGCGACCTGTGGTTTTTACGGTAAACAATACACAACGATTGATGCAATTGCGACCTGCGTATTTTACTGTAGCCAAGACACAACGATTGGAGCAACAGAGACCTCCGTTCTTGGCTTAAGACAATACAAAACGGTTGAAGCAATAGCGACCTGAGTTCTTGGCTTTAGACAAGACCAATCGGTTGAAGAAATAGCGACATGAGTTCTTGTCTGTAGACAAGACAAAACGGTTGAAGCAATAGCGATCTGAGTTTTTGGTTGTGGACAAGACCAATCGGTTGAAGCAATAGCGACCTGAGTTATTGACTGTGGACAAGACAAGCAATAACAATAATAATGACATGACGAAACCGTTGAAGCAATAGGGACTAGGGACACCAGTTCGTCATCAAAAACATGCCAGAACTGTCGAAGTAATAGGGACACATATTTCTGGGTGTAAACAAGACCTTCGCAGCAACAGAAACTACCGGTCCTTAAACGAGACAAGACTGTTTGACCTACATCGATATATGTTATTTGGTGAAGACAAGAACACATTGGTGAAGCAATACGGTCCACTATTTCTAAGTGATTACAGACTAATAAACCAACAAAGCTCTTTCCACGTGCAGACAAGATTGTTGAGCCAAATGAGACAGATCTTCCTCGCTGAAGAAAACACACGACTGTTGAACTAACAGAGATGGCAGTTTTAAGTGTAAGGCACAACAGACTTGAATCCACAGTGATCGCTGTTCTAGGGTGAAGACAATACTGCGGGCACACAAGTGTGTTCTTGAATAATGTCTCAACAGTTACGGCCCAGGAAACTCTGATTGACAACAAAACTGATGAAGAAACATGGATATGTGCAAGAGCAAAGACACGCATGTAGAAGCAACAGAGCCCTGTTTTCCCGAATGCAGGCAATATAATGCAGTTGATGCAACAGACTTGTTGCAACTGTGCTCAACTGAGTTCAGTCCAAACTGCTGAACTTCCTTAATGTCCTAGAATAAGGAGTCCAAACTACTGAACTTCCCAAATGTTCTAGAATAAGGAGTCCAAACTGCGGAACTTCCTAAATGTTCTAGAACAAGGAGTCCAAACTGCTGAACTTCCTAAATGTTCTAGAATAAGGAGTCCAAAGGGCTGAACTTCCCAAATGTTCTAGAATACGGAGTCCAAACTGATGAACTTCCTAAATGTTCTAGAATAAGGAGTCCAAACTGATGAACTTCCTAAATGTTCCTGAATAAGGCGCTTCGTTTATGGATTTTTGCTGCAGTTTTCTTTTCAATCTTTCCAAACAAATGGCGTTCGTTACAATCCAGGTATGGACTTCGGATCTTAAAAATCCTTTATTAAAGGGCTGCTTCGATCATTTCTATTACCGCGTCTTTACAACCAATTTCATATATTTTCTCTGTTCACAGATTTTTTTACCCATAACGGTCAAAAGTGAATATCATATAAACATCACTAAACTCCGGCTAAAAAAAGTAAGAACAAAACTACTCAAAATAAATTCAAATATATCTTACTCCTTTTCCCATTATGATGCTGAAAAACGTTTTCAAATAAATTAATATTTAATAACACTTCTAGTATAGTCTAGTATATCCGCATCATTTGACTTACTATTTAGTATTGATAACATACTCATCTTTGCTCAAAGTTTGTGTTCGTGTGTGTGTGCATAAATTGGCCGGTAATCATAAGCTAGCACATAAGTCCTGATATCGCATTTGCTAGATTATAAGATAGCAAAGATATTGTGAACTTATTTAACCCGAATTGCAAATTTTATTACGTTAATGTGTCAATGGAAATCCGTAACATGCATATAAATATACAAACATGTTTATACATTATGTATATGCATGAAATAACTACTTGTTTAAAATAGACATGATCTGAAATGTAACTAGGCAGTCCAAAGGACAGCTATATCCCCCGCAGTGATCCTTCATTAGATTTTAAAGCTGACTTTGCAGTATCACACTGACCTTAATCTGGCACAGTTGGACCAGATATGAAAATACAGTTCCAGAAATTTAGATATGGAGCTGACACGAAAATGAAGGATCAAAGATTTGACCTTTAAGTGTGACCTTGACATTGAGGTGGCAAGACTGATTCATGCCTTCTGCACATCGCCTTATTGTGATAAACGTTTGAGCCAAGTTTTATGAAAATCCTTCAAAGGGCATAGGAGATATGGCTCGAACATTTGACCTTCAAGTGTGACCTTGACCTTGAGGTGGCGTGACTGCCTCATGCCTTCTGCAAATTGCCTCAGTGTGATAAACATTTGAGGCAAGTTTCATGAAAATCCTTTAAAGGGCACAGGAGATATAGAACGGACATGAAAATACAGGCTCAAACATTCAACCTTCAAGTGTGACCTTGACCTTGAGTTGGCGTGACTGGCTTATGCCTTCTGCACATGGTCTGATCTGAGCAAAGTTTCATGAAAATCTTTCAAAGGGTATAGGGGATATGGAGGGACACGAAAAAACGGACAGGAAAATGGAGGCTCAAAAATTTCACTTTCAAGTGTGACCTTGACCTTGAGCTGACGTGAAAGGCCCATGCCTTCTGCACATCGTCTCAATGACACAAAACATGTGAGCCAAGTTTCATGAAAATCCTTCATAAGGCATAGGAGATATGTAGCGGACACGAAATGGAGGCTCGAATATTTGACCTTCAAGTGTGACCTTGACCTTGAGCCGGTGTGACTGACTTATGCCTTCTGCACATCGTCTCAATGACCTAAACATTTGAGCCAAGTTTCATGAAAATCCTTCAAAGAGTATTGGAGATATAGAGCGGACAAGAAAATTTGACGGACGGACGGACGGACGGACGAAGGACATTCCTATAATCCCCTCCCGCTTCGCGGCGGGGGATTAAAAATGTATGTGAAGCTCGAAATGGAAAATGTAATGTTAAATGTACATGTATAGAATTACACTACAATATACAAATTTGTTTTGCGAGTCAATGCATAAGTTGCGCAAAGTATATGCTTAAGATATCAATAAGGCGATACAAATATACACATTCGGAATACCAGTAAAAGCTTTATAAAAGAACATGTAAATGGGGTGTGTCGTGGGAAAACCTGGTTTAATGCATGTGCGTAAAGTGTCATCCCGGATTAGCCTGTGCAGTCCGCACAGGCTAATTCAGGACGGAACTTTCCGCTTTTATGGTATTGTCTGTTTCAATGAAGTATCTTCTAATCATAAATCCACTGTAGGCGGAAAATGCCGTCCTGAATTAGCCATACGGACGGCACAGGCTGATCCGGGACGACACTTTACGCACATGCATAAAACCAGGTTTTCCCACGACACGCCAAAATTTTATTATCGTAAATACATAGATCTCGAATATATAACTCGTTGCCGATGTTGGCCTAACTATTTCATTTGTGCGGATAAGTAGGCAGTCATTTAAACAAAAACGCACGTGCCATACATGACGGCAGAAAGGCTCAAAAGTCAATATTTAGTACTTACCTAGACTATTTATTTAGTTGGGACCCCACATAATAAGCAGGTACCTGCCAATTATTAAGCAGGTACCTACTTATCAGTTAGTAGGTACCTACTAATGAATTAGCATCGTCGGAGTAACGGAATGAATTAGTCGTGGGTATCCGACGATGAATTAGTAGGTACTTACTAAATAAATTAGTAGGTACCTCCTTTATACTTATACGAGTTTTAACCCGGACCGTACACCATACATATAGGTCCTTCAGGACAGTGAATTAAGGACAGTAGTACATGTACATGTGTTTTAGTTTAATATTTAAACTTTGTTTGTAACGGTATGTACTATGCACAAGTCGAAATAAAATGTCTGTCTGTCTGACAAAATTACCAAGGTCGTCGAATGCCGAAACAAAGGCACGGGTTTGATCCCTTTTCTGAACGTCTATTCATTACGTATGCATGTGCATTTATAACTTAAACGATGCCACCGCTAACAAATCTATCTGGGCCCGTATTCACCAATCCATTCGTAGACTTACGAATAAAAAAATAGAGTTAAGACTTCAGTGTTGAGGAAATCCTATGCCCGACGTGTACGACGCGAGCACTTTTACTGTCCAACAAGTAAATTTTTCCTGTCTACTTGTCCATGGAACAGTGCAATTTGAGGGTGTGAAAATGGTGTACAAGTTGGAAAAAAATTAATAAAATATTATCATATTATTATATACGTATACATTTGAATAAAAAACTGTGTTTTCTTTATTATTTAAGGAAAACATATATCAAGAAGACCTGGAATAAAACTATATTTTTATTTGGACAAGTGACTGTTGCTTGCGGACAAGTAGATTTTTTTAATAAACTTGTCCATGGACAAGTAAACAAGTTTGATATTTCCACACCCCTGCTTAGACACAAGAAATAATACTTGTGTGTGTTCGCAAATATACCCAAACGTTACTTATGTCATTAATAAACCGATCTAAATAAAGAATGCTACAATTAGTGGTGGTGAACACCAAGTACAAATCAAATTAACAGCCTTCTCAAAAAAGGAATAGTTGCAAGAATATTCTTTATTTTTACGCCTTAAGTCAAGCCCGTCTACACGATACACCTTGATTTATAAAGCACAGGGTGTACGATTCAGAAGGAGTACATCACGCCCATTTACATTGTAAACCATGGTTTATGAAACACTGTTATTTCCCTTACTTTTAACAACGGCAAATTTAAAAAAGACCTATTGCTGTGTTAGTTTATTAATTATTTGTGTTGTTGTTTAACAAATAAGAAGGAATAACATGGTAGGAAGACAATGAGTGATTCGCTGAATAGCAAGATTTAATTTAATAGGTGCATAATTTGATAATGCAGTGTTATGATTTTTAATATGGAAGACCATGTGTCATTCAAAAACTTTATTCTACTAAACAGAAATGTATTTGCAGTATCACTTAAGTTCCAAGGTAAAGCCATTGTTGAATGTTGACCAGTATAAACTCATACAAACTGCTTAAAGACGATTTCTACAGTTCTTTTCCCTTCCGTGAAATCTTTTCATTTTTACATATTTTGCAGATCGTTCAATGCCTAATACAATGAAACCATACAAAATGGGGTTCACCGCATTAGATTTTTTCGAAAATGCATGTAAATGACCTACCCGTGAATGCATTTTAGGAAATTTTGATGCTGTTTTTGTTTTAGAGCTCAATATCTGTAAATAACTAATGCAGAACTAGCTTGTTGAATGCCGCGCAAATGAAGAGTAGCTTCAAGACGAGCCCCCCCCCCCCCCCTCTAAAATTGTCCAAAATTCGATTTTTTAAACTCACAATATCTTAAAACATGTGCATTTGCATGTGTTCTTCAATTAAGTTATTGTCATAATCAAACACATTCTTCGGTATTTTCGACCCCTCAAACTCAGCATCCTGTATTCACGCCTATTAGTTACCCGGGTATGAAACCCGGCACGTTACATCAGTCAGTTTATCATATGTTCTTTTGGCTCATTGGCTCATTACTTTGTTTATTTAATGCACCTATCAATATCCCTCCGGGGGAGCGGCGGGCATATACGGGACGTTAGACTGAAAGGGGTCCCCGACAGGCGGGAATTTGACACGCCGAATGATGGTCCCGGGATATAGACTTTGGTCGGAGTTTATATCCCGGTAATATTGCCCCCCCCCCCCCCCCCCCATCTCCACCGGGCCATTTGATACAGTCCAAGCAACTCCCACTGTGGGGATTTAAACTAGCTAGGGTGGGGAATTAGACCCCCATTGATAGGTGCATAATATGTCTATTTTTGTAAACCACTAAAATCGGATCAAGATATATGGCATAATATTTATAAAATTCTACAGTTTATGCATGCATGTAGTAATTATACCAGACAGAGGGGCTCATCGGGTCTACACGTTGTCTGACAACCTTCAACATTATGTCAGGCAACCAGATTGAAAGTCAGACGCACACTGAAATTAATAACCCTTGAAACAGTTCCGTCAGACTAAATGCCTGGCAAGCGCTTTGGATCTGTCAGACATTTTCAAATTGTGTCAGACATGTCTGACAGTCTGACACATTTCGCGGTGTCTGTTATACGTACGTTGATTCCAATTTTAACACTGGTTCTAGGTGTTGTTGTTTTTGCAGATTAAATTTTTAGAGTTCAAAATATTACATATTTCGTAATGTTTTGAACTTAAGATATATAACAGATTAAAATACTAATAATAATCGCATGTATATAATACTAGCGATACATACTTTCGTTTTACACTAATTCTAAGCATTCTGTGTAGCTTAAATCAATAGCTTCCCCGTTAGAACATATAGGGCCTACTATAGCATACAGCTGCGGTACTATGTTATTATTTACAAAATGGTTTATCATGTTTTTTGAACAATAACGTTTTATAAAATAAAAAGAAAAATCACTCACCATTTGTAAAGCTCAGTGAAAGAACATGACTTAAAATACATAAAATGTTTTCACTTAAGTTTTCATTTACTGTCATGTGAGTAGTCTATTTTTAGAGCATGTATAAACAACCCGCAAAGCGGCTGTCATGCTAAATTGCGACAACCATGTTCTAAAAAGTAACCTTTTTCAATCTGGGCACGGGGCGTTCATCATTAAATGGACTATGTCATCCAAAAGGCCCTCAAGGGGGGACTTCTTTTACAAGAATTCTGAAATTCGGATATCGATACTGACATATAATGATGGTTAAAACAGGATATATATAATATAAAGAGTGCACGCATTCAGAGATAAAAATCAGTTAATAATATGGGTCTTGTTTGTTTGGACCTTTTCATGTTTACATTTTGTGTGTATTTTCTATAACCATAGTTAACAATCTAGTAATACTTCTTACAAAGCATGATAGCGCAGTTGTTTAAAACGCTGTCTACTGTCATTTCTTCGTATGACTCCTATGTCGTGAGTTCCATCCCTGCTTGTGGTTTTAAAGGGAATATGTCATCGAAAAGGGCCTCAAGGGGCAATTTCTTTAAAAAAATCTGATTTTTAAAATATTAATTCCGGCATATAATAACGGTTTTAAAAGGGTAGATATATAATGGGGAAAGAATGTGCGCATTCCGAGATAAAAATCAATTTATAATATGGGTCGTGTTTGTTTGATCCTTTTCCTGTTTACATTTTGACGTCAGAATTTTAAGTATTTTGTATAACCATCGTTTACACACAATTTATTACCAAGCATGATAGCGCAGTAGGTAAAACTACTGTCTGCTGTCATGTCTTCGTGTGGCTTCTTAGTCGTGAGTTTGTAACCAGCATTTGGTTTTAATTTTTCATACTTTTTTTGCTATTTGTTTTTATAAAATAACTAATTGTATATTATATTATTACTAATTTATTTATAACATATATCTTGGTATAGCGCATTTCTGTCATATAATATCAATATTAGTGAAAAAGGATGACATTTTTTCGGTGGACATAGTCCCTTTAAGTTTTCAGACTTTTTTGCTAATTTATTTTTATCAAATATCTTATTGCGTATGATAATATGTTTTATTTATTTCATGCACGTGTCTTTTTGAATCGCATTTCTATTATATAATATCATTTATGGTGTAATAGGAATCCAATTTTTCGACGACATAGGCCGTTTAAGACGAACAAAAACTCCGGAGTGTGAAATGCATTATATATATTAATTACACATCCAACATGCTGGTAATATGTACCCGAATTTTCACCGTTACCGCTCGGCGAAATGCACGATATTCTAAATACCTGCGCGAGGATATCAGTGTGTTAGTTTCGTCATGTAATAAAAAAAAAAACTAGATATGAAATAACAATTAGTTTAAAAGAATCTTGATAATTATTGTTGCACGTTAAGTCGTTCATTATTTACGTATGCCTTTCGTGTCCCATTGGGAATATAATAGCCAATAGCGCGGGCAATATAGATTAAACATAAGCTTGCTTGCACGCGTGTATACCTCACCTCTACACTATTTTAATTATTTCATGTTTTGTTAAAATTTAAATTAAACTGAAATGCTTTTCTGAGCATTCAGCATATTGCCTTTCAGCATTGCTCGGTTTTAAATATAGCATCTACTCCGGTAAGTGCGTGCCCGCCTTCACGTTAATGTGTGAAACTCCATTCACCTCTGTAGTGAGCTCGGAAAGTAGTCTCAACTCATGCACGTGGTTTTTGTCACATGATCATCACATTCAAACGCACCGCCTAATCCACTATGTCTATTTTTTTTTTTACATCAGCGAACTGATTTCATTTGCATAAATGGGGAAGAAAATAGTACGAATAATATGAATCAAAAGAATTAATTTTGGCCCAATTGATGATAATTTAACAACCAACTCGTTAAATACATTTTCCGTTTTGACAAGACTCTTGTCATTGAGCCCATTGCAGAGGTGTTTGGTGAGAGCAACGAACGACAACTCTGCTAGGAGAGATTGCTAAAGGGCTTCTGTGTGAACTTGTTTTGCAACCTCCGCGCCGAGATTTGACTTGTTCCGAGCATAGCTCTAACCGATAGGGGAGGTAACCGCTGCAAAGCGTGCTTGTTTTGTAGAAAAAACATAGTTGGGTGTAACCCAGGTGCAATTCATCTGCTCAGTTACTTCCCCTTGATGTAAATTCGCCATAGGAAATTGAAAAATTATACGTTGTTTTGCAACCTCCGCGCCGAGATTTGACTTGTTCCGAGCATAGCTGTAACCGATAGGGGAGGTAACCGCTGCAAAGCGTGCTTGTTTTGTAGAAAAAAAAACATAGTTGGGTGTAACCCAGGTGCAATTCATCTGCTCAGTTACTTCCCCTTGATGTAAATTCGCCATAGGAAATTGAAAAATTATACGTTGTTAACTTTTGACAATAAAACGCTTCAATCCAAGGTTGAAGGTATATTTTATTAAAAATTTAGTTATTTTATCGAAGTACGAGATGGCATTTGTATCCCATTAACATATTTGATTATAATCCCAAAATGTCAAACAATCTCATCGTGAAAATGTATATCTACAAAAGCGACAATTTCTGTTAACTTTTCAACCCATTACTTCCGTATATAAATCCTACGGACGATTTGTATGCTACTCGATATTTTTGAAGAACACTTTTTAATTGTGTTAGAGGCTAGGTTATTTTGATATAATGTTGGTGTCAGTGGTTTAGTAACAACCCCACTAGGTGATTGGCTTATCAGCTGATAGTGATAGACGGAGACAAGCAATAATTTCAACTATCACTGCAACTCAAAATGTATTGAAATGACTCAAATTCATTTAAATAGTTAATAAATTTCCTTTAAACTGAAGGTGTGGAAAAGGGAGCAAATTTCAAAATCCTACTTTTTACAGGACAGCAAAACATACTTCCAAGGCTTAAGTCCAACAATGAAAGATAGCCTGTATTCTCGCAGTACTTAACCTTTAAACAAATATTGTAAGCAAAAGCAACAAATAAAACATATTCTGTCTATAATATTCAGTTAATTGAGACTTTGCAAGAAACTACCAACAAATATTGTAAGCAAAAGCAACAAATAAAACATATTCTCTCTATAATATTCAGTTAATTGAGACTTTGCAAGAAACTACCAACTGAAAATTGGTTTAAAAGCAATTTATTCGTTATTAAACTATTTATGTTTTCCCTTGCACCATGCGGCCATCTCAGTGAAGTTTCTTAGTCAATTTTCAACTTCTCTCCAATTTCAGTTTCAATAATTTTTCAGGTTTTTTTTAAGGAAAATCTAGGCCTATTATCCGAACATGTAGCTATTGGCCAATGTGTTTGTTTGTTTTGGAACAAAATAAGATTACTAGACTTCTGATTGATAATGTAGAAAAACACATCCTACTACAACCTTTTTCTCAGCATTTTCATATTAAACAGGTAACACAGTTTGAAACAACATCTTTATTGTAACGCTTTTTTATTTCAGGTCATCCATGCAGCTGGTCAGCAACAGAAGCTGCTAAGAGTGTTAGGACCTGGCAGAACTTGTTAAATCTTATTCTTTTATTTTTTGTTCACATTAAATGCAATTTTATAATCTAATCACAGTTTTGTGACAGAGAAATTTACATTTATAGTTTTCTTCCATTACCTGGGTAAGACTAACACATCAACATGTCTGCCACAGCTTTGCATGAAATGTTTGTGGACGATACGAAACTTCGACGGAAGCTGATGCAGTTACGGGAAGATGTCCAGTATCAGGATGTAACAGTGGTAGCAAATGGAAGTAAATTCAAGGCACACAAGTGTATTCTTGCAGTGAATAGTGCCTTTTTCCATGTGCTGTTAAATAAGTCACTTGAAAATGGCAAAGGAAAGCAGAAAGAAGATGTCCAGTTGATTCACCTGGCTAAACTAAGCTCAGAAGAAGTTGTTAGTCTCAGTGAAGTGTTCAATTTCATGTACACTGGACGAATATCTATAACTG
Organism: Congeria kusceri; assembly: GCA_027627225.1. NCBI lineage: Eukaryota > Metazoa > Mollusca > Bivalvia > Myida > Dreissenidae > Congeria > Congeria kusceri. The sequence goes on from CM051039.1 coordinate 11,026,580, forward strand.
AGAACAACTTTGTCAGGATTTTGCGACTGGCGAATTATCTAGTCATTAGTGATTTGCAAACGTTGTGTGGAGAATATTTTCATAATACGCTAAACATTGACACATGTTTGGTGTTCTACCTGAGTTTGCAGAAGTCTTGGCTCCAGGACAGTGCTCTTGTTCCAGAAACAGAACAGGAGTGTGAGATGAGGAAACTTGCCTGGGAGACGCTGGAGGCAAACTTCTATAGCCATGTCATTGGCACCAAACACATCCTGGAGGTAATACAACTACACAGGGTTTCACATGATCTCAGCCTGCAGGGAAAATTCAGAAAAGTTAAAACTTGTAAACAAAAAAAGTCAGCAATTAGGCAAAAAAAACTGTCTGTGTTTCGGGCAACCTGTCCCTACCTTCCTGGAGTCTCGACCCGTTTGCATTTATTATGCAAAGATTTTAGTGATGATTGTTTTCCATGAAATCCGTATTCGTCAGATTTGTTAGATATTTTTGTTTTTACAGAAATGTGTCTTTAAAAAAAGTAAAATAAAACCTGAGTCCTCAATCCCGACCCTACCTAACTTTGTTGGGACTGTTGCCCGAAACACGTAATTTATTTTGTTTGGCCTTGCAAGCTGTATTTGATTTTGTTTCTGCCTTAAACACATGTACAGTCACGTATAGTATATTACGGAAAGCCATCAAACTCTGGTAGAGGATATAATTATATATTCTTAACACTTTCTAACAATAGTTTGTAATGTATTATAATTTTACTGTAGATGTTAAGTCCAAAAAAGGACTTCTGTACAGTCAAAGTGCTAAATTTAAAAACAGGACTTTTTCTTTCAAATATTGTACTGTGTTAAATGTCTGAAATATTATATGCATTACTACAGATTTGTGCTGACATTTGTGTTATCAACTGGTATGAGGCGTGTCATGGGAAAACCAGGCTTAATGCATATGCGTAAAGTGTCTTTCCGCCTACAGTTAATTTATGTTTAGAAGAGACTTTGTTGAAACAGAAAATACCATAAAAGCGGAAAGTGTCGTCCGGACTGCACAGGCTAATCTGGGACAACACTTTACGCATTAAGCCCAGTTTTCCCACGACCCGCCTCATATAATTCCCCTCTTAACTGACATATCTCTGTTTGTATTTCAGGTTTCTCTGGAGGACATGATGCACATACTCTCTGAGGGTATTTTCAAGCATTTTTCAGTGGGCAGAGTGTTTAGTTTCCTACGGCGCTGGCTGGAGGTCAGGCCAGGAGATACAGAGGTTAGTAGGGATGAAGTGACTGTAGCATCTACGGTGGTTGGTGCAGGTGCTGTTAGAATGAGTTTTGGTCTTGGTACATGTGAGTTTGCTTTGTACATGAGGTAATCCTTAAAGTTAAAAAAAATCCATATTCTTGTCCTCCAAAGCACAAAAGAAACAACAAAATGAAAAATGCATAATTACTCTTAACATCTGAAATTGTGCACTAAATCAACTTTTGTTCCAATTTTGTAACTACAAAGCAGGTCTACACATACTCCTTCCTGTACTACCGGTAGTACACACATTTAGAAACATTTAGTTAACTAGTATGTACACACACAAAAACCACTGCTTGGCCAGTTCCATAAGAGATACACTGCTGAAATGTATAGTTTCTGAAATGGAAACAATCAAAAATTTAGTTTTAAAATGTAGAAATCGGGAATAATTTATTTGTATTAAACATTAAAAAAATAAAATAAAATAAAATATGCACAATCTATCAAGTTTAATGCAAATTTAGACTTAAACAAGCTAGATCCTGAGCTGAGTTTCAATATATTTTTAACAGTCATAGTTGTCTAATGGATATGGTGTCTGTCTTGCTAGTGAGTTAGTTGTCTAATGGATATGGTGTCTGCCTTGCCAGTGAGTTAGTTGTCTAATGGATATGGTGTCTGCCTTGCTAGTGAGTTAGTTGTCTAATGGATATGGTGTCTGTCTTGCTAGTGAGTTAGTTGTCTAATGGATATGGTGTCTGCCTTGCTAGTGAGTTAGTTGTCTAATGGATATGGTGTCTGCCTTGCCAGTGAGTTAGTTGTCTAATGGATATGGTGTCTGCCTTGCCAGTGAGTTAGTTGTCTAATGGATATGGTGTCTGTCTTGCTAGTGAGTTAGTTGTCTAATGGATATGGTGTCTGCCTTGCTAGTGAGTTAGTTGTCTAATGGATATGGTGTCTGCCTTGCCAGTGAGTTAGTTGTCTAATGGATATGGTGTCTGTCTTGCTAGTGAGTTAGTTGTCTAATGGATATGGTGTCTGCCTTGCTAGTGAGTTAGTTCACTACTCAGTTAGCGTCCCAGCAAACTTTCTCAAAGACACAAAAACATAATTAACATGTTCGACCTTGTTTTCAGGTGCTGATTACCTACATCAACATCATCCATGAGAAGCTGTCCTTCTTGCAGGATCAGAAGCAGTTCAGAGCTGACAGGGGATTGGTCGAAGACATTCACAGCGTTAAGTCTTTCCTTTCCGAGAAATGTGGCTTACACGACCCGGGTTCTGACGCTATTCTAGACGTGTTAAGAAATCTTGAAGAAATTGAACAATTTTTGGTATCTGACGGTGACGAACAAGTTACTGGTGATGTGATCGGTAATGTTGATAACATACAAGATATGGGAAACAATGGGTCCAACGATCCTGAATCACAAGAGGGAGTGTCCACTCTGGCCACTGTATGTGAAAATGCTAATAAAGAAATGACTGCCTTTGATGCTATTGATGCGATAGAGGCAGCTCGGGCAAAGAAAAATGCTGAAGAAAACAGAATAGATATAGACAAGATTGCACATAAAGAAGTAAATATAGATGCAGGAGGTAAAGATGTATCAATTGGAACCGTTAAGGATGTTTGTGAGGAAGAAGAAGCCTTTAAGCCAGCTGAGGTGAAGATTGACTACCACAGCGGGTCAGATACAGATGATGTGGATGTTGATGAGATAACTGGTCCAAACAAAGCACGGTAGGGCCAAAAAACATTTCTATGTTTCGGGCAACACGACCCTACCTAGCGAAAACTGCATGACCCTAAAGTTTTTAGTGACGATTGTTTTCTGTGAAATCTGTATTTGTCAGATTTTAGATAATTGTCAATGTTTTTTTTCACCAAAATGTGTCTTTGCAAAAAAAAAAGTGAAAAAGACCTAAATTCCGACCCTTCCTAACTTTTTTGAGATCGTTACCGGAAATACACAATTTATTTTTTTTTCCTAAGAAAATATGCCATTGTATGGCAAATGAGTTAATCAGAATGTATGCATTATTACTGTGTTTAAATCACTGATTTATTGTGAATGCATAGGTTTAACTTTCAAGAAAAACAATAAAACCCAGAAATAAGTTATTTAACTAGGTATTATAAACATGTAAGTAGTTTGATGTCTTTGTTCTATGTGATTTAAACAATTGATAGCTTGTTTTCTACACTCATAGGGGTGTCTCAGTCAATACCCTTCCCTGTTTATGTAGTGTCATTGAAAAAAAAGCAACATTGATACATGTAGAGTGTAAAATACATGTGCTTTTATTAGCTCACCTGAGCACGAAGTGCTCAGTGAGCTATTGGTATAGGGGACCTCTCCGGTGTCATCCATCGTCCGTATGCCGTCAACAATTTGGACCGTTATCATGATAAAGACTACATTTTTATTCAATCTTGACCTAACTTGCACAGTTTGTGTGTGACCATAAAATCTCGGATGGGAACGTTATTGGGTCAGATCACACCAGTAACACCAGAGTTATTTACCCTTTTTCATGCAAAAAAAGCGCAAAAATGCCCTTTTCCAACGTTTAGACTTTATTTTCCATCCAATCTTAACCAAACTGTCACAGTTTATGTATGACCATTAGATCGACGCCAAAATGGGCCAGATCGTGTTTCAAACACCATAGTTATTGCCCTTTGTTTATTAAAAAAATATACAAAAATGGACATTATCCAAGATAGAGACTTCATTTGTCATCCAATCTTCACCAATCTTGCACAGTTTGTCTGTTATCATGAGATTACAGTTGAAGTTGAATATAAGCAAGATCGGACCAGAAACAGCAGAGTTATTGCCCTTTGTTTGTGAAAAAAAATTGCAAAAATGGACATTATTCAGGATAGAGACTTCATTTTTCATCCTATCTGAACCAATCTTGCACAGTTTGTCTATGACCATAAGATTAAAGGTGAAGTTGAATATAAGCAAGATAGGACCAGAGACACCAGAGTTATTGCCCTTTGTGAAAAAAATATGCAAAAATGGACATTATTCAGGATAGAGACTTCATTTTTCATCCAATCTTCACCAATCATATACAGTTTGTCTATGAACGTAAGACTACAGGTGAAGTCGAGTATAAGCATGATCGGGCCAGAAAAACCAGAGTTATTACCCCTTGTGTTTGGAAAAAAATATCAACAAGTTATCAGTGATTGGCGTGCACACATGATTTTGATTCAATGTTGACCAAACTTACACAGTTTGCGCATGACCATAAAAATTGATTGATAAAATTTGATTTTCAACAGTTGCAAGACTTGCATGCAGTTCTTTGTACATGCAACATTAAGTCTTCAGAGCCTGCATTAACATCATTTATCATCATTGGGCAGAAAATAATCAAAGAAAAAGCAAAAGTTGACCTTATAGCACAGCCATCACAATTATCGCATTGCAACTAGTTCTCCAAAACTGTTTGCGAAAAAGACATCAAAATCTCCATTTTCTGCATTTTCCAGAATTGTCAATGACTAAATGAAGAAGGGTCAGGTAAGAATATGGAGAAAAATGATTTGAGGAACCATTAGCAAAAAAACGCACATCCACTACCCGACTAATACTGTAGTTAGCCCATTGCACTAACCAATGTTTTAAATCAAAATTGATCCTATCCCCCCTCTTCGTATTCAGATACCTTAATTTTCAAACCCGTCAGAACAATATGGTCTTCATCTGTACCAGTTCTCAGGTGAGCGCTTTGGGCCATCATGGCCCTCTTGTCAAAATTGTAAACACTTTCAATACATTTAATAAGTAATAGATTCCATGTTAACCTGTATTGAATGAAAATGTTTCCGTAACACCAATAGGGTCAGGGTAAATATAATTCAAATTGCAATTTACTATTTTTATATCAAGCTTTTTTTCCAAAGGAACAAAAGCAAATCAAAGTCATGAAATTTATAATCAGTATGATTTTACATGAAATTATTGGTCACTTGTTTGAAATGGAACTACGGTTAATGTGAATGACGTGCTGACAAAAGTATACCTCTTTCCAGATTAGAGCTGCAACGATTTAGCCATTGATGATTCGATTCAATTTCTATTTCAAACGTCATTTAGTTGAATATTTCGATTTGATTCATTTTTCCTTTTACAGGCTTGTTTTTGCATATTTATGAGTTTTGACTTTCGAAATATTAAAGCCTTTTTACTTGTTATTATTTGTGCTCTTGAATTGGTTACTATATACCCTGTATATTAAAATAGATTAATAAAATAGAATAATGGGAAAATTGGTGACAACGTTTAAAAACTAGTTCAAAATAACAGCGACCATGATGCATGCCATGAGTTATCTACACAAACACCATAATTTAAAATACCAGGTTTAGGACAAATCATTATAAACATAAAAATTAAAATAGAATCGAAATTGGCTGATTTAGTATCGATAATCAAATTGGACCATTCACAATCGTATGATCGATGCATCGAAGGAATCGTGGCAGCTCTATTACAGATACTATTTGTTCATTTGTGTTTCAGGGAAAGTCGAAATTCACAGTTTGTCAGCAGTTTATTCCCTAACACAGCCGGCCTGCCAGACAACGATAAATCATTCCTGCATCGTGTGGAGGAGTGTCTAAAACTGCAGAATGTGACGCAGAAGGTGAGAACACCTCGGAAGAAACAAACACCTAGACGCAGGTGCGTGAAGCGTAAGGCAGACTTCTCCGATGTTGACGTAGCTGACGTTGAAAACAAGAAGATTAAAGTCGAAGTTGTGCAGGAGGATGACAACGAAGAGAATAATTTTGACAACTTTGATAACGTTGATGAATTTGGTGATCATAAAGCAGATCTTCCAGTAGCAGATGTTAAGGAACATCAGGAAATCATTGATGTAGTTAAGCAAGAAAAGAAATCCAAAAGGATTCCGGAAAGTAAGCCTTCGAAATTTACAAAACTGAAATCGAGGAAATCATCCAGGCGAAGGAAATTGATGATTCATAAGTGCACGCTTTGTGACAAAAAGTTTACACGGCGTTATAGGTTAACTGAGCATATGCGATCCCACGAAGGCGTTAAGTGTCGCAGGTGCATCGTCTGTAATAAGATGTTCTCTAGAAACGACCATGTCCTCCGTCACATGCAGAAGAAACATGGAGATGTGGAAACATTTCAGTGCGATATTTGCCCAGAGAGCTTTTCTTCTGGTAACGAGATTGTTTCTCATTTAACGAAACACATGCAAAATGATGAACTAACTGAAGATATCTTGCTGAAGAATTTTAACAATGAGGAACGTGAAGCTACGTTTGCAAAAGTTGATGATGTGTCAGGAAAAAGAGTCTTTGGTTGCAAAACATGTGATAAGACGTTTACAAGGGCGTATAGGCTCAAGGACCATGTGCATTCACATCTAGGCTCTAGACCTTTCGCATGTTCAGAATGTAATGAAACTTTCTCCACAAAAACCGTTCTCAACAGACACATGAATATTGTGCACGGCAAAGCCTCTTCAGTTTTCTCGTGTCCAAAGTGCAAGAGGAAATACCTGAGCAAATCGGCATACACCGCACACGTGGAAACCTGCGAGAAGAACCACAAGTGCGACCAGTGTACTGCCGAGTTTTACACGAAATACCACCTCAGGGTTCACCTTGAAAACGTTCACTCGGATTCGACCCACTCGTGCAACATGTGTACCAAGACCTTCGCAAGTTCTTCAAGATTGCGGGAACACGTTGCTATAATACATGAGGGTAAAGAGCGGATGGTTAAGGAGGTGATATGCGACGTCTGTGGCCTGTCTTTTAAAGGTGCCTTCAAGCTCAAACGTCACATGTCTGTCCATACCGGCATTAAGGAGCACCAGTGTGCCCAGTGTGGAAAGCAGTATCTGGACCTGGCCTCTCTGAAAAATCACAAATTGAAGGTAAGATACATGTATAAATATAATCATACTCTATAAATGTCGTGCACAGTAAAGGCTCTTATAGAATAGAAAAACCTGTTATATCCTATTGTTAGGCCCATATTCACCAACTAATTCTTAGACTTAAGAAGAAAGAGTAAACTTAGACTTAAGAAGAAAAAGTAGACTTAGACTCTGAAAAAAAATTGTTAGTTTGCAAATATGCTGGGTAGCAATGTCGCTTATGTCATTAAAAAAAAATTCTGATTGAAGAATGCTAAACTTTGCATGAGTGAGGTACGATTCAAATTAACAGTGTTTTTAGAATAAAACAGTTTCAAGAATATTCTTTATTCCTTAGTCTTAAGTCTAAGAATGGGTTGGTGAATACGGGCCCGGGTATAATGGGTTGGTGAATACGGGCCCGGGTATAATGGGTTGGTGAATACTGGCCCGGGTATAATGGGTTGGTGAATACGGGCCCGGTATAATGGGTTGGTGAATACGGGCCCGGGTATAATGGGTTGGTGAATACGGGCCCGGGTATAATGGGTTGGTGAATACGGGCCCGGGTATAAGGGGTTGGTGAATACCGGCCCGGGTATAATGGGTTGGTGAATACGGGCCCAGGTATAATGGGTTGGTGAATACTGGCCCGGGTATAATGGGTTGGTGAATACGGGCCCGGGTATAATGGGTTGGTGAATACTGGCCCGGGTATAATGGGTTGGTGAATACGGGCCCGGGTATAATGGGTTGGTGAATACGTGCCCGGGTATAATGGGTTGGTGAATACGGGCCCGGGTATAATGGGTTGGTGAATACGGGCCCGGGTATAATGGGTTGGTGAATACTGGCCCGGGTATAATGGGTTGGTGAATACGGGCCCGGATATAATGGGTTGGTGAATACGGGCCCGGGTATAATGGGTTGGTGAATACGGGCCCGGGTATAATGGGTTGGTGAATACGGGCCCGGGTATAATGGGTTGGTGAATACTGAAGCTGGGGAAACATTGCTGAAAATGTCTATTTAAACCAGAATAAAGGGTTCTTTGCCCACATGCCATAGGGTTTGTTGATTTATTGCAAAATCTTTCACTTTTGTATACGCAAAGTAGTGTTTAAACAATATCTAGGTTGAAAAACACTGCTTTATAGAGTAAACAGCTTAATGCCGGTATTCTATTTTGTGTTTACGTTATTTAAGATATTTTCTGTGATTTATGGGTATTGTAGGAAGCAGATACAAAACACAATTCTTTGACAACATTGCATAAGAAGACAACTGTCTGCCTTAAATACTAGTAAGCAACAGCGTTACCAAGATTGGACAGAAATAAGTTGTATACTACTATTAGATCACAGGTATAGAACAAAATGTTTAGAAGTACATTTAATTATATTCCAACTGATAAATAATCTAATAACAAGTAGTTCACTTAACACATCCAAAGTTTGCTGTACGATTCGAGGCCTACAGGTGGGGAAGGTATGTACTAGAAATACACTAACATGAATGTTCATGTATTTTGAACAGAGTCTCCTGTCCCTGTCTTTACGAAACGAGTTGAGCCTGATTTTCAGGTTCAAGATGAAATTGAGCCAGATATTTCAGGAGCAGACTTGACAAATGGTGTTCACGCAATATCTGGATCAATCGTAATACTTGGACAAATATATATTTTACACAATAATGAACTCCTCGTAGATTTTCTATCTGAGATGAAAATTTTAATTAAAACTTAACATAAATCTGTGTTTTTTTATATAGAAAAAAAGGTTTTTCTAAAATAAAATATGTTCCGCTCATTTGAGCTAGATGATCATCAGCTAAGATTGATCTTGATCCTACGATGTATCCTTTATGAACATGGGGCCCGTTTTTCAGTTTATTTTATGTTGTTGAAGTTTCAAATTCGCTCAGTGAAGGGGTGGTAAAATCTCATATTATTGTACATGTTGACAAAGTTTGTTTGACAATTGTCCGTATAGTAATTATAAAGTACATTCTGGCAAAAGTTCACTTGTCCGTATGTGCTCGAGGACATGCTGGGCAATTCGGACAGTTGATTTTGCCAGCCCGAGCAAGGAATTTGCTTACTCTTCGTAATCGTATGTGAAGAAATAAATAAGACCAGGGGTGTGGAAATATCAAAATAGTTTTCTTGTTCACTGCAAAAAACCTACTCGTCCGCAAGCAACATTCACTTGTCCAAACAAAAATATAGTTTTTATGCCAGACCTTCCTGATATATTTTTTCATTAAATAATTAATAAAAAAACAATTTGTTATTCAAATATACAAGTATATAATAATATGATAAACTTTCAACTTTTACATCAGTTTCACACCCTGAAATTGTACTTGTCCATTGACAAGTAGACAGGAACATTTACTTGTCAGACAGAAAGATTACCCGTGTCGGACAAGTCGGGCATAGGATTTAAGGAAGACGTTGTCCAGGTTGGAGATCTCTTGTAGCTGACATTAAAATAAGAAAAACATAAGAAAAACAAGAGTTTGGAGGTGACATCAAGTATTTAACGTTACGACGCCACTTGCAATAAAGCGGGTTATACCCGGGCCCGTATTCACCAACCCATTATAACCGGGCCCGTATTCACCAACCCATTATACCCGGGCCCGTATTCACCAACCCATTATACCCGGGCCCGTATTCACCAACCCATTATACCCGGGCCCGTATTCACCAACCCATTATACCCGGGCCCGTATTCACCAACCCATTCTTAGACTTAAGTCATAAGAATAAAGAATATTCTTGAAACTGTTCCATTCTAAAAATGCAGTTTATTTGAAACTGACTTGGTAGTCACCATCTCTAATTACAACATTTTTTATTGAGAATGATTTATTAGTCACACATGCGACAATGATAACCAGCATTTTTGCGAAAACACAAGTATTTCTTCTTGAGTCTAAGCCTGTTCTTTATTCTTAAGTCTGAGAATTGGTTGGATAATACCGGCACCGGTATACGACACCGGTAGATTTCTATTTGCAAGGTGCATGACAAAATCAAGCCATACGTATGCGAGATCTGTGCGATGGAGTTTACAGTGAAGAGTAACCTGCTGCGACACCAGAGGCGACACAGGGGCGAGTATCACTTCTTCTGCGACGACTGCGGGAAAGGCTTCGTGGCCAACTGTGACCTCACCAGACACAAACTGACCCATCGTCCTGACAAAGGTCTGTTATGAGGAAATGATTTTATCCTATTACTACAGCCCAATCGATCGGATAACAACCCATCGTATTAACTTTTTCTTTATCCGATCGCTATTTTTAGCACTCGTTTATTTGATTGTCATATTTAGAACGCTATGTATTTCAGTGTGATGTCATACGAAATGATGACGATTGTAGTAAACAACAAACCCAGTGTTACACTTGGAAACCAGAGTTGTTGTTGTTTTTTTTACATATTTTCATGCCGTGTACATGATTTATGAGCATAGCATAATGGGATAAATATAACAATAGGTGAGTATTGGATAAAGATGAAGTTTATCATGCTTGGCACGAAACATTTGAGCTCTCGGCAAGCCTCACGCTCATCTGTTTCTAAGCCTTGCATGATAAACTTCATCTTTGTCCAACGCTCGCCTAATATTCTTTATATAAAATATTGTTTGTAAAGATAACCATGGACTCGTATTCACAAAGCTCCTAAGGAAAATCTCAACTTAAATTGCAGCATGTTCTTGCTTTCAAGTACCGGTAATTGAAGTCATGTGACCAACCAATATCCAATATGCGTCATCAATGACTTATCATTAATGACGTAATTTGTTCTCGACTTGGTCAAAGATCTAATGGATATGTTTGATTATATGTGATTGAGAGATGAGAGCATGGCAAGTTTATAATAAATGTAGAAGATATTGATTGGTCATTTTAATTGGTCAAAGATCTAATGGATATGTTTGATAATATGTGATTGAGAGATGAGAGCATGGCAAGTTTATAATAAATGTAGAAGATATTGATTGGAAATTTTCTATGCAGATTTCACAAAAAATATAATATCATAATTATGCACCTATCAATATTTTCCCCCAGGGGGGGAGCGGTGGGCATATACAAGACTTAGACTGAAAGCAATTCCGGACAAGCGGAAATTTGACACGCCGAATGATTCCGGGTCCCAGGAAATAGGCTTTGTTCGGATGTAAGATCCCAGTAATATTGGCCCCCGGGCCATTTGATACACCAATTAAGCATCCCCCATTGAAGGAATTTAGACAAAAATGCTTGGCTCTAGGGTGGGAAATTAGACACCCCAAAATACAATTAGTCAAAATCCCCTGGGTTTGCCCGCCGCTGCCCCCCCCCCCCCCCCTTAGTGGTAAGTAAATTTTTTACAAGGAGAGAAGTTTGTGTTATACTGGTCAGACACTCTGTGGTTACATGTACATGTATAAAGTTAGTGTGATCCAATACTCTGTCAGAAAAACAAATATTCACTTTGAATATTTAATTATTTTTTGTGTGCGTGCATAAATCTGCAATGTTTTCTTTACGTGTCACATTTTTTATTGCCCTTGATTTATGACACTGTCTTATTTTTTACATCGGAGCTCTAGAGCAGTTTCACTTTTACTTCATCAAAATGTTTATTATTTGTTTCAGAAACAAAGAAGCATGCATGTCAGTTCTGCGGGAAGCTATTCACGAGAGCCTCTAAAGTCCAGGTCCATGAGAGGATCCACACAGGTTTGTACCTTGCTTGAGGGACTGTATTGAGCTTGATTTGCACTACTATAGGTATTGAGCAGATTAATAATCCTTTATAATGTATTAACAAAATTTGAATACAATAATGCTACAGGAAAGACCTCCGAACAGTTTAAGACTTTTGTTGTCAACTACTGAACATATAAACTGCACATTCAGGTAGACAGGCCTGTCGAAAGTTCCATCTTGTTCTGTCTACCAGTCATTATTATATGACATTTTATACGCTTACATGGGAAAAAGTGCGTAAATGTACGCACAATTTTTAATTTCTCTGCATAAATGTACACCCAAATATTATGTTCTCTGCAAATCTCCCAAATGTTTGTGTGTAATTTACGCATGTACACATCTTATCTGGTCCTCTGTTTTGAGTCGTATAATATTCCATTTGGGTAATCAACTTTTAGTATTGTCTGTACTGTGTTTAGCCAAAATTATCTTGTGTAATGAGATGCAATAAATTTTATAACTCATATGCAAAATGTTTTTTGTAACTCACTTAAAATACATGCTTTCTGTATACTAGACCTATATGTTATTGGTATATAGATACATGTAGTTGGCTCTTTTTAGCTCACTTGAGCACAAGGTGCTCATGGTGAGCTTTTGTGATCGCCCATTGTCCGTCGTTAAATTTTCATTCAAACATCGCCTCCTAAACCACTTGGCAGATTTTCACCAAACTTCACAGGAATCATCATTGGGTGGACCCCTTTCAAAGTTGTTCAAATCTTTCCGGTCCGCTGCATATGTAGATCACCAGAGCTAAAAATAGATTTAAAAAGTGAAAACTTTAAAAATCTTTTCCTATGAAACCGCAAGGCTCATAGAATTTGATATGTGACATCCTCTAGTGGTCCTCTACTAACTAAGATTGTTCAAATGATGCCACTGGGGTCAAAACTGGCCACACCCCGGGGGTCACATGGTTTAAAAATCGTCCCCTCTGAAACCGCAAGGCCCAGAGGTTTCATATTTGGTATGTAACATTGTTTAGTGGTCCTCTACAAAGAGTGTTCAAATGATGCCCCTGCGGTGAAAACTGGCCACACCCCGGTGGTCACATGGTTTATATAGACTTATATAGCAAAATGACTTTAAAATCTCCTCTGCGACCGCAGTGTTTTCGTATTTGATATGTAACATTGTATAGTGGTCCTCTACAAAGATTGTTCAAACTATGGCCCTGGGGTAAAAAGTGGCCATGACCCAGGGCGTCGCATGATTGATATAGATGTATATGGCAAGTGGGCCTTAACAAATCTTCCTTGTTGAAACCGTAAGGCCCAGAGGTTTTATTTTTTGCGTGAAATATTGTGGAGTGGTCCTCTACAAACATTGTTCAAATGATGCCCCTGGGGTAAAAATTGGCCACCCCCCGGGGGTCACATGGTTTATATACATTGAAATAGCAAAATGACTTTAAAAATCTTCCCCTCTGAGACCGCAAGGCCCAGTGGTTTCATATTTAGTGTGTAACATTGAATAGTGGTCCACTACAAATATTGTTCAAATTATGCCCCAGAGGTAGAAAGTGGCCACGCCCTGTGGATCACATGGTTTATATAGACTAAAAAAAATTCTGAAATTGCAAGGCCCAGATCTGTATACTCAGGTAAGGGGTTTAGTGCCATTTTGCCCTCTTGTTATTAGCCATTATGATGCCTTAAAGTCAGGTGAGCGACCTAGGGCCATCATGGCCCTCTTGTTGGAAATACCTTGCTTAGAAGTACATGTATTGATTGTACTTTAATTCAAGTACATAGTTAAAGTATATATAAGATAAATACTTGAACTATGTACTTGAATTATTATATAATCTCGTCATCATTTGAACACTGACAAAATAAACCCCTGTCTAAAATTCGTTGCCATACTTCAGCACTGTGGGATAAAAAAAACGTGTAATTGATTTTCTCGCCAAGGCTCATTGTTCGGGTTTTCTAATCCTCACTAGATGAACTTAACTTGATTTAACTTATTTTACTTAGTTGATTCAACATTAACCTTAGATCTACAACGGTTTATCCATGGCTCGATTCAATTTCTGTTTCAAACATCATTTAGTTGAATATTTCGATTTGATGTTTTAACCTGTTTTAATGGTTGTTGTTGCATATTCATGTGTCATGACTTGCAATGTAGAATAATATTATAATATAAATACCATGCTATTGGTTAATGTCAATGTACAGTATTTGCCTATTATATCCATATAATTACCATGTTATTGGTTAATGTCAATGTACAGTATTTGCCTATTATGTCCATATAAATACCATGTTATTGGTTAATGTCAATGTACAGTATTTGCCTATTATGTCCATATAAATATGAACCATGGTAAGATTTGGTGGTCATGTTTCACAACTAGTTTAAAATAACAGCAACCATGATGCAATGCTTAATTTGCATGATTAATCTAAACAAACACTGTAATTTTAATAAATAAGTATCTATAAATATATAAAACAGAATTGAATCAAAATTTGTTGGTTTAGTATTGAAAATCGAATCGGGTCCTTAACAATCGACTAATCCATGCATCGAAAGAATCCGGTCCTTAACAATCGATGCATCGAAAGAATGCGGTCCTTAACAATCGATTAATCGATGCATAGAAAGAATCCAGTCCTTAACAATCGACTAATCCATGCATTGAAAGAATCCGGTCCTTAACAATCGATTAATCGATGCATAGAAAGAATCCGGTCCTTAACAATCGATTAATCGATGCATAGAAAGAATCGGGTCATTAACAATCGACTAATCGATGCATAGAAAGAATCCGGTCCTTAACAATCGACTAATCCATGCATCGAAAGAATCCGGTCTTTAACAATGGACTAATCGATGCATCGAAAGAATCCGGTCCTTAACAATCGACTAATCAATGCATCGAAAGAATCCGGTCCTTAACAATCGAATAAAAATCGATGCATAGAAAGAATCGGGTCAATAACAATCGACTAATTCTGCATCGAAATAATCCGGTCCGGTCCTTAACAATCGACTAATCGATGCATCGAAAGAATCCTTGCAGCTCTAATTAACCTAGTATTCTGTATATTCACCTGGCAGTGTTGTTATCATCCACAGGTGAGCGACCGTACAACTGTTCCGTCTGCAACAAGAAGTTCACTCAGAGCGGCGATCGTAACCGACATGAGACCAAGTCACACGGGATTCATCACGCTCCAAAACTTACGCTGTACGAGATGGCCAACGACACCAGCGAGCAGACGCCTCCCAAGCAAAAACCGAACAGTGACGACAGGGAGCAGCCAACGCAAACGGAACCGTCAAAATCGGCGCCTCAAATGTTAGACGCGGATTACACCCCTTTTCAGATTCCGTTTATTCAGAATGCTCCGAACCTTGCGTTGATGATGCCATTTATGACACGGGACGCCGCGGCTGCGATGGATCTAACTGGAGCTATGAACGACAAGCCTCAAACTATCCTTGAAAGTTCAAATATGGATGCAAAAGAGTTTGATTTTCACAATGGAAATTTTCAGTAATCACTAATTTTTAGCATATGTATTGTTGACTTTGTATTTTGAACATATATTCATGGACAAAAATATTAGTTGTATGTATGAATACAAGTAAATTACCATTCATGTTTGGCAAATTTATTTGAATCCAATTTAAAAAGTATTTTTTTATGTATACGTGTATGTGATTGCATGTTGAAGTTTATAACCAGATTGTAAATACTGGTGTATATATATATGGCCAATGTTTTAATGTTCCCAAAGCGAACTTCGGGGGCATATAGTAATCGCATCGTCCATCCGTCTGTCCGTCCGTCCGTCACACTTCTTGTGCAGAGCATAACTCCATTAGTATTGAAGGGATTCAAATGAAACTTCATATAATGATAGAGGACAATAAGAGGAAGTGCAGAGTACAAGGACCGCAACTCTATCTTTAATATTTACAGATTTAATGTCCTTTGTTTAATTTTATTGTCGGAGCATAGCTTCATTAGTATTGTGAGGACTCAAATGAAACTTCATATAATGATTGAGGACAATGAGAAGTAGTGCATAGCACAAGGACCACAACTCTTTCTTCAATATTTACGGAGTTATTTCCCTTTGTTTTATTTCCTCATGTGAAGCATTAATTTTCTTGTGCGGAGCATAGCTCCATTAGTATTGAAGGGATTCAAATGAAACTTTATATAATGATAAGAGGACAATGAGAGGAAGTGCAAAGCACAAGGACCGTAACTCTTTCTTCAATATTTACAGAGTTAGTGCCCTTTGTTTATTTTTCTTGTGCGGAGCATAACTCCATTAGTATTGAATTGATTCAAATGAAACTTCATAGAATGATAGAGGACAATAAGAGAAAGTGCAGAGCACAAGTACCGTAACTCTTTCTTCAATATTTACAGAGTTATTGCCCATTGTTTATTTTTCTTGTGTGGAGCATAACTCCATTAGTATTGAATTGATTCAAATGAAACTTCATACAATGATAGAGGACAATAAGAGAAAATGCAAAGCACAAGGACCATAACTCTTTCTTCAATATTTACAGAGTTATTGCCCTTTGTTTATATTTCTTGTGCTAGCATAAGTCTATTAGTATTGAAGGGATTTTAAATAAAACCACATATATTGATAGAGGACGTTGAGAGGAAGTGCAGAGTACAAGGACCATAACTCTTTTTGTAGGGAGTGTCATTTTTGCCAACATGTAACTGAAATTGTGTTGCCTTTCTCTGACAAGCATATGCTCCGGGGGCATACGTCACATCCTGTCACAAGCCTTGTTCAATCATACAACAGTTTTGTTAATATGAAATTGTGCAAATGATAGTACTATTATTACTGTCATATGAATGTTTTATATCAGTTACATACTATTTTTGCAATAGATGCCCTTTTAGTAGTACATATTACAAATAGTGTTTTGCAAATGATGATATTTCGATCGTACCGATATTTCTAGTACCTGTTACATATGAAATTTCGCCAAACGTTCATTGGTCAATCAGAGTGCATGTACATTTTGTATATTTTAAGAAATAATGTTCGATTTTTAGTTGTTTATCTGTAAATAAAGAACAAGTTTGAGTTCTGATTTGTATGAATTAAACCACGAGGGAGTTAGCGCAGCAGAATGAAAAATGGTTGTTTATTTACAGCTAAACAACGATAAAGTGAAAATGATCTTGATTCTTATTTCTAACATGACCAGAAAACATTTCTGCAATTACAATGCAAACTATGATTTACAGTTTTGGAACTACTTTTTCGAGTTGTTTATTGGCAATTTAACAACGGAAATTTTGCGCGTGTCATGTTAAAATTCCTGTTTTACTGTATTTTAAATTTTTAGATGATATTGTAAATATAATAAACTTACATGTAGGTACATAATAATTATAATAATGTCACATTAAAGTATAAATATTCAGCGTTCATATGTAACCTTTGTACCATCAGTGTTGTGTGTGTAATATGAAAAATAAAGATGTTAGCTCTATCCTGTTTTCATATTATTATTCATCCGAAAAGTTATCTCAGCCCCCCCCCCCCGACTCCCCCCCCCCGCCTCCTCGGCCAAGTAACCGAATTAACCTTTCAATGTTAAAACCATACTAATTTTAGGTAATATTTAGGGATATGTGAAGAAAAATTGTAGCTAATCAGAATATTATTTTTAACCAAATTTTAAATGTGTAGTCATAGTCTGTGCTCCTTCCGCCCCTACTAAAACAATACAATTTTTGTTACAATTTTATAACTGTTACTTAAAATCCCTCCATCGAAATTTTAATATGGACATGCCAACTTTATACGTTCGACCTCTAAGTGTGACCTTAACCTTTGACCTACAGACCTGGTAAATGCACGTAACGCGCCGTCTCATTTAGGCAAACATTCAATTTTGTGCTTAGTAATTTTATTTTCTCTACATCCATGGCCAAGTTATTGTCCGGACCAGCAAAGTGCCAATTTTGGCATTTGACCTCTATGTGTGACCTTGGACTTTAACCTACAGACCTGGTTCATGCGCGCGTCACTTGTCTCATGAAGGCCAACATTTTTGCCATGTAATTTTAAAATCCCTCCATTCATGACCAAGTAATAGCCCGAACAAGCACAGTGCCAATTTTGACCTTTGAACTCAAACTTGACCTTGAACTCTGATCTACAGATCTGGTTCATTCCCGCGACATGCTGTCTCACTCTGGCAAACGTGTGTGCCAAGTTACAGCACCGACAAACAAGTGTGACGGAATAACGGACTGACGAACGGATAATGCGATTATATGCTACACCGAAATGTTTCGGAGAGCATTAAGATCCTTGCAGATTCGTTGGAAGTCTAGCAGTACCTTCTATTCACAAATAAGAGGAGTAACCGCTACACGGTTTTATCGTAGTCTTAACTGTGTAACTTGGCAAACATGTTTGCTGCTGTGATAGTCAACAATTCAAAACAAAAACACACATGCTAGCACAATGAGATTCGTCACAAAAAGAGGCTGTTCTGCGCGTGCGTAGCAAGCGCACTGAATGATTAAACAAGAGATGTTTTTAAAACATGTATGTCCCCGACTTGCAGCCAAGTTGTGAATATGTGCAATTGTTAAGAAATTGTTTTTAATATGCAATCCCAAGCGAAGTCTCCATATATGGTATCTATGTATGAAGTTTCATTAAAATATCTCGATGCGTTCTCAAGTTATTGAGCAGAAACCGTTTTTTCTATTTGTAGTAACGGCGACGTTGACCCCACCCACCCCATATGAAATCCCAAGAGAGGTCTCAATATAAGGTATCTATGTATGAAGTTTCATTAAAATATCTCGATGCGTCATAAAGTTATTGAGCGGAAACCGTTTTTTACCATTTTTAGCAATGGCAACCTTGACCCCACCCACCCGATATGCAATCCCAAGAGAGGTCTCGATATAAGGTATCTAGGTATGACGTTTCATTAAAATATCTCAATGCTTGTCAAGTTATTGAGCGAAACCCGTTTTTCTATTGTTAGTAACGGTGACCTTGACCCCACCCACCCCATATGCGACCCAAAGTGAGGTCTCAATATAAGATATCTATGTATGAAGTTTCATTAAAATATCTTGATGCGTTCTCAAGTTATTAAGCGGAAACCATTTCCTATTTTTAGTAACTTTCACCTTGACCTTGACCACCCCCGCCCGATATGCAGTCTCAAGCAAGGCTTCCATATAAGGTATATATGTATGAAGTTTCATTAAAATATCTCGATGCGTTCTCAAGTTATTGAGCAGAAACTGTTTTTCTATTTTTAGTTGTGGTGACCTTGATCTTGACCCCACCCACCCATATGCAATCCCAAGCCAGGTCTCGATATATGGTATCTACGTATGAAGTTTCATTAAAATATCATTATGGATTCTAAAATTATTGAGCGGAAACCGTTTCTCTATTTTTAGTAACGGTGACCTTGACCCCACCCATCCCGTATGCAATCCCATGGGAGGTCTCGATATAAGGTATATATGTATTAAGTTTCATTAAAATATCTCGATGCGTTCTCCAGTTATTGAGCGGAAACCGTTTTTTCTATTTTTAGTAACAGTGACCATGACCCCACCCACCCCAAATGCAATCCCAAGCGAGGTCTAAATACAAGGTATCTATGTATGAAGTTTCATTACAATATCTCGATGCGTTCTCATGTTATTGAGCGGATACCGTTTTTCTATTTTTAGTAATGGTGACCTTGACCCCACCCACCCCATATGAAATCCCAAGTGAGGTCTCGATATTATGGTATCTACGTATGAAATTTCATTAAAATATCTTAATGGATTCTAAAATTATTGAGCGGAAACCGTTTTTATATTTTTAGTAACCGTGACCTTGACCCCACCCACCCCATATGCGATCCCAAGCGAGGTCTCGATATAAGGTATATATGTATGAAGTTTCATTAAAATATCTTGCTGTGTTCTCCAGTTATTGAGCGGAAACCGTTTTTAAAAAAAATATTTTTAGTAACGGTGACCTTGACCCCACCCATTACATATGCAATCCCAAGCGAGGTCTCAACATAAGGTATCTATGTATGAAGCTTCATTAAAAGATCTCGATGCGTTCTCAAGTTATTGAGCGGAGACCGTTTTTCTATTTTTAGTAACGGTGCCATTGAACTCACCCACTCCATATGCAATCCCACGCGAGGTCTCAATATAAGGTATCTATGTATGAAGTTTCATTTAAATATCTCGAATCGTTCTCAAGTTATTGAGCGGAAAACGTTTTTCTATTTTTAGCAACGGTGACCTTGACCTTTGACCTGTTGACTTCAAAATGAATAGGCGTAACCAGCATATCAACTTAAATGATCGTAGGTCAAAGCGTTCTCTAGATATCATGCGAAAACGAAATGGTCTACGGACAGACCGACCATCTATGAAGGGGGGCATAATTAGGCCGAATGTCGACGATCGTGAATTTTCGCATTTGTCGCACTACAAAGTATACGAGGTCGGTTGTTGGCACGCAACTAAACAGCCCAATCAGCAAGTCAGGCAAACAATCGCAGGAATGTTAGACTGTAGGAAAGAGTCAGTAAGTAAAACTTTGATAGTGACATTAAAGTTTCCCATTTAGGCCATACACATTTGATTCTATGTATAGCGTCCCCGTGAGTTGTTGACACCTACCAACCAGGCAGGAAAAAACAATGAAACGATAAAAAAAATAATCTTTCACAACTTATTCATGGCAGTGTTACAAGCTACAGCAAATGTTTACCTGCAAAACTGTTAAACATCATCTTCATATTTGGAACCTACTTTTTTTCCCCATTTTTATATGTTTTCCAACTCGATTTTTCACATTGTCAAAATTGTTGTGTGTTTTTTCGTTCGGGCATCCAAAAACCTACCAGCCTGAGGATGCTAAACATAAAATAAAATTGGTATGGCCTTAACGACACTGCACGCTTATCTTATGACGGTGAACCGATACTGATTTAGTATATACTGATTTAGTATACCACGTTGATCGTCAAATGTCCTCGTTTGCAGACTTTATAGCCGAATGTCCACGATTTATTGATGACCCGGTGAAACCTTCGGTAGCTGGCAGGCTATTTTGCGACAGGATGAAGAAATTGTGTTTTATAATAGTACTATGTGCAGTTCAATTGAGTACATTTGCAGCGCACACTGATCACAAACAATTCGTTGTCGGTGAGATTAAAATTACATGTAGTTTATTATTACCATTCAGTACAGCATATTGAGTATATCAATTGGTGATTTAAACAGGTGCTGAAAACGCGTGCTCATATCTCTGTTTAATTCGTCAGGCTCGTGGATGTCGTGGGAGCACTACGCCGCGTGCTCCACCACGTGCGTCCCGGGACACGAGCAGAGGACACGTGACTGCTGCACTTCCGGTGACAAAAGACTGTGCTCCATGATAGACTGGAACACACTGCGGCCTCTGGTTGGAACATGCGGTTAGACGTTTGGAGCTAATTTCGTTGACCAAATCTGTTTTCTTGCGAATCATAGTTCTAGGTTCTTAAATTTTAGTTTATCATACCACTTTACGGATTTCAGACTTTCATACAGCTGCTTGATATATTTTGCTATATTAGGCAGCCAGCATCTCTTTCAGTCAATGATTTAATGTGCGTCATTATACTCCGATCACCAGTACCTGGGGGGGGGGGGGGGGCTGGTGGGGGGGGGGGGGGCTTTTTCAAGAATCACTTTGTCCCGTTGGTCTGTCTGTCCCGAAACTTGTCCGGACTCTTTAACTTCACCCCTGCATTGAAGGATTTCGAAATTACTTGGCACAAATGTTAATCTTAATGAGACGGTGTGTCGCGCCACAACCTGATGGCTATCTTTAAGGTAAAGGACTTACTTTGAGGTAAAAGGTCAAAATATAGCACTTTATTGTCAAAATAGGGCTTGTCCGAGCTCTAACTTACCCATGCAATGAAGGATTTTGAAACACCTTGGCACAAATGTTAACCTATATAAGACGGTGTCGCAAGATGGCTACCTTTAAGGTCAAGACCATACGTTGAGGCCAAAGGTAAAAATAAAGTGATTTTTTGTCAAAATAACTTTGTCCGAGTTCTAACTTCCCCATGCATTGAAAGATTTAAAAATAACTTGGTACACATGTTAACCTATAAGAGATGGTGTGTCGCACGCAGGAACAGTATGAGCTACCTTAAAGGTCAAAGTCATACTTTGAGGTCAAAGGTCAAAGAATAGTGCTTTGTTATCCAAATTCTGCTTTTCCGGGCTTTAACGTCCATATGCGTGGAAGGATTTGAAATAACTTGGCACACATGTTAACATTGATAAGACGGTGTGTTGTGCACAAGAACTGGATAGCTACCATAAAAGTAAAGGTCATACTTTGAGGTCAAAGGTCAAAACAAAACGCTTTATGGTCAAAATAGCTCTTATCCGAGCTCTAACCTCCCCATTGAAGGTTTTTCAAAAACTTGGCACAAATGTTAAGCAATGAGATGGTGTGTTGCGTGCAAAAACCATGTGGCTTCCTTAAAGGTGAAGGTCAAATGTCAAATTAAGCGGATTCTTGTCAAAATACTGCTTGTGTTTAGCTCACCTGAGCATTATGTGCTTAAGGGTGAGCTTTTGGTGGTTAGTGGTTGTCCGTCGTCAACAATTTACTTCAAAAATCCTCTCTGAAACCGTTTGTCAGAAATAAATAAACTTTGGTATGAATGTTTCTTGGGTGGTCCTCTACCAAAATACTTCACTATCTTTTTATTCGTTAAAAAACATTGCCCCCAGGGGAGCGGGGCCTTTTTCCTTTAATGACTATATTGAAAACTTCAATAAATCTTGTCAGAAACCATTGGTTGGATTTTGAATTAATTTAACAGAAATGTTCCTTTGGTGGTCCAGTACTAAAATAATTCAAATTATTTTGATTGGTTACAAACTTGACCCCCAGGTGGCAAAGCCTTTTTCCTTACATGGCTATATTGAAAACTTACAAAAATAGTCTTGCCAGAAACCGCGGGTTTGATTTTGAAATAATTTCACAGAAATGTTCCTTGGGTGGTCCTCTACCAAAATACTTCAAAATATTTTGATCGGTTAAAAACATGGCCGCAAGGGGGTCAGGGCCTCTTTCCTTATATGGCTATATTTAATCTTCAAATCTCTTCTTGTCAATATTAAAAGGGATTATGTCAACGAAAAATTGGTTCCCTATTGCAGTACAAATGGTTCCCTATTGCAGTACAATTGGTTCCCTATTGCAGTACAAATGGTTCCCTATTGCAGTACAAATGGTTCCCTATTGCAGTACAAATGGTTCCCTATTGCAGTACAATTGGTTCCCTATTGCAGTACAATTGGTTCCCTATTGCAGTACAAATGGTTCCCTATTGCAGTACAAATGGTTCCCTATTGCAGTACAAATGGTTCCCTATTGCAGTACAAATGGTTCCCTATTGCAGTACAAATGGTTCCCTATTGCAGTACAATTGGTTCCCTATTGCAGTACAATTGGTTCCCTATTGCAGTACAATTGGTTCCCTATTGCAGTACAATTGGTTCCCTATTGCAGTACAAATGATATTAAATGTTAGAAATGCGCTATACTGAGACACGTACATTTAATAAAGAATAAATTATATAAAAGTTTAAACATAATGAGATATTTGATAAAAAGAAACCAGCAAAAATGACTTACAAAATTAAAACCCCAAGCGGGTATCGAACGCACGACTTACGAACCATACGAAGAAATGACAGAAGACAGCGCTTAACCAACTGCGCCGTTCTTCATTGTACGGTTACATCTGTAAACTATGGTTATACAAAATACAATTATGACGTCAAAATGTAAACACGAAAAGGGCCAAACAAACACAAATATTACATATATATTTTTTTATCTCAGAATGCAAAAACTCTTTTCCCATGATATACACCTTATTTTAACAGTTATTATATGCTAGTTTTAATACATGTATCTTAATTATATATTTGTTTAAAGAAATTACCCCATTTTTTTTGACATAGTCCCTTCAAACCACTGATTGGATTTTAAAATAATTTCACAGAAATGTTTCTTTTGTGATCCGCTACCAAAATGGTTTAAATTATTTTGATTCATCAAAAACATGGCCACCAGGGGGCGGAGCCTTTTTTCTCACATATCGCTATATTGAAACTTTTAAAATCTTCTCATCAGTAACGACTGTTTTGATTTCGAAATCATTTTACAGAAATGTTTCTTGGGTGGTCCGCTACCAATTGGTTAAAAACATTGGCTGCCATGAGACGGGGCCTTTTTTCTTATATGGCTATATTGAAAACTTTAAAACTCTGCTGGTCATAAATATCTAGCCGGACACAGAAATTTTGTAGGGTGACCCTCTACCGAATTTCTTCTATTTAATATGATTTGATTACAAAAGCATGGCCGCCAGTGGATTTCCTAGCAGTTTTCCGTGTATGGCTTCATTGAAAACTTTGAAAATATTCTATAACCACTAGCAGGATTATGACATAATTTCACAGAAATATGCCATAATGATTCATTAAACTCATGTGAATAACCCAGGGCCATTTTGGCCCTCCTGTTTTTCTGACACGGGGGATTTCCAATGACTTAGTAAAAAGTATGGCAATCTTGACATGGTATGCTGCAAGCAAGAACCAGGCCTGTAGCTTAAAGGTTAAGGTCATATTTAGAGATCAAAGGTCACATATAACAAATAATATTGTGTAATATGTTGTATTGTACCTACTAAAAGGGATTCTGCTTTAACTTGAAACACTGTGTTTACCATCATGCAGAGGATGTGTCCCAGGCAAGAAGAAGGTTTGTGATTCCAAGGTCACACTTCAAGGTCAACATGGAATGGTTTTGAAATAACTTGTCTAGAAATGATATCAGCTTGAGGCACATGCAAGAACCAGCTCTGTAGCTGAAAATTGAAGGTCATTCTTCAAGGTCAAAATAATTGTCCAGGGCAAATATTGTACTCTTCTTTTTGCATTTCAAGCCCATTTTTCTTCTTATTAAGGTCTTCTAGTCAGACAAAACATTGATCTGTGTCAAAGCAATACAGCTGCAAATTTCTTCATCTGTGTCAAAGCAGTATGTGGGAGTTTTAATCACCTTTTGTGATAGCTCTAGTTTTACTCAATATCAACTCTAAAGTCAACATTCTAAGTAACAAGAGCCATCGAGGGCAGTGCACTCCACTTTTCTTGTGCTTGTCAGAGTTACTGGCATTTTTTTCTAAAACAAAATGTATAGTAGGGGCCAATTAAACAAAATTAATTTCTTTCTGGAGTTACTGAGTGGAAGCATTTTTCTAAATTTAAAAACAGTGACCTTGACCTTGACCCAACTAACCCCATATGCAATCTCATGCAATGTCTCGTTATACAGTATCTATAAATTGAATGTTATTAAAATATTCCAATTTGTTCTCGAGTTATAAAGCAGATTTATATATATATATTTAGTAACAGTGACCTTGACCCCACCCATCTCACCACAAATGCAATCCTGAGGAAAGTGTTGCTTTAGAGTATTTATGTATGAAGATTGATTCTCAAGTTAGAGAGTGGAAATCAAAAGTTGACGCCGTCATTCCATCCACTTAAAATGTAAAATGGCCCATAATTTTGACAAATTTCAAACTAGAGTTATCAAAATTGGCGTAAGAGTTCATTTTAATATACGGAATAAGTGTTCTAAGTTTGAATGAAATGCCTGAAGCCATTCCTGAGAAACCAGCTTACCGAAAAACTTGAACCTGGCCATATAGCTTATATTTATAATTTCTGAGTGTAAAAAAGCCCATAATTTTGACAAATTTCAAACTAGGGTTACAAAACTTGGCCTTTTGCTTCATTTTAATGTGGGGAATAAATGTTTTAAGTTTGAATGAAATCCCTCGAGCCAATCCCGAGAAACTAGCTTACCAAAAACTTGAACCTGTTCATAAAGCTTATATGTAAAATTTCTAAGTGTGAAAAGGCCCATAATTTTGAACATTTTAAACTAGAGTTACCAAACTTGGCCTTTAGGTTCATTTTAATGTGGGGAATAAGTGTTTTTAAGTTTGAATGAAATCCCTCATGCCATTCCTGAGAAACTAGCTTACCGAAAATCTTTAACCTAGCTCGGACGCAGGGGCGAGTAGAATAGCTTGCCTTTTCTTCGAAAACTATTTTATTCTCGGAACATGTATAATATATTATTTTTAATCGGCAAAAATCACAAAAAGGTTATTTTACCCATCCAAATTGATTCGGGGAGCATTAAGATGTGATAAAGCGCTCAAAACTTATCGAACGGTTGCTTATATATGATTAACATTATAATAAAGAAATATGCAATACAAACGCAATACTAGCTAGCTTCTACACAGTGCTCCAGATAAGAATGTATCTGGGGGGGAAATGTATGCTAACTTCTGCAAATTTGGGAGTAAATGTACAATCTCTAGAATTTATGGGGGTAAATGTACACTTATGATTAGTGGTGGTAAATTTACATTCAGCAAAACATTACAATATGAGTAAAAACAACCGAGTATTATTATATTATTATGTTTCTTAACAATGTAGCAACACAATTTAAATACAATAAAGTTGCAAGTAATAATTCTGAACATTTAAGACTTCTATTGCTAACCACTGAACATGTCAACTGCACAATTAGGTAGGCAAACCTGTCAGAACTCTCATCTCATATCTTTCAGTCACCAAAATTTGACTTTATGTACGCGAACATTGGAATAATTGTGCGTATATGTACACATAAGTTTTATTTGCTCCGCGTATCTTTAATTTTTGTTTGCTTAATTTGCGCATTTACGCGCCTTATCTGGGCCTTTGCTTCTACTACCGCACTGCTATCATGACACAACTATTTTACAGTAACCATGACAACCACCAAGGGCGTTAGCCCGAGTGGTTTAATAGCCACACATCAGAACGACAAAGAGTTGTTTATTTGCCGATAAACACCGATAATGCGAAAATTATTTCATTTCTAACATGATTTGACAAATATTTGTGTACTTGTAATGAGAACTATATTTTACTATGCTCTGCTCAGAATCGGGACCACTTTTTGCGTTGTTTATTGGGTAGTTTTAACAAAGATAATTGTGTTCTTTGTCTATAGAAAAATTAGCAACTACCATGTTAGAATTAAGGTTCAACCATTGTTTCGCTTATTTTACGACACAAACAATGGGCCACACGACGTTTAGTCAGTACATTTGTATATACCGGTACTCGTACCAACAGGAATATCAGTAGAACCTATGGATTCTCGCCAGTGCCTCTATGGGACTGCTAAACAACGTTGTCATCGTCATTGAAAATCCATCAATATATGGCCAATTTTGATAGGTCACCTCTACGCGTGACCTCGACATTTGAGTAACCGAACTGATTCACTGGCCAGACATGCCGTCTCATTTTAGTCATAGCAAATTCAACCTAAGCTCATTTTTCTACTTAAATAACAATATCAGTGACCTTGGCCTTCATTTTTTCAACAACATTTACCATGACATATTAAACTGGACCTGACAACTAGACTACCCTTCTCCCTAACAACATACTCCAATTTGAGAACCTGACATATCTGGTTAAACTCAGATGCATTTAATGGATGTGCATACTGAACAAATACAACAAATAAACGCTTAATGGAAAACATTTTTATTTAAAATGTCAGGCATTTATAAACATGTTACATTTAGCGTAAATCTTATAAAACCATTGACAAAAGCTCTCAATTCAAATCTGTTTTTCACTTAAAAAAGTACCGTTGGTACCAAGCAGTCACCGTCACCATAGTAACTACACTTTGGTGCATTATGTAGGCTCGTAATGAGAAGTCACTTAACGCAAAGTCCTGGCAATTGTAACAATGTAACCAGTGATATCTATGACCCTGTCCATTAACACAACACTAATCACTTCCTCCTTTGATTGCCCTTGTTTTTTGTCTCTCTCTGTTTCTGGAACGCTTGCTTCTTCATCTTCTGTTTTCTCGCCTTCACGATCTGCTCTGGTCTTTTCAACTCTGACCCTTTCTTGAACTTGTCCCGGCTGTTTTTCTGAGAATCTGAGCCCATCATGTGCCCTGCAAATTGTATGTACAATATACATATAGAACAACCAGATGACGTATCTATTGCTCAGAAGACGAACACAAACAATATACATCTTTGCCTTTTAAGTTTTTTAGACCACATCCTGGGAAGAACCAGTACTTGAGATACTGAATGTCTACTGTGTCAGACTGGAACTCATAATCCTGATATTTCACAAACACTCCAGCTACTATCATTAGTGTGACACCCTTTTCCATTTCACTGCTGCAAAGCTTTTGTATGGAAGCGTTCTAGTGCCACAGTCTATATTATTTTTGTATTCCATTATCTCATATTTAGGAGATACTAAGTCCTAATTAGGAGATACTAAGTCCTAATAAGGAGATACTTAGTTGTAATTAGGACTTATTATCTCCTTATTAGGAGTTAGTATCAACTAATTTGGACTAACTATCTCCTAATTAGGAGATATAATCCCCTAATTAGGACTTAGTTTCTCGTAATTAGGACTTATTATCTCCTAATTAGGAGTTAGTATCACCTAATTAGGACTTAGTATCTCCTAAATAGGGCCTAGTATCTCCTAATTAGGACTTAGTTTCTCGTAATTAGGGCCTAGAATCTCCTAATTAGGACTAAGTTTCTCGTAATTAGGGCCTAGTATCTCCTAATTAGGACTTAGTTTCTCGTAATTAGGGCCTAGTATCTCCTAATTAGGACTTAGTATCTCGTAATTAGGGCCTAGTATCTCCTAATTAGGACTTAGTTTCTCGTAATTAGGGCCTAGTATCTCCTAATTAGGACTTAGTTTCTCGTAATTAGGGCCTAGTATCTCCTAATTAGGACTTAGTATGTCCCCTATTAGGAGATATTATTTCCTAATTAGGACTTAGTATGTCCTAATTAAGAGATAATGGGATACCAAATAATTTAGACTGTGGCACTTTGCAGCAGTGAAATGGAAAAGGGTGTACTTTTGACATACAGATTTGAATTCCACTACAATACATTCTCAAAGGTGTGATTTATAATACCTCTAACAGGCTCACCAAGAATTATTTTTGTAGAAACAGATCCAACAAATTAAAGCAGATCAAATTTGTCATTCAAACGGAAGAAATCAGCTGTAAGGGGAAAATATCCCATCCCATATAATGCAAATATAACAGTTATTGTAAGAATTCCCATACTTCTGAAGTGACCTCCGCCCAGTATGGTCAGTCTGTTCTTGGGCCGTTTGGCCGGACTCGGACCCCCTTCCTCGTCCACATCTTCGTCGTCCTTGACAACAGCAGTGTCCAGTCGAGACTTCTGTACCCAATCTTTATATGTGGTAAGTGTTAAGGAAAATAACATTCTAAAATATATTCTTAACATGTTTACAAGTGTTGTACTTATATAATCAATATATCATTATATTAATACATAAAACAAATAAAATTCACAGTTGTTAAATCTGCAATAAACTATTCACAAAAAACGTCACAAACTGACATCATTTATAATCAATAAAAAGTGACATAGCACAATGAATTTGTATCACTGTATGACGCCACTGTAAGTGTGGTGCAACATGTGCATACGTACGCCACTGTAAGTGTGGTGAAACCTGTGCATACGTACGCCACTGTAAGTGTGGTGAAACCTGTGCATACGTATGCCACTGTAAGTGTGGTGCAACATGTGCATACGTACGCCACTGTAAGTGTGGTGCAACATGTGCATACGTACGCCACTGTAAGTGTGGTGCAACATGTGCATACGTACGCCACTGTAAGTGTGGTGCAACATGTGCATACGTACGCCACTGTAAGTGTGGTGCAACATGTGCATACGTACGCCACTGTAAGTGTGGTGAAACCTGTGCATACGTACGCCACTGTAAGTGTGGTGAAACCTGTGCATACGTACGCCACTGTGTGGTGCAACATGTGCATACGTACGCCACTGTAAGTGTGGTGCAACATGTGCATACGTATGCCACTGTAAGTGTGGTGCAACATGTGCATACGTACGCCACTGTAAGTGTGGTGCAACATGTGCATACGTACGCCACTGTAAGTGTGGTGCAACATGTGCATACGTACGCCACTGTAAGTGTGGTGCAACCTGTGCATACGTACGCCACTGTAAGTGTGGTGAAACCTGTGCATACGTACGCCACTGTGTGGTGCAACATGTGCATATGTACGCCACTGTAAGTGTGGTGAAACCTGTGCATACGTACGCCACTGTGTGGTGAAACCTGTGCATACGTACGCCACTGTAAGTGTGGTGAAACGTGCATACGTACGCCACTGTAAGTGTGGTAAACATGTGCATACATACGCCACTGTAAGTGTGGTGAAACGTGCATACGTACGCCACTGTGTGGTGAAATATGTGCATACGTACGCCACTGTGTGGTGAAACATTGCATACGTACGCCACTGTAAGTGTGGTGAAACATGTGCATACGTACGCCACTGTAAGTGTGGTGAAACATGTGCATACGTACGCCACTGTGTGGTGAAACATGTGCATACGTACGCCACTGTAAGTGTGGTGAAACATGTGCATACGTACGCCACTGTAAGTGTGGTGAAACATGTGCATACGTACGCCACTGTAAGTGTGGTGAAACATGTGCATACGTACAGGAAAACAGGAGGAGCACAGTTAAGTGCAGCAAGTGTACTTGCAGAATGTGTTTATCAAAGTGTAGCAAGTGTACTTGCAGAATGTGTTTATCAAAGTGTAGCAAGTGTACTTGCAGAATGTGTTTATCAAAGTGTAGCAAGTGTACTTGCAGAATGTGTTTATCAAAGTGTAGCAAGTGTACTTGCAGAATGTGTTTATCAAAGTGTGGCAAGTGTACTTGCAGAATGTGTTTATCAAAGTGTGGCAAGTGTACTTGCAGAATGTGTTTATCAAAGTGTGGCAAGTGTACTTGCAGAATGTGTTTATCAAAGTGTAGCAAGTGTACTTGCAGAATGTGTTTATCAGGTAATTTAAGAACTGTGTTAAAAGTAAAATAATCTGTGCATTATCATTGTTAATTGGCAAATAACAATGGTTCGTCTTCTTTAGCTGACACCCTTGTGGTTCAATTCCTATGCATCAGAACTCCAAACTGGTGTTCATAAACAGATAAATAACAATAGATCAAACATTATATCTAAACGGGACTTGTTCACAGATTTTTTGAGTTTTCGAAAAAATATTAAATGTTTTAACTGCAAAAACTACAGCATCTGGAGTAATCTAAAACAAATATTATATAAAGAAAACAATGTAAATTACAAAAATTTGCCTTCACTGGGACTCGAACCAGGGACCATCGAGGTAAAAATTCCCATGCGCTAACCACTTGGCCATTTGGACTTGTACGTTTGGTTGAGTATTTTTAACGCTATGTAAGAGATACACGTGTTTTTAGAAAATACAGATGAAAAGCATTACAAAAGCTTAATAATTTCATCCATTTTGATTGATGATTATCCATAAACGAAACAATATTTTCAATGTATTTCTTAGTCATGAGTGTTATTTCGCTTGTTTGTACATAATGTATACTTTCTTTTTGAAATCTGTGACAAAATTTATGAAAATTGTCAAGTTGCCAATCTGTGAACAGGTCCCTTTAAAACACATAGAGTGCCCCCAAGGATATGCGTTAGACTTGTAGGAGGCCGGTATGAGGGCCCCACTTTCTGTGCGTATTTTCTTCTTCTTGGGGTCATCAGCAGAATCCCTGACATACTTCTTTTTCTTGCGGTCCCTGTTTTAAGGACGAAATTCATTGTATAGCTATTAAGAAGACCTTCAGCATAAAATCTTTTGACCAAAAAAAAATCTCAAATATCGCATGATGATAATTTCAAACATTTATATAAAGTGTATTGAATTTGGGTTTCCTTTCACAAGCAGAATATTCGAATTTAATTCACAAAGCCAGGCCCACTTGCTTTAAACTCTCCAAATATAAATCTTAATATTTGGCCAATTGACTTCAAGTTCTATACGTAACACACATTTTCATTTGTTACGATGTTAAGCAAAGTCAAAGATTGAAAACTTCAGTGGAATCTGAGGATTCCAGAACTACTAACCATCTAAAATGGCAACTATAATTACATGACAAAGGAATGATATATTTTATTAATCATGGAATTATTTTCGTAGTTAAACTAACCATCGCACATTTTTATTCAATGCTTTCCAGTGGTTTATAGGGAAATATCAGTGAGGTAAAATAGGTAATTTACTGTTTCAAAACAGTGAAAATCACCACTTTGACAATGGAACTTTATCACTGGGAAGTCGCAAAATACCAAAATAACGTTTAAGCATAAAACAAAAATAAAACCTGTTAGTTTCCATAGAATATTGATTTTTTATTCACTCGTGGTCATCAAAAAAATATTTTTAATTCGTGAATTAAAATTGATATTCTACCGAAACCAACAAATATCCTCTATGAAATACTAACCATCTCAGAGTGTTCTGTTGCTTTCTCACTACTGTTTCATCGTCACCGCCCACTTCCAGGATAACACTCGAGGCCTCACGGTCAAAACTGCTGCCCAAACGTAACCTGACAATGTCACATTATCATGTGTTAAAGCCGCAGTCCATAGAATATAAAGCAATGCTTCGTAAATTGGCAATAGTTCTAATGAACATTAATGGCATTTATTCGGCTGAAAACTGTTTCTTATTTAAGAAAGGCATTTTATAATGTCTATGTTGGAATATGCTTGGTATGAACGGAATAGACAATAATGTACATGCTGATTTACACCACTGGCTATCGCATACTGAAACCATATGCTAAACAAGAGGGCCATGATGGCCCTAGGTCGCTCACCTGAGTTTAAGGCATAATGGCTAATAACAAGAGGGAAAAATGGCACTAAACGCCTTACAATGAGTATAAAGAATTGGGCCTTGCAATTTCAGATATTTTTTTAGTCTATATAAACCATGTGACCCACAGGGCATGGCCACCTTGTACCCCAGGGGCATAATTTGAACAATATTTGTAGTGGACCACTTTTCAATGTTACATACCCAATATGATTCCACTGGGCCTTGCGGTTTCAGAGGAGATTTTTCAAGTCAATTTGGTATTTAAATGCATATAAACCATGTGACCCCCAGGGGGTGGCAAATTTTTACCCCAGGGACATCATTTGAACAATCATAGTAGAGGACCACTCACAAGGTTTCACGCAAAATATAAAACCTCTGGGCCATACGGTTTCAACAAGCAAGATTTTTAAAGCCCACTTGCCATATAAGTCAATATAAATCATGTGAAGCCCCGGGTCATGGCCACCTTTTACCCCAGGGGCATAATTTGGACAATCTTTGTAGAGGACCACTATACAATGTTACATATCAAATACAAAAAAACTGCGGTTTCAGGAGATTTCAAAGTCATTTGGCTATTTAAGTCTATATAAATAATGTGACCCCCAGGGCAGGGCCAGTTTTGACCAATGGGACATCATTTGAACAATCTTTGCAGAGGACCACTATAAAATGTCATATACCACATATGAAACCTCTAGGCCTTGCAGTTTCAGAGGAGAAGATTTTTAAAGTCATCTTGCTATTTAAGTCCATATCAACCATGTGAGCCCTGGGGTGTGGCCAGTTTTGACCCCAGGGGCATCATTTGAGCAGTCTTTGTAGAGGACCACTATACATTGTTACATACCAAATATGAAACCTCTGGGCCTTGCAGTTTCAGATGAGATTTTTAAAGCCATTTTGCTATTTAAGTCTATGTAAACCTGGTGACCCCTAGGGTGTGCCCAGTTTTGACCCCAGGGGCATCATTTGAACAATCTTTATACAATGTTTCCAACCAAATATGAAACCTCTGGGCCTTGTGGTTTCAGAGGAGAAGTTATTTTAAAGTCATTGTGCTATTTACATTTATATTAACCATGTGAGCCCTGGGGTGTGGACAGTTTTGACCCCTGGGGCATCAATTGAACAATCTTTGTAGAGGACCACTATACAATGTTATATACTAAATATGAAATGCGGTTTCAGAGGAGAAGATTTTTAAAGTCATTTTGCTATAAAGTCTATATAAACCATGTGACCCCTGGGGCGTGGCCAGTTTTGACCCCAGGGGTATCATTTGAACATTCTTCGTAGAGGACCACTAGAAGATGTCACATATCAAATATGAAAGCCCTGTCCAATATCTGGTACTAAAAAGTTGTTCTTCTGAGAAGAGGTCCTTGGGTGGAGGCTGCCAACAAAGCATTAAGAACTTTGTTGGAGAGACATGATCTGTGTGTAGTCTTATGTGTACTGCACACATTTAATTAAACTGTACAAATGAAAGGTTTAAAGTAGATGACTAGACTTTAGGCTCTATGCTACGTGTTTCTGTACATGCTGGTGAAACAGACTGCAGTGTCAGAGCCACAGACTCGATTGCTGCATCATTTTGTCTTACAAAAGATTGTGCAGTTCCACCTAAGTTAGACTACTTATAGATCTAATGCTATCATTTTATATTTGGCATTTCATTATTAAATTAGAAATATACACTTTGCCTGTAAACAAATTCAATGTATTAGATCTAAAGTGAAAATATATGATATAAGACGGTCTTATATACTATGACTGATTGACTACATTTCTTACACATTGCCTAAACATTACATCCAGCTAATTTACTTACATAACAACATGATTGACCATGCTGGTGGGTAACATTTTTTTTTTTCTATGCATTTCAATCATCATCTCCAACGATTCTCTAAAGCACCCTCACAACACTGTGTAACTGGCTAGCTGGTTTGATAAGATCTAAAAATAGCACACTGTATACACACCTGGCTGGAATGTCGTCTGCAGTATTTATTTTTTTTGTGTTGGAGGCTCATTGAAATTATAGTGCTGCAGTATAAACAATGTGAACCCCGGGGTGTAGTCAGTTTTGACCCCAGGAGCATAATTTGAACAATCTTTGTAGAGGACCACTATACAATGTTACATACCAAATATAAAACCTCTGGGCCTTGCGGATTCAGAGGAGAAGATTTTAAAAGTCATTTTGCTATTTAAGTCTATATAAACCATGTCACCCCCCGGGGTGTGGCCAATTTTGACCCCAGGGGCATCATTTGAACAATCTTTGTAGAGGACCATTATACAATGTTACCAACCGAATATGAAACCTTTAGGCCTTGCAGTTTCAGAGGAGAAGATTTTTAAAGTCATTTGGCTATTTAAGTCTGTATAAACCATGTGACCCCCGGATTGTGGCCAGTTTTGAACCCAGGGGCATCATTTTAACAATCTTTGTAGAGGACCAGTATGCAATGCTACATACCAAATATGAAACCTCTGGGCCTTGCGCTTTCAGTGGAGAACATTTTTAAAGTCATTTTGCTATTTAAGTCTATATAAACCATGTGACCCCTGTGGTGTGGCCAGCTTTGACCCCAGGGGTATCATTTGAACAATCTTTGTAGAGGACCATTATACAATGTTACATATTAAATATGAAACCTCTAGGCCTTGCGGTTTCAGAGGAGATTTTTAGTCATTTTGCTATATAAGTCTATATAAACCATGTGACCCCTCGGGTGTGGCCAGTTTTGACCGCAGTGGCATCATTTGAACAATCTTAGTAGAGGACCACTAGAGGATGTCACACATCAAATATGAAAGCCCTGAGCCTTGCGGTTCTATAGTAGAAGATTTTTAAAGTTTTCACTTTTTAAATCTATTTTAAGCTCTGGTGACCTACATATGCAGCAGACCAGAAAGATTTGAACAGCTTTGAAAGAGGTCCACCCAAGGATCATTCCTGTGAAGTTTGGTGAAAATCTGCTGAGCGCTTTAAGAGGAGATGTTGTTTGAATGAAAAGTTGACGACGCACGCATGCACAAACGCATGACGGACAACGGGCGATCACAAAAGCTCACCATGAGCACTTTGTGCTCAGGTGAGCTTAAAAGTTACCAAACCGTTATTATGTTACCGATTTCAATGTGGTGTTTTGCATTTTGATTGGTACGATGTCCATTAGAAGCAATTTTTGCCAAGTTTAATTTTTATTAACATATTTCTGGACTGCGGCTTTAAACCTTCTAACCTTGATCAAAATGATAATCAAGACTTAAGATCAAAATATTTTCATTTCTTGTCTTTATCTGTTCAATTTTTTTACTGCTTCATCAAAATATTAATAGTATATGAAAATAATACATTTACTTCTTAAATATATAAACTACATTCGAACAAACACAAAAACTAATTTGGCTAAGGTGATATTTGATGCAAAACAAGCAGTTTTGCAAAACTGTAATTAACTAATGAAAACATTAAACAGGAATATGTAAATATTAATCTTATAATACCGGCACATTACAAGTTGCTTAATGCTTTGTACTAAAATCTATGATAGATCTACCAATAAAACGTGTTGTTATGTTTGTATGCAAGTGTGTTTGTCTAACCCTTGTTCACTCTGGTAGTCAATTGGTCGGTATGAAATGTAGTTCTCTTCATCCCTTACTGGTTGCTTAGCAACCTTCCTCTTCTTGGACTTCCTGTCAGATTGAGATGATTGTAAGGTCTTCTCTGATTGGTCAGATACTTTCTTCGTTTTGCCAATCACTACGCTGAATGCATTCTACAACATTTGCAAGCCAAAAATAACAAGTAAGAGAATGTAATAGTTTGCTGGTGAAACTGGAAAGTAGAGCAAAGCATGCATGGTTACTTTGTGAAGTTATTACACATGATAAAACATGGACCTATCAACTTATCACAATTAAAGGGGCAGTTTCACAGTTTTTCTGCTGTGAGAAATAATTGTCTAAACCTGAAATTTTTCTTGTTGTATAATACATTTATTGTTCATATTTCAAGGTTTGAAAACACATTCCTTGTGCAAAGTTAAACTTCAGACAAATATCTCTTATTTTTCGAGAAAAATTTGGTACCTGGTAGACATACATGTACCCTAGTAAGTTTTTACACCAAAAAGCATAGTAAATATCAAAATAATTATGTTTCCGAAGTAAAACAGCATAACAGACAAAAAGTGTTGATAGACTGTACAAATTTCTGTTTTAAAATTCCCTTTTTAGAGAAATGTTTTTCTAGCCCCAAACTGTAAACTGTCCCTTTAAAACCAAATTTTGAATGATTTGAACGTTTATCAGCAGCACAAGGTAAGACTGGTACATACCGTAATAGACCATATATTACGCCCACCCATGTATAAAGCGCACCCGATTTTTGAAGCAAAATTTGGGGGGAAAAACTAGAAAACACTTTGCAGCTGTTGTTTTACCAACTTTTGTTCATGTTTTTTGTTGTTGTTGTTCTGGAATATTGTCCTCAATTTACTTTCATATAAAACGCAATCAATACAAATTTCTTAAAAGCATACATAATTACCTTGTGCACAATATGAACATAAATATTCATGTTATATTTTTATTTAAATCCTGGTCTATAAAGCAAAGCATCAATATAACACCTTGATAACACATTTTTGTTGGTGTTTGACATTAAATGCACCATAAATTATTCTATCTAGATTGGTGGTTGACGCAACTCTTGATCATGAGGTCATCAGTTTTATTCCTGGCTGCACCATCATTCTTTTTTGTATTAATGGTATATGCTATTTTGCCAATTTAATTCTTTATTGAGTTACAATGCATTTAATCTGCAATAAAGGTGTTTAATCATTGCTTTAAAAAAATAATCATCTAAGGGTTTCGGTAAATCCCTTTATTTACAGCATGTGCACATCATCGGTCAAGAATGTCAGTAAATAGTACTAAAATTTGATGGCTTGGCACAAAACTATGCTATATAACTGGTATACAACATAGACTTAGCATAGTTTTGCGCTAATCCATCGAAATAAAAACCTGTAATTCTTGGTCGTCTGCCGACGGTTGACTGGTTGCTGAGTTCCCAGACTGCTCGTCAGTGTTGGCTGACTGGTACTCCTCCCTCTTGCGCTGCTTGCTCTCGACCACACGTCCATGAAAGTCACGCTTTTTCTTCATAATGCCGAAACTCGCATTCTTTGCAGTCGAGTTGATCTCAAAGATCGTCTAGAATCATTAACCCAACAGTGATTTTTTTCCTTTTTTTTAACAGGGTCCGGTGAAAAAAGGACCCATTCCTAATGCCAAATATGGTTTGAAGCGTATCGTGGGAAAACTGGACTTAATGCATGTGCGTAGTGTCATCCCGGATTAGCCTGTGCAGTCTGCACAGACTTATCCGGGACGGCACTATCCGCTTTTATGGTATTTTCTGTTTCAAGGAAGTCTCTTCTAAACATAAATCCACATAAGGCGGAAAGTGCCGTCCTGGATAAGCCTATTCGGACTGCACAGGCTAATCCGGGACGACACTTTACGCACATGCATTACGGCCGGTTTTCACACGACGCGCCACGTTTATTTTTCCCAATTGGATTGAAAACATACCCAAATCAGAAGTGACCAAATCCAAAACACATAGGATATATGAATCTAAGTTGTAAATCATTAAATTTCTTGTATTGGTTACAGATACACACCATTAAAATAACAAACTTAACAAATGTAACACTATTGAATAATTTTCTTAAATTATCCCAATTGAACGATGTTATGACGCAGATTTCCCAGTGTGATGGGTACCGGACCCAGTTTGATGGGTACCGGACCCATTCCAGTTTGATGGGTACCGGACCCAGTTTGATGGGTACCGGAACCATCCCAGTTTGATGGGTACCGGACCCATTCCCAGTTTGATGGGTACAGGACCCAGTTTGATGGGTACCGGACCCAGTTTGAGTTTGATGGGTACCGGACCCAGTTTGCAGTTTGATGGGTACCGGACCCATTCCAGTTTGATGGGTACCGGACCCAGTTTGATGGGTACCGGAACCATCCCAGTTTGATGGGTACCGGACCCATCCCAGTTTGATGGGTACCGGACCCATTCCCAGTTTGATGGGTACAGGACCCAGTTTGATGGGTACCGGACCCAGTTTGAGTTTGATGGGTACCAGACCCAGTTTGAGTTTGATGGGTACCGGACCCAGTTTGATGGGTACCGGACCCAGTTTGATGGGTACCGGACCCATTCCAGTTTGATGGGAACTGGACCCAGTTTGATGGGTACCGGACACAGTTTGATGGGTAACGGACCCATTCATAATTTGTAAAACTCCTCTAGCTTACACTTCATATAAAAATATTTATAAATATAAATTTAATAAAATTTTTTACTATTTATGCCAACATACTCCTTACATGATGCACTAACCTGACATATTACTGTTCACTCAACTTGTGTTCATCAACATGTGCTTTTCTAATGTTATATTTGTACTTCATGTGTACTCATGAGCACATAAACTCTATCAAAATATGTACTTGACAATGACTAAACCATAGTATAGTACAAATGTTACATAGAGAATACTAGGTTAGTGTTGAATAAAGATAAGTTTATTTAGCGAGGCTTACAAAACCTAGACCACGAGCCTTGGCGAGTGGTTTAGGTTTTCGTGCCGAGCAATTAAACGTATTCTATTTATCCCATCATTTTCTCTCTTTATTTTGAAAAGAAACGATAGAAAATCTCTAAATAACACAAAAAACATCTAATGACGACACAAAAATAAACAACATGTCATAAAATGCGCGTGTTTTCTGTATTCAACAAGGTGGAATACAGCTAAGTTTACCCTACGGGTGTTATTTCGTCAATGCAGGCGTGATGATGGGATAAAAGTCAATTAAGCACATCATGATGAAATTAAGACAAATGTGTGTGAAACAAAGAAAACTTCCATTTAACACGTACTGCAGTAGACTTGTAAGACTTCAGAGCATCCAGAAGTTTCAGCCTCTTGCCTTCTATGTCTCCCATTGCCAATTCTGAAATAGGTAGAAAGTAGCTCAGTTGGTAGAGCGCTAGACTGTCAATCTGGGGATCATGAGTTCGAAACCCAGCCTGGCCACATAACTTGTGTGAGAATTGGTAATGAAATAATGTCTACAGCCATTCTCCCCCTACCTCTGATTCAAGTAGGGCAGTTTTCAGTTACTGGCAAAGGTATGTGCACTTACTACTAGTAAACCGCTTAGATCGCATAAGCTTGCCTAGCAATAGTATTAAGGATTGCAGAAATCTTAAACTGATCCAGTCTTACCAAACAGTGGGTGGATGCCAATTGAT
Source organism: Congeria kusceri (assembly GCA_027627225.1). NCBI lineage: Eukaryota > Metazoa > Mollusca > Bivalvia > Myida > Dreissenidae > Congeria > Congeria kusceri. The sequence goes on from CM051039.1 coordinate 11,066,856, forward strand.
TGGCCGAGCGTTTCCCGCTCCTTGACACGCTTCACTGACTCCGGGGCAGGCTGGGGTCTGGACTTGATGTAGCGCTCGTAAGCATTGTTGCATACGTCTACCAGGGCACTCTAAAAACAAGAAACATGGAAAATCCACAAAAATTCTATTTTCTAAATAAAATACATGAAAGTCAGTATTCCAACCTGCTTGGAATGCAATCCTAAGCGACCTTGTATAATGAAGTTTCATTACAATAACACAACTTGTACCCGAGTTATTGAGGTGGTTTTGTTTTTAAGTAATGGTGACCTTGACTCCCCCATCCCATATACAAACACAAGTGATGACTCGATATTAGGTATCTATATTGATGTTTCATTACAATATCTCAATTCATAGTAATTAAGCAAAATTTATTTATATATTAATTTTTTTTTTGCAATGGCGACCTTGACCTGGACCACACCCATGGTGACCTAGACCTGGACCCCACCCATCCGATATGGATTTTCAAGCAAGGTCTTGATATAAGATATCTATATACATGTATGAAGTTTCATAACAATAACTCAACTCCTTCCTAAGTTAATGAATGAAAACCAATTGTTGACGTCACCACCCGGAATGAATGTGGTGTCAGCGGTGTGGTCAGAAGTGTGTAAGTTCTCTCCCCAATAAAGGAGCGTTCAAACCATTTTGCCCAAAGAGAACACAAACTACTGGACACCAAGTACTGGTTCTACCCAAGAAACTGATTCAAACGTGTCTCAATATGCATCTGGCTTTTGACCCAATCAAGCTTAAATAAATAGGTTTTAACTAAACCACGTGCCAACACACAGCCAAGGATGGCCAAATTAATTGTCTGTTTTGCCCAGGTTGTCAGGGAGCAAGTACAGACCAGTGAAATATGGCCAAAATTCATAATACAATTACTGTACTGAAGCAACATCATGTGTCAAAAAAGGACAAGAAAGGAAACACATTTATCACATTCTATACCTTGTTTTCCATGTAATACAACCATTACGAATATTTCTATCTTAAACATGTGTAAGATAACATTTTGAGCGTTTTCATTGGCTACATATTCCTTGACTGACTAATCGCATGACGTTATTTTGGTGAAATGACGTCGTCAACATGAAATGACGTCACGTCAGTGCACAATTTTTTGCAGCATTTTTGGTAAAATAGTTTTTTTTTCGTTTAAAAGCATGTGATAAAAAAGATTCCTGAACTGGTTTAATAAACTATGGTATGACATGACAACTCGTGTCAGATCCTATATAGATGCCAGTCCTAACAGCAGTGTTATTAGTGTTGGGGCATCGGTTCGAAAATGCAATCGATCATCAGGTTGGATTCGGTTGTTGCTTCCGATGCAATTTTACTGTTTATAATAAGTTTCAAATGTTCTTTGTTATAAATACATACTTCTATTCATTTAACATAGAAAATTTACTTAAATATGGATGTATATGCATTTCTTTTGTGCATCAATTATAAATGTAAACAAATAAAGAATAAGTTCAATAACAGCAGTTTTATTTGCTAAACAGTTGCTTGTCATTTTTGAAAATGCAACAAGTAGGCCTAACAAACAAGCAAATTTAAGATTGAACAAGGCTTGTCACAGGATGTGACATATGCCCCCGAAGCATATGCTCGTCAGAGGAACAGAGGAAGGCAAAACAATGTCGGAGTACAATATTATGCCCTGGACAAATATCTTGAGATTTCAGCAACAAATATCTTGAGATTTTGTTGGTGTGACAAACTGCCTCATAATGATCTTCATTCCCACCAAGTTGTAACATTCCTTACATGTTGGCAAAAATGACGCTTCCTACAAAAAGTTCATTCTAATATTGATCTTTTAAGTGTAACCTTGGACCCACAGACCTTGACCAAGGAGCATGTAAGTGGTATGTGACACATCATCTGGTCATGGGAAAAAATAATCTGAAGTAATAAGAAAATCCTTCAAGGCTAAAGGAAGTTATAGAGCAGAAAGAAAATTCCTTGACATTTGACCTTGAACTGTGACCTTGACCTTTGACTGAGGACCATGGGAGTTGTACACGACACATTGCCTGGTCATGGGAAATAATAATCTGAAGTAATATTAAAATCCTTCCAAACGTTTAGAAGTTATTGCGGAGAAACAGAAATCCTTGACCTTTGACTTTGAATTGTGACCTTGACTTTTGACAGACGAGCATGGGAGTTGTTTGTGACACATTGTCTGGTCATAGAGAATGATAATCTGAACTAACATTTAAATCCCTCCAGACGTTAAGAAGTAATGAAGTGGAAACAAAAATAATTGACCTTTGAGCTTGAATTGTGACCTTGACCTTTGACCGACCATCATGGGAGTTGTACAAGAGACATTGTCTGGCATGGGGAATAATAATCTGAACTTATATCAAAATCCTTCCAGGCGTTAAAAGTTAAAGAGCAGAAACAAAAATGCATGACCTTTGACCTTAAATTGTGTCCTTGACCTTTGACTGACGAGCATGGGAGCTGTACGCGACACATCGTCTGGTCATGGGGAATAATAATCTGGTTATATTTAAATCCATCCAGGCATTTAGAAGTTATGGAGCAGAAACGAAAAATCCTGACCTTTGACCGACGAGTATGGGAGTTGCACTCGACACATCGTCTGGTCATGTGGAATAATAATCTGAAGTTATATTAAAATCCATTCAGGCGTTTAGAAATTATGGAGCGGAAATGAAAACTTATGACCTTTGACTTTGAATTGTGACCTTGACCTTTGACCGACGAGCATGGAATTTGTACGTGACACATTGTCTAGTCATAATAATAATCTGTAGTTATATCAAAATCCATCCAGGCATTAAAAAGTTACAGAGCAGAAACGAAGTCTGGACGGACGGACCAACCCACACACCCTTGCACCCACCCACCCACCCTTGCACCCACCCACAGACAGACGGTGCGACTACTTTATGCCCTTCTTCGGGAGCATAAAAACAGCCAAAACGGTAAATTATTTCAAAATGATGTGGTCTTAATTAAGGAACTCACATCTCAGTCCTTATTTTGCAGGTCAAATCTGATGATAGACTTTATAACTGTGATCTTGATAATCAACATCGATTTTTTTTTAAAAGTCACTAATAGATTTTTTCCGATCGTCATCCCTTCACTAAGTATTATACCCTTGCAATATGCCAACACACCCATATGCACACTTACAATATCGTACACCTCGCTGTGCCAGGCATGGAGGGTCTCCGCGGCCTCGTCCATGATCACCTGAGGTACCCGTCCATATAGACCATCCTCATCTGAAACAAATCATACAAATCAGATAGGGTATGACTTAACACCGAAAACCCGCAAAAAAAACACGAAAACCTAATTAAAATTAACAGCAACCTGCAATCCCAAATAAACACATGAAACTCAAAAGCGAAAAGCCACACAAACATACAAAAACCTAAATAAACGTACGCATACTCGCGAAGGCCCACTTGAACAAACGGAAATCCGCGAAAACAAGACGAGACATATGAAAGCCAATGGAAACTTTGGAATTGTGCGCAATTTGTGGGGTTTTGTTATTTTAAGTAGGTTTACGTTGCTGTTTCTTCGTTTCTACAGTTTAGTTTAGGTTTTCGAGCAATTTTTGTTTTAAGTAGGTTTTCATGGGTTTTTCGCAGGTTTGTGATGTTAAGTCATACCAAATCAGGTAGTGATGTTCAGTCACACCAAATCGGGTAGTGATGTTAAGTCACACCAAATCGGGTAGTGATGTTAAGTCACACCAAATCGGGTAGTGATGTTAAGTCACACCAAATCGGGTAGTGATGTTAAGTCACACCAAATCGGGTAGTGATGTTAAGTCACACCAAATCGGGTAGTGATGTTAAGTCACACCAAATCGGGTAGTGATGTCCAGTCACACCAAATCGGGTAGTGATGTCAAGTCACACCAAATCGGGTAGTGATGTTCAGTCACACCAAATCAGGTAGTGATGTTCAGTCACACCAAATCAGGTAGTGATGTTCAGTCACACCAAATCAGGTAGTGATGTTCAGTCACACCAAATCAGGTAGTGATGTTCAGTCACACCACATCAGGTAGTGATGTTCAGTCACACCAAATCAGGTAGTCATGTTCAGTCACACCAAATCAGGTAGTGATGTTCAGTCACACCAAATCAGGTAGTGATGTTCAGTCACACCAAATCAGGTAGTGATGTTCAGTCACACCAAATCAGGTAGTGATGTTAAGTCACACCAAATCAGGTAGTGATGTTAAGTCACACCAAATCAGGTAGTGATGTTAAGTCACACCAAATCAGGTAGTGATGTTAAGTCACACCAAATCAGGTAGTGATGTTCAGTCACACCAAATCAGGTAGTGATGTTAAGTCACACCAAATCAGGTAGTGATGTTCAGTCACACCAAATCAGGTAGTGATGTTCAGTCACACCAAATCAGGTAGTGATGTTCAGTCACACCAAATCAGGTAGTGATGTTCAGTCACACCAAATCAGGTAGTGATGTTCAGTCACACCAAATCAGGTAGTGATGTTCAGTCACACCAAATCAGGTAGTGATGTTCAGTCATACCAAATCAGGTAGTGATGTTAAGTCACACCAAATCAGGTAGTGTGACCGCTAGAGCTGCAAGGATTCAATCTGCATCAATAAATCGATTGTAAATGACTCAATTCGATTGTCGATGCTAAACAAACCAATTTTGATTTGATTCACTTTTACATATTTACAGATGATTTGTCATAAAACAGTTAATTAAAAATTTAAAATTATTGCGTTTCGGTAGATCAATACTGTAAATTGATCAGGGGCATCATGGTTGCTTTAACATTGAACTAGTGTGGACTATTATCACCAATTTTTTTCATTGTTCTTATTTATATTGATATATTATAAGGCATATATGTTGAAACAAATCTATACACTGTTATTTATTATAACAAATACAAATCTTTACTAGATTGCAAGTTATGGCTGATGAATACGCACTGACAAGCCTGTAAAAGGAAAGCATGAATCGAATTGAAATATTCAACCTAATTGTGTTTGAAATTGAAATATTCAACATAATGGTGTTTGAAATTGAAATATTCAACTTAATTGTGTTTGATATTGAAATATTCAACATAATTGTGTTTGAAATTCAAATATTCAACTTCATTGTGTTTGATATTGAAATATTCAACTTAATTGTGTTTGAAATTGAAATATTCAACTTAATTGTGTTTGAACTTGAAATATTCAACATAACTGTGTTTGAAATTGAAATATTCAACTTAATTGTGTTTGAAATTGAAATATTCAACTTTATTGTGTTTGAAATCGAAATTTTCAACTTAATTGTGTTTGAAATCGAAATATTCAACTTAATTGTGTTTGAAATCGAAATCGAATCGAGTCGTGGCTAAACCGTTGCAGCTCTAGTGACTGCTTAAAGCAATGATGTAAAGTGAAAACACGATAGTTCTGATCATGATGTTACATACAGACAAAACACTGCACATAAGGTGGCCAGTCCTTTCTGTTTTGATAACCTGTTTTAAAAAAAAAAAAAGTGATACTATAAATTCACAATTTTACAAAAGATTTATGCCATGAAAACGAGATACCATGAATAAGCCCATGCCTGCCTTGCAGATTCGTAGTATAGCAGTTTCAGTCTTCACAATAATGTTTGGGAAGGACCTGCCGACTCCGGCGTAAGCCATACAATTTCAACTTGCCTGATTTCACCTAAACTTGTCCAAAATTAGGAAATAAAACCTCGAGATAACTGAAACAGTTCCAATGATAAGAATGATGTCCATGTAGTCAGCCATTAACGGAAAGGGCAAATTTCGAAAATGAAAACATAATGATTTTCTCTAGAAAAACTTTTAAATAAAATTATCCCTTGTATCTCCTGAAATAAACTAAGAAGCTTTAACTTGGAGTAACTTAAAATATTGACACTTCATTTCATGTCTTAATTTTACAATTTAAAAAAAAGCTCATGTGGCAAATTTGGAAACTTTCTTAGGCGAAAACACATACTAAGAGTTGGGTAAAATGCACCTTATTCTGGTCACAGATTACCCTTACAACAGCTGTGCAATAAAAACAGACACTGTTTTAAGTTTGGATAAATATGAGGCATGTCGTGGGAAAACCTGGCTTAATGCATGAGGTAGGGTCATCCCAGATTAGCTGTGCAGTTCGCAGGCTAATCCAGGATGGCACTTTCCGCCTACATGGATTTATGTTTAGAAGAGACTTCCTTGAAACAGAAAATACCATAAAAGCGGAAAGTGCCGTCCTGGATTAGCCTGTGCGGACTGCCAGGCTAATCTGGAACGACACTTTACTCACATGCATTAAGCGCTGGTTTCTCATGACACGCCTCATATATATAATATTTTTATAGAACAGAGGAAAATGTCTCACCTTCAACATGTTTTCCTAGCGGCACATACTTTATACTTCTACCCAGGAAGACATGGACGTCATACACGTGTGCAATTTCATCTGGAGACACGAGGGAGTATGCCACACCCCTCCTGCCGGCTCGAGCCACACGACCTTGAAATAAAATGTCAAGGTCAACATGTTATTGTATAAAATGTCAAGGTCAACATGCTACTGCTTAAAATATCAAGGTCAACATACTATTGTATAAAATGTCAAGGTCAACATGCTATTGAATAAAAGGTCATGGTCAACACTATTGTATAAAAGGTCATGGTCAACATGCTATTGAATAAAAGGTCATGGTCAACACTATTGTATAAAAGGTCATGGTCAACATGCTCTTAAATAAAAGGTCAAGATCAACATATTATTGTATAAAAGGTCAAGATCAAAAACTGAATACAAGGTCAAAGTCATTATGATAAAGACTAAACAAGTGTTAATATTTCAACAAAGTGGCCACAATGTCCCAATGTTTCTACCACTAATATTTCAACAAAGTGGCCACAATGTCCCAATGTTTCTACCACTAATATTTCAAACATATTTGAAAAAAATACCCTCAAGGTCAAGGTCATTGAATATAGCTCAAACACGTGTGAATTAATAAATAAGATTTTGTGTTCATATTTTTAAGTAACAAACATTGTTGGATGTTAGATTAGAAGGCGCCAAAAACCATAGACCTTTCCTGTGTTTAGCATCTGAATTTTAAACTGCACACCAGCTACTATTAAAGGATTGATTTTCAATCATCGCTTTAGAAGCTTCACAGGCTCTGTTGTGTAAACTATTTGAGAGCAAGGATTTATTAATACAATGAAGTAATTTGCACATGATTGATACAGTAACAGGGCTTGCATTAAGGGAAGTTTGGGAGTAATTTACTCCCAGTTTGTGTCACAGGACTTCCAAAATTGCAGCCATAGCAGTTGCAGAACTTCCAAAATTGCAGCCATGGAAGTTGCAGAACTTCCAAAATTGCAGCCATGGAAGTTCCATCATGTAAGGATGAACGTTAGAAGAAAATTTATCTAAATGTATACCTCTTTCACTGAATAAATTGGCATATAAACACTTGATGAAAAAGAACTGACCTTAAAAAAAAATTGAATTTTTTACCCGTACTTTATTTCATTTCTGAAATGCTCAGGACTTATGTAGCGCAAAACTGTCAAAACTTCCAAATATTATGAGCAAAACTTCCAAACTCACAACCCAGGAAGTTTAAACTTTCAGTTGTCAAAACTTAATGAAAGCCCTGCTGAGTAAATGGCAGAAAAAATAAAATAAAATTCAATGAGTGCCAGCTGGAAATACAATGTACATTTTCTCTGGACCTAATTGGGTGCCTTCAAAATCCTTCATGCAGTTTCACCACTGGCCTTGCTGTACAAGCTTACAGATTTGTCTCATTTTTTTCTGTCCCTTACTGTATTTCTGGAACCCTTTATTACTAACTAAACAACAAACATTTTTCAATAAGTGTGTACAAGTTTTGATTAAAATGATTATCAGCTGTATTACGTGGAAAATGATCATTTCGGGCCATAAGCTTTATGTACATACCAACTCTGTGCACAAACAGTTTTGGTTTGGCAGGAAAGTTATAGTTTATCACATTGTCCAGAAGGGGAATGTCAATCCCTCTAGCGGCCAGATCCGTTACTATCAGGACCCGCACTTTATGATGCTGAAACTTGGCGATGCTGATTTTACGTGCGGTTGGGTCGAGTGAGCTATAGATGTAGGTGCAGGAAATGTTTGCCTTTTGAAGAATCTACAAACAAAGGATGAAAGTCTGTGTAATAGGCAGTGTTAATTATTTTGAAATGGAAAATAAAAAAATAAATGTCCATTGTTGAAAAATAATGTTCAGGATGCATGTGAGAATTGTAGAATTCCATACACAAAAGTGTAACATGTTAAAACAGGTGTAGCAAATAACTGTGGCAATAGCACCAATTATAATGTTGTCAGTCTTCGTTGTAACCCACTAACCCAAAGCCCGAGGCTAGTGGTTTTGGTTTTCGAGCTTTTGGAAATTTGGAGAATAATATCCTGACCGGGCTAGAGGTTTTGGTTTTCAAGCTTTTGGAAATTTGGAGAGAATATCCTGATCGGGCTAGTGGTTTTGGTTTCGAGCTTTTGGAAATTTGGAGAGAATATCCTGATCGGGCTAGGGGTTTTGGTTTCGGGCTTTTGGAAATTTTGAGAGACTATCCTGATCGGGTTAGGGGTTTTGGTTTCGGGCTGTTAGAAATTTGGAGAGACTATCCTGATCGAGGTAGTGGTTTTGGTTTCAGCTTTTCGAATTTGGAGAGACTATCCTGATCGAGTTAGTGGTTTTGGTTTCGAGCTTTTCGAAATTTGGAGATACTATCCTGATCCGGCTAGTGGTTTTTCTTGAACAAATTATTTTATCACAAAACAGGTCCTAGGTAACGCGGCTTCATGCTGGTATAAGAGCTTTCAGGCTAATGATTGTGCTAAGCAACTAGCCCAAATGGGTTAGAGCTCTAAAAGAATACGCGAATACTGAAGACTGTGATGTTACGTTTATAAAAGCTGCAGATACACACTGTAGACATTCAGACCTTGAAAAATGTCAGGTAAAAAGTCCAGCAAAAATAATCACAACACTGGCTTTCATAGCTGGTGAAATATTGAGGTTAGAGAAAAATCAAAGGAAGTTTATACTACACTTTCTTATAACACTGTCAGACTCATCATGATTTTTTTGTAATTAATTTGCACAAAGCTCTCACCAGACTGATTTGCATGCTTAATATGTACAATGGCTTTGTTTTCGAAGATGTAATATAAATAATTATAGTCGAAATAAGCACAAGTCCACAAGCCTTGTACTGGTATATTTTTTACTGGGCTTGCTCAGTTTCTCAGTTTTATAACACGAACTCGAAACACTATTTTGCTCTCAAGTAATAACATAAGAATTCAGTCTTGCTTGGCAAAACTGCTAATTTTGATCAATGATAGCCTAGTTACCAGATTGAGGTACTCGACGTGATGCTTGGTGGCCGCAAACACGACGGTCTGCTCCTTCTCCAGGATCACGTGCTGCAGCAGATGTAGCAATATGGCCAACTTGTCGTCCAGTCTGCACTGCAGGAACGACAGCTGAAGCAGAGGTGAGATGACATGGAACATGCATTAAAGCCGCACAAAAGATGAAAATGGCCAAATTCAGGCTCTACAATAAATCGGTTATCTTATTGTCAAAAACATCTGGTTTGCTGGATACTGTTTATTGCAAAAACACTGATCCTCAAAGTAAAATTGTTTACAAACACTAGCTTTATTTACTGCCGAATTTCCTGGCGATGCAGATAAAATCAAAATATTCACCGTACAGTCAGCGAGCTGCACGATATTCTAAATAAAACACATGGAACTTCGGCTCGTTTCGTAGTGTTGAAAATGTAAACACCACACTGAACTTTTAACTGTTAATATTCCATTTATTTTATGAAAATTGGCATAAGTTGTTAGCTATGAATGCATTACTGTTATTATGTTTGTAATCTCAACATTGAACTTTGAATGTTTAGTTTAACGCGTATCATCTATCTAGTGTCTTTAAGCATACCCTTCTAAATACTTACATAATAAACTGTTTAATCCGTAAATAACACTCAATTTGAGTGACTGTATTTTCATTACAGTGGTGAAATATGATGTTGCAAGCACCTAATATGTCTAAATTAATCGAATGAAAAAGACTATTAAAAGTATTACTATGATATTTTAAAATTATCCATTTTTACAAAATAACTCCAAAATTCCCCCACCTGTGGGTGTCATTCCCCTAAACAGTAAGAGGGCCCCGAAGTCTTAAGTTTTCTGAAAGCTTACATACCGGTACTCAAATCACTACATAAGTTTAGTCACGGTTGCATGAAAATGAAGTTTTTATAGGCACACAGTCCATGGTCATACATACCATGCAAGTTTGGTGAAGCTCGGAAGAAAAATGAAGTCTCTATTTTGTATATAGTACATTTTTTGCATTTATTTTTTTATGAATTACTGATGACAGAGGACAGTCTCCCTATACCAATAGCTAACCAAGGGCTTCTTGCTTAAGTGAGCTTACAAAAGCAGAGAATTAAAATAGCTGCATTGACATAATTATACACAGTACCTTCAACTGCTCGCTCAGTTTTGTTTCTACATCGAGACGTATGAGGGTCGGGTCGTGCAGTCCCGCTTTCGCAAACTCCACGAGAAGCTTCGGCAGCGTAGCGGAAAACAGCAGCGTCTGGCGCGACTCCGGCAGACGGTTGAGAACCTCGTTTAGTTGCTCTTGGAAACCCATCTCAAACAACCTGTTTGGTAAAATGAGAATTTTAATTTTTGTATTCACCTTATACAACAGCATAAATATGATGGGTGGAATGAGAATTTTGCCTTTTATGGAAAGACAATTTCAATTTTGATGAAATGATATTTTTCTTACATATACATTTATCAAATGAGAATTTCATTTATGATGAAATAAGAATTTAGCTTACACTAATTACCATTTACTGAGAATTTTAAAGATATTAGTTACTTTTTCAGTAATTTAGTTCTTAGCATTCTTTTTAACAAGAAAAACAAATATGGCACAAATATTACTTGGGTATTAGGCTGGAAGCAATTACTGTGAATGCTACATAAACCAGTTCTAAAGCCGAATTCAGGTTGGATGTAATATTAAAATCATGATTTCTTATAATTCAGTTGATATGTGAATGAAGCTGATAAAAGATATTTGTTTATTTACGAATCCACATAACTCGTGTGGGGATTGGTTATGAATTTATACGGCCATTCTCCCCCTACCTCAGATTCAAGTAGGGCAGTTGTCAGTTACTGGCATTAGTGTGTGCATTTGGTACTAGTAAACCGCTTAGATCGGCTAAGCTTGAAAAGGAAAAGTGCTAGTAGGTTAAATGACTGCCGTAATATGACTGAAATACTGTTAAAAATGGCAAAAATTCCAAAACAGACAAAAACCTTAGTGTATTGAGAATACAGAAATGTACAAGTGTATGTAGAAACGTTCCAGGAATTTTAGAACTGATTTTACACATAGAATATAAAGACAGTACAGAAGAAAGACAATCGTAACGTTAAGGATCACCATAGTAACCCACCTGTCTGCTTCATCGAACACGACATACTGTATGGACTTCAGTTTCAGGTCCATCTCCACGACAACGTGCATGAACCGACCCGGTGTAGCTACGATACTGAAATATATATCTAACATGATACTCACTAATTTTTCTTAAGACAAAGAACACAACTATCGTTGTAAAACTACCCAATAAACAACACAAAAAGTAGTCCCGATGCTGAGCAGAGCAGTGTAAAATGTAGTTCTCATTACAATTGCAAAAATATTTGTCAAATCATGTCAGAATCAAAATAATTTTTTCGTATTTTCATTGTTTATTGGCCAATTAACAACTCTTTGTCATTCTGATGCATTCCTACGCATCAGAACTCCGTGTTGTTGTTAACTGGTTGATAAACAATGATAAATTGAAAATTATTTCTGAATTTAAACATTAACAGTATCACAGTTGACTTGACATTCATTAACAACATACGTTATACACTAGTTTTTGTCCTGCTCTAACATTATTTCATTTACATTGCAAGCTAAATTTGGCAGTTATAAACTTTTTAGCCACTGTAGATTTACATGATCAACTCAAAAGACACCAACAAATGTATAACCTTATCCACTAATTGAGCACCAAACCACACAAGACAGTCAACAAACTCACATATCAGGATTGGCATGTAATGCTGCAAATTGGTCCTCCATTCTGCAATCAAATGTATAAAGCTTTTAAGCAATAAGTGTTATATTAAATGTTCAATTTTATTAAAATAATCAAAGTCTTTAAACATAAATTAATATGTATTATTTTTCTACATGTACATACCCGTCTACAACACAATGTCAAAATAATGTTTTCATATCATTATGTTAATAATTGTGACCAAGTAGTGTATTTAAATTAACAAGAAATGTTTGTAAAACATGTAGCCTTTGTTCATCACAGAAGTGTACTGTTTCTGAAAAATCTGAGCTGAGACATGTTAACCATTACCTTAATAGGAGTTGTCTTCTCTGCAAGAGCATTCTTCCTATCAAATTTGACGACTCGACCCAAGTATTCAGTAATTATCACTATGTAATAGGTCATCTACTCAAACGGACCATTGCACCTATATAGTTTGAGGACCATGTACCAATGGTTCATCTGTTATTAAGTGGCTATGTTTTTTTTACAAGCCCCTGTGACCTTGACCTTTGATCTCTTGATCTCAAAATCGATAGGGGTCTTCCTTCCCTCAAGACTAACCAGCAAACTAATTTCTATGATCCTAGGTTAAAGCGTTCTCTGGATATTGTGTGGAAACGGTTTTCATGTTACAAGCCCCTGTGACCTTGACCTCTGATTGGTTGACCTCAAAATCAATAGGCTTCTTCCTTTCCTCCCGAGTAACCAGCATACTAACTTGGATGATCGTAGGTCAAACCGTTCTCTAGATATCCTGCGGAAACAAAATGGTCTACGGAGAAACCAGTTTTCATGTTACAAGCCCCTGTGACCTTGACCTTTGACCTCAAAATTGATAGGCGTCTTCCTTTCCTCCCGAGTAACCAGCATACCAACTTGGATGATCGTAGGTCAAAGGATATTCTACTTATCATGCAGAAACAAAATAGTCTAAAGAGGAAACAGTTTTCATTTTACAAGCCTGTGTCACCTTGACCTTGGACCTGTTGACCTCAAAATTGATAGGCGTCTTCCTTTCCTCCCAAGTAACCAGCATACCAACTTAAATGATCGTAGGTCAAAGCGTTCTTTAGATATCGTGCGGAAACGAATTTCATGTTACAAGCCCCTGTGACCCTGTGACCTTTGACCTGTTGACCTCAAAATCAATAGGCGTCTTCCTTTCCTCCCAAGTAACCAGCATACCAACTTAAATGATCGTAGGTGAAATTTTCTCTAGATATCGTGCGGAAAAGAAATGGTCTACGGACAGACCGACCGACCATCCGACAGGTGCTAAGCAATATACCCCCACTTCTTCGAAGGGGGGGCATAATTTTATATAGCCCTTTCACTTTTCATCAAATAAAATTCATCACCCTCTTTAAATAGTTTTCAATTTTCTTTTCTATGAAAAGTGCTAAAGAATAGCTGTTTGGTAAAGTTTAATATTATGTTTCAGGCAGGTGACTCAAATTTTAAACAAGAGGGCCATGATGGCCCAAAGCGTTCACCTGAGTACTGGCAATAACAGAGATCAGCTAAATGTCATCACTTACAAAATGACCCAAATCAGACAACCTGATCTGGCAATTAGACAGGAGCAATACAGATGCCCGTCCAGCCTTCTTCTGTAGCTAACCTGGCAAACTACAGGCGAAATACAGTCTCATGCCTGCCCGGCCGTTATTTACCTGGCAATTAAATGGGGCAATACAGATGCATTTATGGTCGAAACTGTTGGGACCAAAATGATCCACAAGCAGACGATAATATGTTTACCATGCACAATCACACTTTCATTACACACAGGTTGACATCCAACCTTTGCAATGGCACATTTTCTAGGTTCAAACATCCGGCTGAATTCCATGTACTGTGCTTTGTTCTTATTTCATCAGAACAATAATTAAAACAGTCACAAAAGACATCAATACAATACAACTGTAAGCATTATATATATAATCAATTAGGACTATTCAATCAAACAGACCATTGTACTTGATGTATTTCCATTTTAATTGTGTTTCAGGTCTTGTAAATGATATTTAGCTCACCGGTTATCAGCTCAAATACCAAAACTAATTCACCGGTTGCTGAAATACTATCTGCTGCCATCCCAAATTAAAAATGAAGTCTCTATCCTGAACATAGCCCATGTTTTGCTTATTTTTCAAAAACAAATGGGCAAATAACTTTGTTCTTTATACCCTAATCAGTGCAAAACCTTGGTTTATTATGAGATCTAATGGTCATACACAAGCTGTGCAAGTATTATCAAGATTAGATGAAAAATTAAGTTTCTATGTCACAAGTCCATTTTTTGTAAAGTTTCTCACAAAGAAGGGGAAATAACTCCAGTGTTCCTGGCTCTATCTGGCCCATCATTGCACCTTGATGAAATCTTATGGTCATACACAAACTGTGCAAGTTGAGCCAACAAGGAATGAAAAGTTAATTAACTTTTGAGACTGAAAGCCAATTTTTGTACAAATTATGGATTTTTTTGTTTCACAAACAAGGGGTCATAACTCTGGTATTTCTTGTCTGATCTATTCCATATTGGGAATTGACTGAGATCTTATGGTCAAACAGTGCAGGTTGGTCAAGATTAGGCAATAAATGAAGTCTCTATACTCCACATTGTTCAGTTTTTCACACAAACAAGGGGCAATAACTCTGGTGTTTGTAGCCCAATCTAGGCCATTTTATTGATCATTTTCTAACATTCAGTTCATGTACATGCTGTGCAAGTTTGGTCAAATTCAGAGGAAAAATGAAGTTTGTATGTTGCACATAGTCCAGTTTGCAGATTTTCTCATGAAAAAGCAGCAATAACTCTGGTGTTCATGGTCTGATTTGGCCCATTACCTATCCAAGATTTTATGGTCATACACAAACTGTGCAAGTTTGGTAACGATTGAATGAAAGTGAAGTTTGTATCACATCCACGTGCCTAATTATTCCGATGCACTACGGACGACGCAGGACAGTCCCTCTTTACCAATAGCTCATCGAGCATGAAGTGCTCAAGTGAGATGAAATGTAATGACAGTGATGCACGAAAAGTCACTTTACTTTTGTTGAAAATAAAAAGAGTCCCACAACTACAAGCCCTCTTTTATATATACCATACAAGCAGCAAGTAGCATGGAGCACTCTAAATAGTGTAAAAATATTTCTCAATTAAGGAGAAAATGTAAAACAGTGTAGAAGTATGTTTCAATTAGGGAGAAAGAATAATTCAGCTTCAAAAATCATGTAATATAATTACTTGAGATCCAAAGTTCCAATTCAAATGTAAAAGTCAATCCAAAAGTTACATGATTAAATGATACTAAATAAGTTACTAACTAAACAGTCCAAAAACTACAGAAAATAATTAACCCTTTCAGGCACTAGATCAAATGATCTACATCCTATATTCTGATTGCTTGTTTACAACATGAATTCTAGCTATTGATTATTGTTTAAATCTTTTTCCTGACTGGATGCCAAGACAGACAGTGGAGAATTTTTTTGCTGCACACATACCCAAAATATAGGCCAAAAGCAGGCTAGCAATGGTTACTATGTGTAATGATGCTGATCTAAAATAGAAGTATCATGTTCACTCAGAGTGATGTATTGATTTTACTGATAAGCAGACTCCACTATCTGGGTTATATCTGTGAATGAGCTACAAAGGGAAATAACACATTTCTGGCAATTATCTTCCTGATACTTCATTTACCTCCCTTTACCAAGTGAGTTATTCAGGATTAGATGTATTTTGGACCAAAAAAAGGACAATAACTCTAGTGTTCCTGGTCGGAAGGGCAATCTATCGAACCCGTCCAAGATTTTATGGTTATACACAAACTGTGCAAGTTTGGTAAAGATTGAATAAAAAATGTAGTCTTTATTGCGATAACGGGCCAAATTGTTGACGGCATACAGATGACGGACTACGGACGCCACCGGAGAGGTCCCCTATACCAATAGCTCAACGAGCACTTCGTGCTCAGGTGAGCTCAAAAGACTGCCACAGCCCCAACCATCATAAAGAATCCTGAAGTACACACCTGTCTCCTCCTAATACAACAGCAGCACGCAGACCTGTGTACTTGCCGAGCTGGAAAATAAATGAAACTAGAGCTTATTACGCCCCCACTCACCACCACCATAACTCTGCCAAAAATCCACCTACCAGGGTGTGCCAAAGTTGTGTACAACCACACTTGGTACTGCTCAATCATGTGAGTGGTTACAGAAAACAAGCACAGACATAACTACGCCCAACATCTGCAGATCGTGACATTCTGGCGACATGTACAACTAGACTTGGTAATCATGAATCCTATGAAGTTTCATCCAAATCTGACCAGGGGTTAGGGAGAACAAGCGCAGACAAGGTCTCTTAGGTGAAACACTTCAAAGGGCCATAACTGCACAATCTGCCAACCACGACATGCCGACGATATGCACAACTAAACTTAGTACTGATTATTCCTATGAAGTTTCATCAAAATCAAACAAGGGGTTGCAGAGAACAAACCAGACATGTTGTGTTATGTGAAAAACATCAAAGGGCATAAGTCTGCCCAAAATCCGCCGACCATGACATGCCAACTAGATTCGGTTATGATTCGGTTATGATCAACCCTGTGAAGTTTCATCAAAATCTGACCCGGGATTATGGAGAACAAGCGCAGGCAAACTTTTTTCACCAGTCCAGACATACGTCCATCCATCCATCCATCAATCCAGACATACATATTACATACATCTTTCCAGCACAAAATCAATATGTCTTCCAATCTACTACGTGAGGGGAGACATAATAATACTTAATTTTATTAAAGCGTAAAAAAAATATATGTTTGTTTCAGGTTACATGCCCAAAAAAATTAGGGTAGGTAGGTCAGGATTAATTTTTTTATTTGGTAAATGGTCAACTTGAAGATTCTAAAACTGAATAAATATTCAAAACGTATCAGTAATATCCTTAAAAATTGTTTTTTAAGTGGATACTATCAAAACAAAACAAATATTTATCCAAACACACATTTAATTATTGAGAAAGGGAAATAAAACAAAAATCAATCTGACAAACCCAATAAAATGTTCTAGGGTCGGGGCATTTTTTTAGGGTAGGTCAGTTAACCTGAAACAAACATATATTTTTTATGCCTAATAATAAGATAAACCCTGTTTCTATAGGCATATTGAAAAAAACAAAAATAACGCCCTTTCCCAACAATAACATTTCTCTGTGTTGTAACTTAGTTTACCATGACTTATTTTAATCCATAAATTAAATACACTTGAAGTTTGTACATTTTTTATTTATTTACAAAGTTGCTATTTTTATTACAGTTTAAACATTGTTGTTTCCAGTAGACTTTCCCTGCCTTCATTCTAATATACTATAATTTAAATAGCTATTAGACATGTACATGTAAAGTGGTTTACTTTTAATGTCGAAAACAATTGCGATTATATTTCTAGCTTTCAATTTCTAAAATTGTTTTATAATAATTCATGAATTTAATAGTGCTATTAGCACCAAAAATACACTTCTCCCAAAGTAAAACCTCACTGTACTTACAAGTTTATGAAACCTCTTATACAACATTACAAATTATGCTTTCAAAGGAGCCAATAGCACTAAAATGGAACCCATGATAAAGCACTACTACTTAACAGTCTATAAAGCTCTTCGTTAAAGCTGCCTTGCTTATTCTCACCTCTTTTGCAAACTTCAGTGTCTGTACAGCAAGCTCTCTGGTTGGCGACATGATCAGTGCTCGAGCCCCAGACTGGGCGCTGTGCGTCTGCAACTTCTCAAACATGGGAACCAGGAAGGCAGCGGTCTTACCACTTCCTGTCCTCGCCATAGCAACCACATCCTTGCCTTCCAATATCAACGGGATTGTCTGCATACAGTGACAGTAACATGTATCAGAATGGATGCAATGGGAAGCAATATGAACGAATGTCTCGATAATAGCCCTGGCAAAGTGATAATGCCCAAGGGCCATTTGCGACGGGCTATTATCGAGCCATGCCCCCGCGCCGCCATTTATTGACCTGTTTAATACATATGTTTTCATTTTAATTCATATTTGTTTCTTAGACTTTTGTGTTTTCTTTATTTCTATCCAATTTATAACCGATTAAAATTCTTGTCATAAGAAATGTAAATGTAAAAAGTTTTCACGCTTTATCATGTTTTTTTACATCTTAACTTATCACCAGTACACGTTATGGTATTTTTAGTAAGATTTGTTTTCTTAGAAGCGACCACAGACAATTTTCATGATGCAACATGGGTGAATGTAGCTTTAAAATGTATTTAATTTTATCTCGACATATCTACATTTGCTATACATGTAGATCTAGAATTTGCATTTCGATAAATGTATATCTCAGTTAAATATAACACATTTTATAATAGAAAAAATGCATTTGTAGATTTGTATTCCAATGTTATTCCTATGTAGGACAAGTAATGCAAAATGGCTAAGATACGCCCGTGCGGGTGCTTTCAAGGACATAGATTGTGCACGTCATCACTGGTGATGTCATTTGTTCCAACAGATCTAGAACGTTAGATTGCTTTTCTTTTTTCTTGTGGAATTTAAATTTGAATGTATCATAATCTATAAATGCATTGGTGTGGATTTATTATACGATTTGTGTAAAAAAAGCTGATGTGTCCAGGGTCGGGTTAAAAGCGTGTATACGTCTTCACCTGTTGTGTTAATAAATCAAAAGGAGTCTACAGGTCCTGTCAAACTTTCAGCCTAGGAATTGTAATGTAAAAGTGGTAGGCCTAGGACTGAGCATTCACGATGTGGACTAGTCTTACTAGCAAAGCACCTGCATTGTAATGCTAAAGCATTGAAAGTGTTTGGTGCTTGTTGGCTCTATCAGCCGAAATAACAGAACTTCTTGATGCCACAGGTATTTTTGCCTCTCTTTACTTTCTATTATAGTTTTGTGGCGATTGTTCTATCCAGTGTAAAGCATTTCGATAATAACATTTTAGGAGCAATAATGGGGATGTTTTACGTACAAATTAGTAACATATGTATCAAGCAAAATCAATGTACTAGCAATAGGAATGAAAGTAATACATTTGAGAATGAATGTAACCGAATTCAGAATGAATGCAAAGGTAATCAGTATGAATTTACTATAAATCAGAATAAATTTAAGGGAAATCAGAGACAATGTATAACATTCAGAATGAATGTAATAAAAATTGCAAAGAATGTAACAGAATTCAGAATGAATGTAATAGGAATCACTTTTATACATTAATTTGTTCAAAAACTTACAATATAATGCATATACCTTTCTCTGGATTGGCGTCGGAATTTTATAACCTTTTCTTGTTATTCCTATGTAAACATTGTGAGAGAGGCCTGAAACGCAAAAGATGCAGTAAGTCATATGAACTAGCACTTGTAGCAAACTGTATGTCTTAAAGTGTGTATGTACGATCTTTCATATCAATTATTTTCAATAAAAAGCTGATAAAAGTGACACTAAAACTTCAAAGCAAACAGAAAAGCATGAAAATGCTTAAGAACAGCCTTTTAATATGGAATAAATCACCAAGTACTAGTGACACGTTTTTGCATCGTTTATTAGTGTTGTGTAACCTAAACCAACTGTCAAGTCAGCGTATATACACGTATTTGAGTTTACGTCTGTACACATGAAAACTAATTGGTGATTAAAAACTAGCTTATTTTGTGTTTGAAAGCCATGTTTGTTCTTAACTTTTATTCCATTTTAAATAGAAATATATGTTAATTAACTTTATTTGGTTAATTTTATTTATGCACCTATATCTGTTGTAAGATCGTACATACACACTTTAAAACAATGAGTCACAAATGGTATTTTACCTTCATCCTGATTAATTTTTAAACTACTGTCAGAATTCAGAGTCACTGCAATTATGAAGGAGAAACGGGTCAATTATTTGATAAGATCTAAGCAGTTTCTAAATGGTAGAAACCAAATTAAATGTCCCAATGTTCATTGTTGTTTCCCAAAAATACAAAATTGTGTTTAGTTAATGGAATAGACCGATCCGGGTTTTGCCACGAATAGTTTAAACTCCTCCCTAGCTATTGTTAAAGGATTTAATTCCAATCATCGAAAATCATAAACATTACCACATGTCACAAACAAATTCCATGTGCTCTTTTGTACATGTATGAAATAGTTGAACCGTTAAACATGTGATATCCAAGTGCAATGATTGGATAATATTGCAGATTAATTTGAATTTATGATTGACATTTGTGAGGGCATCTATTGTGAATCATGTTTAGATTTTTATTGCCCACAGAAGATGTTAAACAATCATACCCATCGATTGGAATCCACCAGATTTTTTCTTCTTTCTGTTCTGCTGTTTGATGAGGGATCTGACATCTGTCTGCTCAGAATCACTGTCTGATTCATCACTGCTTTTATATGACTCAATCTTCTGTAACAATAAAAAACCCACTACTACAGTAAATAATAAACAGGATGCTGGAAGTTGTACTTTTAGTCTCCTCTGGCACTGATTTTGTTAACGGTACAACATGTTCTGCTCAAAGCTAACCTTATGAACTACATGTATTTGTATAAAATTCATAGTTGTATAAGGGTTTCCCTGTTTCTGTTGTCGGGGCCCGACATGCCTTCAAAGCAGTTAGTCATTTGCAAAACACGCTTAAATAAAGCCGACATGCTTTAATTTTCAAAGTGACAATCCTTAATCCTTTTATCTATTACACCGATCTTTAACCCCAGGGCCATAAACGAACGCTGTATTGATCGATAAGGTCTCACTTCCAACAGTGTGATTGACAAGTGACTGAACTGTGATGTCCCGCGTCATTAGCCAATCAAATACGGCGATTTTTAGGGCGACGTTTATACCTTACTAACATCTAAAAAAGTGTTTGACAACAAATACTAGCGCTGCCGGGAAAAAGTGAACAGGCATTTTAAAACATTTGATTATTATATTTTTAACGTTTTATTTTATCCCGGTAATTTTCTTATCCATTTCAAAATTTGACTATCAAAAATATGCAAACGAATAATGTAATAAACAGCATTATTTTAAAACACAATTTAACGTTGTCGAACTTAATTTTGTTAACATAAACACTGCACGTGGCCAGTACACGCACGTTTTTCATGAGGCATCCGTGACCTTGTGCATTGCAACATAATTTTCGCGCGCTTTTGTAGAAAATTAAGCTTTTTACATGGAGATACAGGGCAGTATTTTATTTCGGTTAAGAACCACATATACCAGTATTTATAAACAACTAAGATTTTTCGGCTTTTAATGTCCGCATGTAGTATAACTGATATTAACGATTGAAAAAAAGTATTGAAAAAAAAAGAGCGGTCAAGACAGAATTGCAAGGCGGAGAAACGGCCAGGCTTTTTGACAAAACCATGTGAGATTGAAAATTAATTCCATAAATAAAATGCAGCCTAGTATCTTGATGTACACTGCCTCCAAAGTGAGTCAACACTTATCTTTTTTATAATGAAAAAAAAGTGTTTTTTGCGATTTTAATAGGAGAAATATTTTTAATAGTTTAATTTTGATAAAAGTAAGAATTCCCAAACTAAAGATAATGCAGAGAGAGGTGCCGGTCAGGAAAAAGGCTAGGTAGTTTAAGCGATAAAGGGCGGTAGTTAAAGCGATACTTAAAGGGTGGTACGGCCGATTTCAAGGATCTGTGGGTAAAACAGAGCGGCCGCTTTGGGGGTGGGGGTGGACTAAGGGGTTGGATTGGAACGATCACGCGGGGGGAGGGGTTGAGCCGAAACCCTGTATATGTTACTGTAGTTCAGAGTGACCAGTAATAATTATTAACAAATATATTGTTAATTAAGTTTTAACACCTACAATGTTTTTGACTATCAAACATTAAATGCGTTGACAAGATGTGTGCTGCAGGTTCGTTTTTTTTTTTTTAATCAGGAGCCTTTTAAAGGCTGCACCTGTATGCAAAATGTCTTTAAAATTATAATTGTTTTACCGAAGTTGACTTTTCAACTACAGAATTATCTTCGTCATTGTAAATAAACAACCCTCACCAGATCTAATCATTTGTTATGAAAGAAATGTCTCAAAAATTGTCAAAAGATCAGTGTAATTTAACCGTCGCCCTTCGTCGGCATCGGCTCGGTATCAGTAAGCGGTGATTGTTTATTAAACTTATGAAAACTGATTTAAACTTTTTTTCCAAATTTTTTCGCTGAACAAAATGGGTGCATATTATACATGGTCTTTTACGGTAGATTTTTGGTTCCTATTACCAAAATAATGTGCTATTAAGCCCCCTCCCCCCAAAAAAGGACCTAGACCCCATCCGCAACCTTAGCTATATGTGTAAGCCCTATGCAAACACTGAGATACTTTTTATATGGGCATGTTTGCAGGGCAATACTGGGGAAGGACCATTTTTGTGGTGGAAAGTTTTCCTACTTTGTGTACACTGCAGATCCGCTATATCGCGATCCGTTATATCGCGATGTCCAATATATCGCGTATCGGCCGTGGATCCCGATTTTTTTCATGTACTTCAATATTTTCCTATTACCAAATGCTCATAAATACATCCAGTTTGATCCAGATTTTCGTGCCTTCACGGCGTCTCTTTTATTAACACTCTTGTAGTGCGACAAACAATATGCCGACTCGCTCAACATCAAAGTGTAACAGTTTCACGTCATCAGCTTACAGTGCGCGTGCAACCCATGACAACGTCCTTTCACTGCTGTCGCTCTGTTTAGCACCCGAATTACACGCAGTCCACGTGGAGGGTGTATACAGTAACTGTATGTCATAAATCAATACTGAGCTATCTGAATGACAATAACGTAATTGATACGGCTTATCTGTTTCTTTTTTGTTTCAGGAGAAATGCTAACCGCATATCGTTCGCGATATAGACACCTAATTATGTTGCTGTGTGATACTTTTATACAAAAGTAAAGATCTCAATGTTCTCTGTGCTACAAAGTTTTTATATGGCGATCAATACACCCATGCTTTCCATGCGGACGACATGACGTTGTACATGATTGTCAGCAATTTTTTGCGCGCTTTTTCTAACAGAACAAAGAGTTTACAAGAAATACATGTGTGTTGTAATTGTTAATAGAATTAATGTTTACTTCACGTGAATAGTGAAATTCGGATAGGCATTTCGGACTTTATACTTTTATACGTGATTTGAAATTTATTCAACGGAATTAAAGGAATAATATTATATTTTCATATACAAATGGAATATTTTACAAATGGATTTAATTGTTTTGTTTGTTTGGATTTTTCGCCGTATTCAACAGTATTTCAGTCATATAACGGCGGTCAGTTAACCTACTCACACTTTTCCTGGGTAAGCTGGCTTACCAGTACTGAGTGCACATACTTATGCCAGTAAATATGGATTTAATACATAATTGATGTTAACTACATTGAAAAGGGTGAGTTATTTACTGAATTACATTTATGTTTGAGATCGGGGAAAAACAGGCTAGTGTACACATGTATATCTACTGAATGGTCTGGCAAGTTATATCGCGATCCGGATATATCGCGATCCGTGGACCCTGCGAATCGCGATATAATGGAGTTACAGTGTATATTTTATTCCCCGGAAATTGATCACTACTTTTGCCTCCTGAAATTACATAGTGATTGTGAACGGTTTCCAATAAAGGTTACATACCTGGACAGATAAACAATTCCTAATTTATGTCCAATTAATACGTGTATGATAACACTTTAAGTTTGGATGCCTGAACAACTTAAACCTACACACTATTGCATTTTTAACACATCTCGCTGTCCTCCACTGTGCAAACTTAAATAAATATTCTGCTACGCTTTAGAAGTGTTACATCATTCTACTGGTCAATATCAGGATAGCCTCACCGCCCCCTCACTCTGATTGATCAAAGTGCTAATCGAGGCTGCCATTTTGGGAATCTCTACATACGTGTAGTAGATTTATACACAAGTTTAAATCGGAATTAAATGCAAATACTATATAAATTTCAGCACATGTAAAGCAGCTTAAGTGTTGTTTATGTAAAATACATCGATTAAAAACTTCATTGTAGCAAATTGTAGCATATCATGAAATTTTAAACTTTCAGATTTCCACCACATAAATGGCTTTTTGGCGACGAGATGTTCAGCAAATTTAGCCCGTCTAAAAAGAAGCACTAAATTCGCGTTAGACTTCTCATTTATTAGACTACCCCAATCAAATAGAAAAAAAAAGCCCTGAACAAAGTCAGAGTTTAAAAAATCAAGGGAATACGAGCGGCTAATGACAACTGATGACTAATGTTTTAACACTATCTATCTTCCTTTAAGTCAAAACCCTTTCGAGGACTTAGACTCTGAAACCGTGTAGATTTTCTGGAAATTTTAGTACACATATTATGCTTCTATACCTGTTGACTTTTCTCCGTTACTTCTTCGAAATCCGACATATCTTCTGTGTCATCTTTCTTTTGTTTTGTCGCCAAGAACTTCTGTTTACCCTGCTTCTCGTTTTTATTAAATTTATGACGTGCGGAATTCTGTTCCTTGTCATTTGTTATTTTGTTTTTAACATTGTCTTTCTGGGTTTCTTTCTTTCTTTCTTTAGGGCCAAACTTTGCATTAGGCCTACTGTGCTTCTTTCCGCGTTTAAGCTTCCACATGTTTAATGGAATTCTTTAATTGTTATTAAATAATGACAAATTCGAATAAACATTCAAAATATAAATACAAAACAGCATGTCAAATGGGCGCAGCCATCTTGTCGTATAATCTCTAACTCTCGTTAGACCATTTTATGTAATACTTAATATATGTGGATTTTATTTATCTTTAGCACAAAGAAAACTTGCTAAATACATAATAAATATAACTGTCAATCCAATCAAAATAAATAGGCATCAGATAGAAGTTAGAAGTTTAGAGAAAATTTCTGGTCACTTCCTGTAGAGTGACAGGAAACGAAGGTTCTTTGCTAATGATAATATGAAAAGGGGACGTTTATGTTCATGCTGTATAGTTAAAACCATTGAAATAGGACCAATTGAACTGAAGGTTTACCAGTAATATACATATTCTGTATTTCTCTTTCTGTCATATGTTTTCGCGAAATCGTGTTTCTATACCAACAGCCACAGAATGCCATAACTTAATGTTCACTAGTGGTGGTTTTCAGGATAACTATATGACTTGTATTAACTTGAAAATTATGGTGATCAGTAACAGAAGGCACTAACTGATTGAAATAGTTGTTGTTTGCACTTTTTGTAACCCAGCATAACTTTTCAGCTCACCTGAGCACGAAGTCAGTCTTCACAAAACTCCGTCCGACCTACGGATCTGACCAACTAAATTTGTCAAGGTCCGAAAGAAATTTCAAGTTCGTCGACCCAAAATGTCAGTCTTTAATATTTTCTATCAAATAGAAAGTTAAACAGCGCATGATCATATTAACATCTATTTTAAAATTCAATGGAATTACATGATTCGTATTTCGATTGCAATTTAAAAACACGGATAACCTCGTATCAATACATTAAGCACGCCATAAGATTCAGTGTAACCTTGTAACAATACATTAAGCACGCCATAAGATTCAGTGTAACCTCGTATCAATACATTAAGCACGCCATAAGATTCAGTGTAACCTCGTATCAATACATTAAGCACGCCATAAGATTCAGTGTAACCTCGTATCAATACATTAAGCACGCCATAAGATTCAGTGTAACCTCGTATCAATACATTAAGCACGCCATAAGATTCAGTGTAACCTCGTATCAATACATTAAGCACGCCATAAGATTCAGTGTAACCTCGTATCAATACTTTAAGCACGCCATAAGATTCAGTGTTGGATTCTAGGATGCAACCATTTCCGTTTGCGTATGCATGTTTATCAAAGACAAAGAACGCCTACTCGGCAATTAACACACTCCCCTTCTGCACCGGTGTATCAGTTATCCATATATTCTAGATGGAGGAGGAGTCAGTTTTACTACAGCCAAACCAGTCAGCCAATGATAACGCGTAAATTTTCCAGTATGCAAATGAGCGTCGTCGATAGAAAGTTATCACGCCCTCAGTAAAGGGGCAAGTGATTTGTTACACCATCCCGTTAGGTAAGCGTTTTGTGATGTGCGTGTTTTAAACTCCCACATATTTAATAAATTATTTACTACAAATTAAAAGAAGGCAATTTAATTATTACTTGTGCGAAATGAACATTATTTTTATTATGATAATTAATATGAAGTTGTGTAACTTGACAAATTGCGTACGCTGTTTGCGTCAAAAGTATGTCGTCATTTGTTAAAAAAATTACATCTACTAGCTAGTGGTCACTAATAAAAGTATTATTCCAAATATTCCATGTACACTAATTATATGCAACAACTTTGGCTGAGGCAACATTTGAAAATTAGCGAGAGTATTGGCAGTACTCTTGTCAAAAGTGAAAGTAAAGGAATTCCAATTCCTCAAAAATGTCTTGTTGTTTCTTTTTAATGAATACAGTCCTTTTAAATTGTTTCATTACCGGTAATCATCAAACATTAAAATTTTCGATACAAAGCATTGTATTTGTAGTTTTGTGATTAAAAGGGGGTGAAGATTACTTGGACGCTAGCTTTTGCTACTTAATGTTCATTTATTTCCTAAACCTATTTTAACGACTAGAAACTACATTTTGTTTTTGGACAATTAAAATATTACATGGTATAAAGTATGTAAAAATATATACAAGACACTATATAAAAATAAAAATAGGATTTTAAATAGAAACTGTATCAAATGAAATAGATCTACATATGTGTTAATTAGACTTAAATTAAAACATATTTGATAAATTTAACTTTGTGAAATATAACAAGTTATGAAGATTATCAGAGACTGAATATCAGTGGTAAATATTGCATACATATAATTGTAAATTATTTTGATTTAACATGTACACAATTAATGGCATATAAAATGCAATATGAATAAATGATGTAAACCAGTAAAACCATTTAAATTATTGACTGTGTTTGGTCTGACAAATGTGCTGCAGGTCTGACAGGTTTTTCTTGTCAGTCAGAACAAATGTCTTACTGAGGACCTCCGAGTTTCGTGAAGACTGCGAAGTGCTCTGTGAGCTGGCCTATGGGTATAGGGGGACTGTCCTGTGTCTTCCGTCATCCGTAATGTGTCAACATTTGGGATGACAGAGACTTCAGTTTTCATGCAGTCTTGACCAAACTTGCACAGTTTGCGTATGACATTAAAATCTTGGACCTTTTTGATATTGGGCCAGATCTGACCAGGAACACCAGAGTTCTTGTCCCTTTTTCTAGCACAGCAAGTTAGGCCCTGTGCCATTATTCAGGTACTTTTTATATGGGCAATATTGGCTGGAGGGCCCAACCGGCAAAGGACCAAAACTGTGGTGGAAAGTTGGCCTTATATGTCTAGAGTAGCAACAGGATTTTAGTCGCTACTTTCATGCGCTGAAATGGCATGGTTAGCATTAGTATATCTTAATAAAATTTACATGCAAAGAGAAATTATTCCTCAATAATGTTTCATAAATATTTGTAAGGCAACATAAGGCGTTCAAGAAGATAAAAGTATTGATATTT
Source organism: Congeria kusceri (assembly GCA_027627225.1). Lineage (NCBI taxonomy): Eukaryota > Metazoa > Mollusca > Bivalvia > Myida > Dreissenidae > Congeria > Congeria kusceri. Next base: position 11,094,828 of record CM051039.1, read on the forward strand.
ATCAATTTTCGATGGAAGCTCAGCATAAACTTGAAGCTGACAGAACAGCTAAAAATTTCTTATTATAAAAAAAAGATAACCAGCTGACAGAACAGACAAAATAATCTGTTAACTCAGGTGAGTGCTCTGGGCCATCATGGCTCTCTTGTTTTAAACTTGTATGACCCTGGCCAAACATTAAAATACTTTTGATATAGGCAATGTTTGTCGGTACTTTACTGCCAGGGTTGTCATTATCAAATGAAACAAGCAATTTTTATCTAAATCTTAGCGATTTGGCCAGGGGTCTAGGGGGCCCCCTTGTGATATTACCAATCACAATTTCCTGAAAAAAAACAACAACAAAAAAATTCTTATTATAAAAAAAAGATATTCATGTTGTAACTTGTTTTTTCTTAATGTGTTATCTTCTGTAAATAAAGATATTATTATTATTATTAATTATTATTTGACAATCCTGCTTGAATGCACTGAAATAACATGGGTTAGCATTAATATTTTACAATTAAATTTAGATACCTATGGAGAAAAGTTATTCCTCAACAATGTTTCATAAATACACCATATAAAATAATTCTTCTATTTCGGATATATATAAGCAATTTAAACCGATGTTGTCTGTTGCTCAGGGTTTTCACCTTATTACAGTTAATTTACAGTGTTCCTCATTACATTACTTTACACATATTTATTGACAGGTATCACACTGTGCACAAATCTGATAAGTAGCATGACGTAAGTCTTGCGATGGGAAAAACTAAACGAAGAGACCAAGGTCCGCCTCCAAGATGGCTGCACTGCCCACGGAAAGGACAAATGCTTGTTGGTGAGCAATAAGCACACATCTCAATGACATTGAAGGCATTGGAATAAAACCAGATTCTTGTGTTTGAGTATTATCTAATTTTTGTGTCGCCTCAAGAGGCGACATATTGGTGTTACTTTTGTCGGTGGCGACGGTGTCGGCGGCGGCAGCGTCCCCTTTCGCTTGTCCTCTTAAGCATAACTCTTAGACTATAAAAGCTATCAACATGAAACTTCATAGGCAGATAGATCTCATTGAGGGAAAGTGCAGTGCACAAGAACCTTTGTTTATTTTCATACTTGTTTTTTGTCCGGAGCATAACTCTAAGACTATGAAAGCTATCAACTTGAAACTTCATAGGTAGATAGATCTCATTGAGGAGAAGTGCAGTGCATAAGAATCATTACTCTGCATCACATACTTTTGGAGTTATTGCCCTTTGTAAATTTTCATACTTATTTTTGTGTCGTATTTTTGGTTTTAATTTGTCTTTTCTTTGCAATTAGCCAGAGTGCAGTGCTTTTGAAGATTTCAATAAATCTGTTAAAACAATTTGTGCATTAACCTTAAGTGCTTCTTCATTTGGATTCACGTAAGCTATCCGGCGTCAGGCAACACATCCGACTTGCGGAGTTCTAGTTATTCAAACCGATTCATTTCAAGTTGAATCACTTAAATAATAAATTATTTACATATTATTCGCTTTGTGCTGTTTTATTTTATGCAGAAATAAGTCTTCTGAAATATTTTATTTAAATGGAGTCAATCTCAAGCTAGTAATGATACAAGTGAATTACATAAATATTTAGGAAAAGATCTAGGATCATAAACGATACAGGGTGCTGTTAAAAAGGAGCAGATGGAAAGCCCAATCTCATTAAAATCATCTCCAGTCTGAAGCTGCTATATTATCGGCTGACTGGATATGATGACTTCGCATTAGGGGTCACTATCAGATGACCTTTTCAGAAGCCAATCAAACTGTTGCCTTCAAAATGTTGTGGTACTTCATATGTAAACCACACATACTATGCACGAAATTAACGTAAACTTTTGATGTTTACTCGCCTAAGGTACCACTATATCCATTGTTATCCCCGTGAAAATTAACTGTAAATGATTTATTCCCGAGGATCAGCTGGAAATGCATCACTCTTCAAAAACCTTGGCCAAACTTTGCTGTGCAACAAACAATTTCTTTGGGTGCAGCAGGGTTGAAAATTTATTTTTGCAAGGTCATTTGAACGTGATCTGTAATACGATGAATTCAGATCCTAACAATGTTAGGATTTGATTTTAATGAGATTGGTGGAAAGCCTAACCAGTTTGTTGACATTAATACTTTTTTTTCTAACAATTAGCTATATTCAGTGTTTTCATGAGTATATTGCTTCTAATAAACGTTTTTAATCATAGTGTATTCATTGGTTATTGAATGTGTGCAAAAATAAATTGAATAGAAAGATATTAACATATCTGTTTTGACAGGGGCAGCAGGGGGGAACCAAAAAGGAGCAGGGTGAGCACCCTGCTGTGTTGCTCTAGATCTTTCCCTGATATTAATAATATAAATCATATAATTGTGCAATTTTTATTATGTCCTCCTGATGGGTTGAGCCCAAGGATTTTTTCAATGTAATATTCTAGTGACTTGGAATGGGCAGTGCTACGGATAAGCATCATTTATTCATTAAAACGAAGTAATTTAAAAAAAATTGTTGAAAAACGTATTTAAATAACAAAAAACTTATTGTAACCAATCTTTTTATTGTTTTTGTTTACATGCTTACATGTATTTGGTTGATATAATAATTACTACAGCACCGTATAAAAATAGTGACCCTTTTGACTTGTCTGGTGTCCTACTGCTGCTTCTTTATCAACCAGATATTCACATTGCAAGTGTAAAACGGGAACCAACTATCAGGTTTGACTTACGACCAGTATTTAACGAAAATCAGGGTTGAAAAATAAACAGGAATACAAACATAAATTCTGTCTATCAATGCTGATTTAGCACTGTAATTTAGTGACATTTTCAGACACATTTGTGCCTTTCAAGACGCCTCTGGACTCTAGCTATGATGAAGAAGTGCCTGAAGAATGCCGCTTCACCGTCGGCATGCTGATAGACTCTCAGAAAACATACAAGGTATTCGTTTGTGTGGGTCCTCTGTGATACCAGCTGTACAGAGTTATATATAGTGAACACTGGACATACCCACCTCCATGCAGGAATGTCTCTCTATAGCAGTGCACCCACAGATTAAAAAAGTTCTTAAGCCAAATTCACCGTTTTGCATTTTTATTCTACTTATTCGAGGCATTTTAAAGGGTTTTCTAAAGAAAAAGTGTAATTAAATGGAAATTTCTTTAGCCAAATGTTTAAATTTGTAACCATTGGATAATTTTGCAAATGGCCGAGTGGACCCTGAATAGCAGGGAGTTGGAGTTTTAGGCTTGATGATTGCTGGTGATAATTAAACACTAGAAATCTTAAATGGTGCTTGTCTTACTGAAATTGACGTAGTAGATAGTGGATATGGTGTCCGCCGAGCGATCGGGAGGTCCCAGGTTCGATCCCCACTCTGGGAGCGTTCTCAAGATCTCTCCCAAAGACACCAAGTACTTGTTCTACCCCGAAAACAGACTCGAGAGTGTGTCTATAAGCTTAAGGCTTTTGATGTAATAAAACTTGTCTTCTAGCACCGTATTCCAGAACCAATAGCCATAAATGTCCCAAAAGTGCCACCTCCTTGTAAACTTGATTTCTCCACTGTCTGAATGAGTTCACGTCCCCGCAGTCCAAACCTGAAATGTTGAAAATAAGCTTCAGTAAATGATTATATCATACATGTAGCAAGTACTGGTACATATTTAATAGTGATACAAATGTAAGCCTATTCATGATTCTGAGATACCTTTGGATAGTTAAGAGGGTTCATAAAGAAATGTCTTATCATTATTATTGTTGGTCTGAACATGAAAACTTCACATGAAACAGCATTGTCTGGGTGAATCAGGATTGTTTCTGAATTCAGTTATATGCAACTGAAAATTGGTCACCATACCAAACACATGAATTTAATTAGTTTGGAAGACTACACACATAGCACCTTTCTTTAGATTGCAGTTTAACTATGGTTTTCTGCAAGGTTTAAAAAACAAACCACCAGGGTGAGAATCCGAGAGATGCATCCTGGCCGGTCCACAATAATTTCTAGCAACAACATTCAGACATACTTTTCAACTTATCTGAGAGCCTGAACGCCTCCGAAGAGAACGCCTGTTGCAATTCCAACACTGAAGCCCATCATGAAACCCAGCTTGATTCTGTCCCAACAGCTGGGGCCTGATGCTCCAAATCCCTGTGGTACTGGCATTAGTCACACTGAAAATGCGGTCACAATCGTGAACATTTGCAGGCATTTTCAGGCAGATAATGACAATTGTGGTTTGAGCAGGATTCACACTGTCATTAGTGTACTTCTATAAATATGAGTTAGATATTTTTTTTCATTTTATATTCATTTTTTATGAATTTTCTGTTTGCCCCATACAGAGAACCAGGTAAAAATCACAAGATATGCACAGAAAATACAATAAGGATGTACATTCACGCACAAAGTTTCAAGGGTTTGACATACACCTGAAAATGAAAACAGGTCAATAAATGAAGACCTGACTGATAAAAATGTGAATATGTAGAAATTCCTTATTTCAAACTTAAACTAATTTAAATTTAACCCTCACTTGTGTGCCTTTGATTGCATTACCAGTAGACAGGTATATTAACATAGTGTTATGAGCCAAACACTATTGGTTACAACATAAAGCAACAGTTTTTATTTAGGCGTCTTGAGCAAACTATTAGCCTGAACTTCAGCTTTCTGTGATATTAGTATAGAAAAATATAAAGATCTATTTAACATTCCATTATACATGTACATGGTGCTACTTCTTTAATATTAATTTTGCTTTGAATGCTGAACTGTCAACCCTAAAGCAAAATAATATTACTAAGCATTTTCCAATCTTCAAGCATGTGCTCAAAGCTATCTTCAACTCACCAAATACAAATGGAAATGATTTAAATGTATGTAGCTACAAAAAATAAAAAACGGTTTTCGCTCAATAACTTGACAATGCATCGAGATATTTTAATGAAACTTCATACATAGATACCTTATATCCAGACCTCGCTTGGGATTGCATATAGGGTGGGTGGGGTCAAGGTTTCCATTACTAAAAATAGAAAAATGGTTTCCGCTCAATAACTTGAGAATGCATCAAGATATTTAAATGGAACTTCATACATAGATACCATGTATGTAGACCATGCCTGGGATTGCATATGGGGTGGGTGAGATCAAGGTCAAGGTCAATGTTACTAAAAATACAAAAACGGTTTCTGCTTAATCATTTGAGAATGCATTGCAATATTTTCATGAAACTTCATACATAGATACCTTATAACGAGACCTTACTTAGGAATGCATATGGCACCCAGAACTTTCTTTCATTATTGTGCTGACTTTTATGCATTTCATTCGAAAAATTTGGTTTTAGTGGAATTTCCATGTTTCTTGTTGTTTTTTAGAAAAAGCTGGGTCTTCTAGTAGATCTGACAAACACGACACGGTTTTATGACAGTGCAGAAGTGGAGAAGCTTGGTTGTAAATATTTTAAAATGCAGTGCAAAGGGTATGTATTATCGGCACATTGTAGTAACATAAGGTTGACAGTTGTTTATGAGCTCATGTCAAGCCAACATTCAGTAGTAGACTTCGATTTAACGTTGTTTATTGGCCAATAAACAATAATTTGGAGTTCTGGTGCGTAGGAATTAAACCACATGGGCGTTAGACCGAGTTGCTTAATAGCCACGCATCAAAACGACAAAGAGTTATTTATTGGTCGATAAACAATGATAATGTGAAAGTTATTTCATATATTTTTGCAATTGGGACTACTGTTTACTATGGTCCGCTCAGAATCGAGACTACTTTTTGCGTTGTTCATTGGGTAGTTTAACAAAGATAATATTGTTTATTGTCTATAGAAAAATTAGCAACTATCATGTTAGTGTGAAAATTTATGAAATGTTCATTTATGCAGTGATAAGGTTACATATTACAAAATGACTCCATTCAAATTTCAGACAGCTTAAGTAAAATGAATGGAAGATTTATGTTCATTAGTTATACCCACACAAACAAAGTTTAGGGGGGTATATAGGAGTGAGCTTGTCGGTCTGTTGGTTTTGGTTTCCAGATGATTACTCGATAAAAAGGCTTGACATATTCAAATAATTTTTGGTACACATGTGTAACATCATAGAATACAGGTCAAGTTCCATGTTGGTTACAAACCACTAAATTTTGACAGAGTTATGGCCCCTTTTCGACTTAAAATTCCCTAAAAACATGATTTTCGGATGAGAACTCAACAATGGCTTGACATATTCAAAAAATTCTTGGTATACATGTGTAGCATCATAAAATACGGGTCAAATTCAACTTTGGTTACACACCACTAAATTTTGACAGAGTTATGGCCCTTTATTTGATTTAAATTCCCTAAAAACATGGTTTCCTGACGATAACTCAACAATGAATTGACATATTTAAATAATTATTGGTAGATATGTGTAGCATCATAAAATACAGGTCAAGTTCGCCTTTGGTTACAAACTACTAAATTTCAACAGAGTTATGGCCCCCCTATTTGACTTCAATTCCCGAAAAACATGAACAATAACTCATGAAAGGCTTTACATATTTAACTTATTTTTGGTACAACAAAGTGTAACATCATAAAATACAGATCAAGTTCAACTTTGGTTACAAACCACTAAATGTTGACAGAGTTATGGCTCCTATTAAAATTAAATTTTTCCAAATACACTGTTGACCATTCACAAATTAAAGCATTCTCTATGTCCATTTCTTTCAAATGGATGCCATAATTTTGTGACAAGGCCATATTGTGGGGGTATATCCGTCACTCATGTGACAATTCTAGTTGATTCAAGTTAGTTTGTGTCTGTGTTAGTCGCGATGAGGCCCCACAAGTTGAACAGACCCAGGCATTTATTCAGCTGTGTGCTCGGTTCAAGAATCAGAAACCACTGGAGCTAATAGGCGTCCACTGCACTCACGGCTTTAACAGGACTGGCTTCCTTATCATTGCATATATAGTTGAACGACTGGATTGGAGGTATGTGTGTACTACCACTAAGAACTAGCTTAAACCTTATTATTTTACCTGGATTACAGTGATTTTTTTTCAAGCTATTTTGGGGCCAAAATAGGGTCCCATTCACAAAACAAAAAGTACGCTTTTTTTCACAAAATTGAATCCAAAATTCACAATTGCTAACAAGTTTACGTTTGACTTTTTGTCTGCATTATTGTTATTGCATGCAGAAGTTTTTTTTCTAGACTGATTAAGATGCTTATATCAAAAGGCATATAATATGTTCAAATTAAATTAAAATAGTGTTATTTAACCTAGATAGAATAATTTCATACATAATAGGTTGAAATGTTATTTTCACAAAATATCGTATTACACAATTCTAAGGGCCCCTGCCCCATTCACAAAGGACTGAAAAATACCTGGATTGTGTGAAAAGCCAGGTTCTTATTGAGACACTTTTGAGTCTATTTCCTGGGTAGAACCAGTACTTGGTATCTTTTGAGAAAGATCTTTCCAACGCTTCACCGGTAGGGATCGATCTCGCAGGGTGGACACCATATCCATTATACCACAGAGACTAATATTTCAATCTCGGAAGTGATGAGAATCTTCTTATAAAAAATGTGTCTTCCTTCCTCAAAAGATTTGCCACCAAAAAAATCAATTAACTCTGCAATAAAACCAAAGGTAGGGTTATTAAAATGCAAAGATTACTAACTGCTGTAAAAATAGAGAAAATTGACCTGTCATTTCATGAGTACCAAGGTTTTGTGATAAAAAAATTGTCTGTTGTAAGTGATGGACTTTGAGATCTGCTTCGGTTATTGTTGATTATTCAGTTATCAAGTTGAAGAAGTTTTTCCTTTACTTCGTAGCGTGGATGCCGCAGTGCAGCTGTATGCTCAGGTAAGAAGCTTGTTGTGCAGTGGGCTTTCTGCAAGTTTACAATTGATATATGTATATCTTCTTTCAACAAAACGTCACTTATTAATAAAAACATTGCATTTGAAAGTAGCATTTATTAGACATTGTTTTATCATGTTGTTTAGCCGGGCCCGGCTAGCTCAGTTGGTAGAGCGCTGGACTGTCAATCCGGGGATCGTGAGTTCGAACCCCAGCTTGGCCACATAACTTGTGTGGGAATTGGTCATGAATTGGTCATGAAATTATTTCTACGTCCGTCAATTTTCTACGGCAATTCTCCCCTACCCCTGATTCAAGTAGGGCAGTTTTCAGTTACTGGCATAAGTATGTGTACTGGTAAACCGCTTATATCGGCTAAGCTTGCCCAGGAAAAGTGTGAGTAGGTTAACCGACCGCTGTGATATGACTGAAATACTGTTAAAAACGGCAAAAAATCCAATCAAACAAACACAATATCACGTTGTTTAGCTATGAAATGAAATGAAGCTGTTTTTTTTTTGTATTTCTGGTGAAAAGTTTTTGAATTTTGATTCCCCCATCCTACGCAAGAATTTGTTTCTGCTTTGAGTTTGTTTTTGTTTTTTTCAAACCAAGATTAAAAGAAAGAAAATCAAAAATGATAAAATATAAAAGGATACAAAAAATCGAGAATTTCTTTGGTAAAACTTATTTTGCTCCCCTCAAGGCCCGTCCCCCTGGAATCTACAAGCAGGACTATCTCCAGGAACTGTTCCATCGCTATGGTGACATTAATGACACGCCCGCGGCCCCTGTCTTGCCGGAATGGTGTAATGGTAAGAAAGAATGAATATTAAGACTTGAATACTACTATGTTTTGTTGTGAATAAATATTTCTATGCAGTTTGTTGTTCAACAGGTGAAACTGGGCCAGGGTGAATATACAAATTTTGAAATTCTCTCATAGTATTCCTTACTGGAAGGTTTCCTGTTTGTGCCCTGAAATTGTCTCGCTGGCTTAGGTTACACAAATTGTCACACATTGTCATCCTGCCCAGACCACTTGAATTTTTCTGAACAAAAATGTATCCCACGCTTGCTCCTATCCACCCACTTGTTTAAATGGGTACCTGTGAGGGAAATAAGTCAATGTGCCGTGGCTGCATACTGCGCCAAGTGTAAACGGAGACTTATGACCCAGTGATCGGGGGGTAAATGTGAAAGTCGGCTGAAGATGTACATGTATGTCAATATCCGACTATAAACTTAACCTTTATCTTTGCCTTTTTTACACAAATTGCTATAGCTTACTAGACCATTGTTCTGGCCCAATCAAGACTGAAGTAAAGTCAGTATGTTCGATTTTTTATATCAATCATTTTCAAAATAAGCAGTCCAAAGTGATTAAATAACTTGAAATCAGATGGAAAACCATAAACATATAACAAAAGAAACAATAAACTTTCACGTTAATAAACAGTTGTGCTTCGTTTATTAGCGTTGTGTAACCTGAAACAGCTATCAAGAAAGCGAATATACATGTATCTATGTTTTGGCTGTACAGTCAAAAAATATTTTGTAATTAAAAAACAATTAAACTATTCATTTTACAGCAGTGGTTCTTCTTAACATTTCTTCCATTTTAAGTCGAAGTTTATGTTAATTATCCGGATTTTTCAACGAAAAATCTTGGCTTATAGATTAGCAAAAACCGGTAGGTTGGGCGGGCGGTTCATGAAACTTTACAGAAGTGTTCCTTGGATGGTCCTCTACCAAACCTGTGAAAATGGTTCCGCTTAACTGCACAAGGTGGCCACCAGAGCTAAAAATAGAATTATGTCTAAATGCCATTTTCTTCTAAATCTATGACTAGATTTTCAAATAATTTTACTCAAATGTTTGTTCAGAATTCCTCTACGAAAATTATTCAAATGGTTCCGTCTCACTGCACAAAATGGCCACTAGAGCTAAAAGTAGAATTTGCGTTAAAGTTTTGTATTCCTGTCATATTTTCTAAAGTTCTTGATCAATCTTGATGAAACTTTACACTCTACCAAGCTGCATACATTTTAGATCATTGACATGAAACTTCCATACTTCTTCACCAACATTGACTTGTACATGTACGACAGTACCCCCATTGGCAAAATAAAAATCCGGCTTTAATGCGGTTTCCGCATTTTTCTCTTGTTAACTATTGGATTGTTTCATTTATTCCACTACGTCAGTTGAAAGATGGTACATACACACTTTAACTTCCCCAAACTTCAGTAAGAAAATCACAACTATAAGCAATAGGCAATGTTGCCTCACATGTATTGCTGCCATTCAGGCAATGCTGTGTTTGCTGGTGTTTCAGAGACTGAAGAGAGCGTGGACGACGATGGGAATTCCATGGAGGCCGACGGGTCGGACCAGAATGGCAAGCGAAAGAGATTCAAGGCTGAGGTTGTGAAAAAGGTGGGTCATGTCATCTAATAGCATGGGGCATGTTCCAGAAACATGTTTACTTTATCTGTAAATCATTATTTTCACTCAAGTTCCAACTTTTGTAAAATTAGATCCGGAATACAGTCCGTGATTTATTTGCTTCTTAAATTTAACTAGAACTCAGCAAGTACCATAGGATGTGTCTCCTGCTGAGGCATAACTCAAGTACTATAAGAGCAATTATGCCAAAAACGGAACTTAACCTTCCAATTATGCCTATTTGCACTTTCATAAAGTTTCATAATGATTGCACAAAAACTACAAGTTATTGTCTGCACAAACTAAAAGGGCTGCCACCGCCACTGACGCTGCCAAAGTAACCCCTTTTCAGGCGACACAAAAAGCAGGTAATAGTGGTTGCTAATGAATTTGGGATTCGGTCTGTTCTGCTGTCTTTTCTTGCTGTCAGTGACTTGAATTACTCAGCAATCAGCACTAATGAGAAAACTTGCTATGAAGCAAAGAAATACACATTTATATCAGAAAGATTAGTTTCGTTGTTGGAAGAAAATAATGATTACATTGGTTTCAACTAACAAAACTCTTCGAAGCTTCCTGTTAGTATAAGTCTGAAGAGTGTTTGATAATTAACCAGTAGACGAACATAGATGGCTCTGCCTTTCTGTTTGTCCAAGGTTGATTGTTCAAGGATTTGAAGTAAGTCGATTCGTTATGCAACCATGTGCTGTTATTTACCACTGAAATATAAACCCATAATTGGTCAACTCAATCCACGATTGCCAAGTATCTGCTGGTCGATTGTTTCAGAATGCCAAGTTTGCTGATGGAGTTAAGGGAGTCAAGCAGGTGACTGACCAGCCGCGGCTAGGCAGTGTGCAGCGTAAGGTGCAGGATATGTGTGGCTGGAAAGGGTAGGTCGGCTTAACCTGAGAAGTCACAGCCAATGAACATGTTTGTATTGGCTTACCAGTAATCGAAATTAGCAGTTGTCCTAGCATGTCCGAATACTTAAGAGCCGTGTCGTGGGAAAACCAGGCTTAATGCATGTGCGTAAAGTGTCGTCCCAGGACGGCACTTTCTGCCTCCAGTGGATTTATGTTAGAAGAGACTTCCTTGAAACAGAAAATACCATAAAAGCGGAAAATGCCGTCCCGGATTGGCCTGTACGGACTGCACAGGCTAATCCGGGATGACACTTTACGCACATGCATTAAGCCCGGTTTTCCCACGACACGCCTCTTATATTATTACTTGATGTTACAAGCCCGGCTATATAAAACTGAGAAGCAGAGCAAGCCCGGTTCGGAATTTACCAGTTCAGGGCTTACGGGCTTGTACTCCTTTTGATTCCTGGCTTACATATAGTTGCGTATTATAGATGCTTGTAGTCATATGGCATAGAAGTATGGAAGTCTTTGTTGTTGTCATAAGAGGGAAAAACTGTATTTGAATATAGAAAATAACTGTGACTGTGTGTATTAATATGTTATATTACATATTCTAACATGATACTTGCTAATTTGGCTATAGGCAAATATCAAAATTATAGTTGTTAAACTACCTGATAAGCAACGCAAAAAGAAGTCCCGATTCTGAGCGGAGCATAGTTAAAAGTAGTTCCAATTACAATTGCAAATATATATGTCAAATATGTTAGAATCGAAATAATTTTTGCATTATCGTTGTTTATCGCCAAATAAACAATTCTTTGTCACTCTGATGCGTGGCTGTTAAACAACTTGGGCTAACATCCTCGTCGTTTAATTCCTTCACATCAGAACTCCAAATCGTTGTCAATTGGCAGATAAACAACGATAAATCTAACATTATTACTTAATTCTAAAATGATAATCTCTAATTTTTCTGTAGACAAAGAACAAAGTTATTGTTGTTAAACTACCCAATAAACAATGCAAAAAGAAGTCCACATTTTGAGCAGAGCATAGTAAAAAGTAGTTCCAATTACAATTGCAAAAATATATGTCAAATCATGCTAGTTATTGAAATAATTTTCGCATTATCATTGTTCATCGTCCAATAAACAACTCTTTGTCGTTCTGATGCGTGGCTATTAAACAACTCGGACTAACGCCCTCGTAGTTTAATTCCTACGATTCAGAACTCCAAATCGTTGTTTATTGGCCAATAAACAACAATAAATCTTAAACATATTGCTACATTGTACAGAAAATGGTTTAAGTGTTTTTCTGGTAAAAATTTCTAGCATTTTAGCAAGTTAGTATTAAAAAGCTCATTAATGTATCACAATGTTTCCTACATGTATACCAGGTCGGGTTTTCCTGGCTCACAGCCAGTTTCCATGGATATTAACAACATCGATTTCCTGAGAAAGAAGGCATACAAGTGTAGCTGGAAAGCAGATGGTACTAGGTAGGTGGAACACAAGAGCTTAGAATTTTACTGCAGTTTGATGTTGGAACAGGCTCTTAGACATCTTTTAATCATAAATCGTATTTTTAAATAAAATGTATATATATATTTTTTTAAATGAGGGAAATTTTTTACATTCATGATTTGTAGTGCTTTTCTCTGTTTGATTGCACTATCAGGGCTTTTTTCACCATCTTGGGAATATGACATATACCCGTGAAATTGGGAATTTTAGCGTCAATTTGCCTAAAATTGGGACAAATTATGATTGTTTGATTAATGTTGAAAGTGTATTTTTTAATGTAAAATTTGATTAATTATTGACTGCAACTTTCACACAAATTTTTATTCAGTTTTAATTGACACAAAGTTGGAACTGTCAGTGTTACATTTCCCTTTCTCATGACTTTGGAGTTTTCTTGTTGGGTGGTACCCCAATTAGTTCCGGAGATAAACATATTGTCTGGGTCAGTTGGAGAGAAGAGCTCACAACACTTGCCGGCTCTTGCACAACTATAGTACAGCCATGAGCAGTTTGCCTGCTCTTGCACAACTATAGTACAGCCATGAGTAGTTTGCCTGCTCTTGCACAACTATAGTACAGCCATGAGTAGTTTGCCTGCTCTTGCCAAACTATAGTACAGCCATGAGTAGTTTGCCTGCTCTTGCACAGCTATAGTACAGCCATGAGTAGTTTGCCTGCTCTTGCACAACTATAGTACAGCCATGAGTAGTTTGCCTGCTCTTGCACAGCTATAGTACAGCCATGAGTAGTTTGCCTGCTCTTGCACAGCTATAGTACAGCCATGAGTAGTTTGCCTGCTCTTGCACAGCTATAGTACAACCATGAGTAGTTTGCCTGCTCTTGCACAGCTATAGTACAGCCATGAGTAGTTTGCCTGCTCTTGCACAACTATAGTACAGCCATGAGTAGTTTGCCTGCTCTTGCACAACTATAGTACAGCCATGAGTAGTTTGCCTGCTCTTGCACAACTATAGTACAGCCATGAGTAGTTTGCCTGCTCTTGCACAACTATAGTACAGCCATGAGTAGTTTGCCTGCTCTTGCACAACTATAGTACAGCCATGAGTAGTTTGCCTGCTCTTGCACAACTATAGTACAGCCATGAGTAGTTTGCCTGCTCTTGCACAACTATAGTACAGCCATGAGAAGTTTGCCTGCTCTTGCACAACTATAGTACAGCCATGAGTAGTTTGCCTGCTCTTGCACAACTATAGTACAGCCATGAGTAGTTTGCCTGCTCTTGCACAACTATAGTACAGCCATGAGTAGTTTGCCTGCTCTTGCACAACTATAGTACAGCCATGAGTAGTTTGCCTGCTCTTGCACAACTATAGTACAGCCATGAGTAGTTTGCCTGCTCTTGCACAACTATAGTACAGCCATGAGTAGTTTGCCTGCTCTTGCACAACTATAGTACAGCCATGAGTAGTTTGCCTGCTCTTGCACAACTATAGTACAGCCATGAGTAGTTTGCCTGCTCTTGCACAACTATAGTACAGCCATGAGTAGTTTGCCTGCTCTTGCACAACTATAGTACAGCCATGAGTAGTTTGCCTGCTCTTGCACAACTATAGTACAGCCATGAGTATTTTGCCTTAGCCGGCTCTTGCACAACTATAGTACAGCCATGAGTATTTTGCCTTAGCCGGCTCTTGCACAACTATAGTACAGCCATGAGTATTTTGCCTTAGCCGGCTCTTGCACAACTATAGTACAGCCATGAGTATTTTGCCTTAGCTGGCTCTTGCACAACTATAGTACAGCCATGAGTATTTTGCCTCATACTTTGATGAGCTAAATATTCTCTGATCAGGGACAGCAACAGTCTCAACCACTGACACTGTGTGACTATCAGAGTCTGACTCTGAATCACTTTCTAATGCAGTGGACCTTAACATCGGCAACTGTAGTTTCAGTCAAAATCGACGGACGTTGTTCACCGTCACAACTTGCTTGACACGTGACTTGCAGCTCACTCGGCGTCGCCGCAAGACATGCTCGTTTGAATAATATGTTGATCTTTTTATAATTTGTATTCTTTATATTTAGCTAATGCCATGCGAGGGTTTTCATAGTACAGAGAATGCGGGTATTTACGGGTACCTGTTGCATCCCTAATGGTCGCCATTGTTCTCAGACTCATGCGAGCACTTTGGGCCATCATGGCCCTATTGTTTTCTGTTAACTGTTGTGCTACATCTCGATTGCGCAATACCGATTCAGAGGCGTCCCAGTCAAAAGACGCTTGCATACATAAAAGTAACGATAATATCCGAGAGTGTTCCGCATAAATAATTTCCGGGTTACTGGAGTTCGTACTTAATATGATTCGTCCCGCTATTTTGTACGAAGGTTGTATTATGGACAAAATATGTCAAACAATTAACAGATTGATTTTTTTTTCAATTTTGATTGGGAATTTTAGGATTCGACTTGGGAAAAAAAGATACTTTTTGGCATTGGGAATATGACCGAATAACGGCTATAAAATCGGCCAAAAAAAAGGCCTGACTATAAAATAGTTAATTGAAACACACTAATCTGGCCCCGTGTTCACAAAACAAGTTGAGCCTGATTTTCAAGTTTAAGTTGAGTGTGATCCTGAAATTTCACGATCAGGCTCAAAAATGTCGTTCACGAAAGATCTGGATCAAATTTAATTATTGATAAAATATATATTTTACATATCTATAACATCTTATCAGCGTAGATTTACTGTCTGATATGAAGATTCTTTTCAAAACCAATCAAAATATCATGTTATTTTGTCTGGAAGAAAACTGTTTTCAAAACTTAAATATTTTGAGAATCCGCTCATTTGAGCTGGAAGATAAAGATCAGCTAAGACTGATATTGACCTTGTAGTTAATCCTTATTGAACACTGGGCTAGACTTTATTTACTCCATGTGCATGAAACACCTCCACACAGTAGATCTACGTTTTAGGATAACTCTTACATGCATATACATTACAAGCAGGATACCCCTTACATGTACATGCATATAGGCTGTCTGGTTAGCGCAGTGGTTGGTACACTCGCTTCTCAACTAGGCTGCCTGGGTTCGCTGCCCACTCAGCGCAAGTGAGTTTGATTGGTGGTCACCGTACCGGACGGGTGGAGTTTCCTCCTGATACTCCGGCTTCCTCCCACACCAAAACTAAAAATATTTCTGTAAAATATAAATAGCTGGAAATTGCAGTTATGATTCGAAATTCATCCCAACTTTCGATGAGTCTAACAGTCAAATTAGGCAGGGTTCTGGGACACAACCCAGGTCCTCACATAATGTAGCTTCTGCGCGGAAGGACCTAATAAACTGCAAAATACACACACACCTTGCATGAATATACATAATCAGACAGAGTTGTGTCCCTTTTATTAATTTTGAATATTACAACAAACACATTTCTTGAGATTCCTCATGCTAATTAATGGATTTGTAGGTTAGGCTGTTTGTAAAATGGTGTAACATTTCTTCTACAGATTCATGATGCTTATTGATAAATCTGTAGGTATCACTGCACTTTGATAAAATGATGAAGCAAATACGTTCATGATGCTAAATGGTGGAGCTGTTGGTAACGCTGCACTATAATAAAATTGTATGCTAAATGGTGGAGCTGTTGGTAACACTGCACTATAATAAAATTGTTGAACATTTTTCAGGTTTATGATGTTAATTGATGGACCAGACCAGGTGTTTATGGTGGACAGAGATAACGCAGTCTTTCATGTGCCCAAATTACAGGTAATGCATGATTTGCCGTGATTTTAGAAATACAATGAGTATTTAAAACATCCATTCCAACAAAATGCTCATGCATGATATAAAATTTCAAATGTGGTCTGTGAAAGGCTAGTGAATTCAACCAGATCCTTGGCAAGGCTCATGGTTCATCATCAACTGAAAACAACTAAATAATTTTAGTTATACAAAAGATTTTAATTGACATGCTTAATTGTTAGCACAACAGCTATTACAACTAATTACACCTCTTGTTGACCATAAGTACGTAATCTGGGCTCATTGATTGACTAGAACGTTAACAGGGTAATGATGTCAAGCTGTGAATGTGCCCCCCAATTATCCGCGGGTGGGCGGCGTTAATCCTGATTACGTAATAGTTGGCATAGACTTGACAGCGGGATAGGTGGTGATAAGTGAAAATTCAATTGTAAATTGACCATTTCTTGATATTTTAGGCAAAACTTTCTTTTTCTCCAAAAACTACAATTCCAGGAATTTAATTGTCAACGAAATTGTCAATTTCGGGAAATCAAAGAAATTTTGTGCCATAAAAAATAAATGATTTCACAGTATTTAAAGATAAATTATGTCCATTGACGTTATAAGCTTGTAGTTTAGGGAAGACAAATATACATTATGATTCTTCAGGCCTTCCATGTGGGTTTAATCGAGACAATGGACATCTGTACAAATATCAATTACCAGTATTATTTAACCTCCACAAACGAAGATAAGGGGTGGTATATATGAGTGCGCGTGTTGGTCTGTCGGTGGGTCAGTCTGTTGGTTTTCATGTTTTCCGGACAATAACTCAGGAAATGCTTGACACATTCAAATAATTTTTGGTACACATCATACAATACAGGTCAAGTCGACTTTGGTTACAAACCAAATTAATGATGATAGAGTTATGGCCCCATTTCGACTTAATTTCCCTCAAAACATGGTTTCCGGACAATAAACAGCTTCACGAAAGGCTTCACATATTTAAATTATTTAGGTACATAGGTGTTACATCATACAAGAAAGGTCAAGTTTGACTTTGGTTATAAACCACTAAATGTTGACAGAGTTATGGCCCCTATTGAACTTAAATTTTTCCAAATACACTGCTGGGCCTGGCTAGCTCAGTTGGTAGAGCGCTGGACTGTCAATCCGGGGATCGTGAGTTCAAACCCCAGCCCGGCCACATAACTTGTGTGGGGATTGGTCATGTAATTATTTCTACAGCCATTCTTCCCCTACCTCTGATTCAAATAAGGCAGTTGTCAGTTACTGGCATAAGTATGTGCACATAGAACTGGTAAACAGCTTAGATCGGCTAAGCTTGCCCAGGAAAGAAGGTTAACTGACTGCTGTGATATGACTGAAATACTGTTAAAAACGGCAAAAAATCCAAACAAATAAACAAACAAACTGTTAAACAATCACAAATTAAAGCATTCTCTGTGGGTCCATTTCTTTCAAATGGATGCAATAGTTTTGTGACAAGGCCATCTTGGGGGTATGTCCATCACTCATGTGACAATTCTAGTTTTTGTTTAATATTGCATTGTTTTATGTAATTCATTAACAGACGCTTTTTATCATATTTTGTATAGATAAAATGAGGCGTGTGATAGGAAAACCGGGCTTAATGCATGTGCTTGAAGTGTCGTCCCGGATTAGCCTGTGCAATCCGCACAGGCTAATCCGGGATGGCACTTTCCGCCTATAGTGGATTTATGTTTAGAAGTTTAGACTTCCTTGAAACAGAAAATACCATAAAAGCGGAAAGTGTCATCCCGAATTAGCTTGTGTGGACTGCACAGGCTAATCCGGGACAACACTTTACGCACATGCATTAAGCCCGGTTTTCCCACGACGTGCCTCAAATATTGATTTTCAGATGGCTATTTTTATTTTAAATTTTCACTTTTATAGAAGCTAACATTTTCCTTATTTTTCTGTTGCAGTTTCCGAAACGTAAGGACCTGAAGTCTCACATCACCAATACCCTGCTGGATGGGGAGATGATATTGGACACAGTGGGCGGCAAGAATGTGCCGAGATATCTCGTTTATGATATCATTAAATTTGAGGTAAAAACTTGCCGAGATACTTTATGTATTGAATAGTCAAGTTTTTAGGTAAGATATTGGGTAAGGCTGAGATATTTCATCTATGATATCATCAAATTTGAAGTAAAATACTTGAATATGAAGGTAACTAAGAATGGTTTACAATGTTGTTGACATTCCTAGTCCCTCAAAACTGTACCTTGTATATAAGACAGGGCTCACCCTGGCTTAAAATTTTCTTCAGCCAAGTGTACCATACTTTATTGAAATCCTACAATTTTGGGGTATTTTATAGGCTTATATAAAGAAAAGGTTGTAGCCAAATCAATATTTTGTCAACCAAATGGTGGAATTTGTAGCCAAATGGCAAATAACAGTGAGCCCTGCAAGAAATAACATGAAATAAACTACCTATTGCATCTGAACTGATGACCATGTATATTTCCCAGGGAATGGATGTCGGCAAGACCAACTTCAGCACTCGCCTCGTGTGTATAGAGAAAGAGATAGTGGGTGCGCGAGATGAGAAGGTGAAACAGGGGCTGCTGGACAAGTCTAGGGAGCCGTTCAGCGTACGATTAAAACCCTTCTGGGATATTGTAACTGCGAGAAAGGTTAGTTTCACAGAAAATGCTTTCACTGTTAGAGTATGTGCTGAGTTATGAATAAGGTGTTACGTTTTACAGATTTTTATGTATATTTCAACTTAAAGAGTGTATGTACAGTCTTGCAACGGACATCGTGACATACATTTAAACAACTCGATACAGTTATATACTTATATTTAAAATGGAAGACAAGTATATAAGAACTATTGTTCTAAAAACGCATAATTTGCCTACTTTTTAATCTCAAACCAGTTGTACGGACGAAAACTCCAATACTTGTATATACATTGACTCGACGGTTGTTTTAGGTTACACTACACTAATAAATGATGCAAAAGTCGACACTGGTATACGTTGAATTAGTCAGTATGTTAGTGATTCCTTCATAAGTTTTATGTTTATCTGTCTGCTTTCAAGTTCTATTGTCATTTTCTTCTGTTTTATTTTGGAAATAATTGTTTTGAAGATCGTACATAGACACTTTAATGTCGCTTTTTGCTTAGTTCTTCACTTGTACTTTGTAACGAGTGAGCCAATGAAAACAGTCATTTCTACAAATAAATGTACGTAGAGATTATGCACTTATCAATATTTTCCCCCAGAGGGGAGTGGCAGGCTTATACGGGACTTTAGACTGAAAGCGATTCCCGACAGATGGGACTTTGACACCGGGTCCCAGGAAATAGACTTTGGTCCGATTTTAGATCCCGGTAATATTCACAGGCCATTTGATACACCGAGCATCTCCCGCTGAGGGTATTTAGACAAAATTGCTTGGCTCTAGGGTGGGGTATTAGACCCCAAAAAATAAAATTAGTTAATTTCACTGGGTCAGCCCAGTGTTCCTCTCCTGAAGGGAAATATTGATATATGCATTATATTATGTGTAGAATAAGGAAACTATATAGAAATATGTAGAAAACGTAGAGGGCAATACACTGGCTCTATGGCTCTAGGGTGGGGTATTAGACCTCCAAAAATAAAATTAGTCAATTTCCCTGGGTCAGCCCATCGTTCCTCTCCTGGGGGGAAATATTGATATGTGCATTATATCATGTGTAGAATAAGGAAACTATATAGAAAACCATGTAGAAAACAGAGGGCAATACACTGCGGCTCCATCATATCTCGATGCGTAGGGTCCAAGGATAGCTGGATCGCGATATAACTTGCGCCATGTCAGGTCATTCATACATGATATATTGGATATCGCGAAATAATGGATCGCAATATAGCGGAGCTGCAGTGTATCAGCATACTGGGCTTGCAGTGGAACCCTTTATTGTAAAGCTCTACCTGAAATTGTAGATAACCTAGGTTGGTGCTGAGAAATATGAATAAGTAGCCCAAAAATTTTAGTTTACCCAAAAAAAACCTGTTATATAGAAATATTTCCCTCAGAATGTGTGAAAAAATGCTGAATTCTCAATTTGTTTCAGTCATTTTAGTAGCCAGTTAGACAATTTAGTAATCAATAAAAAAAAATATGAGAAATTTGAGTGTTCAATAAGAAATTGCACCGGTAGTAACTATTTAGAAAGTTTAGTAGACAATGGCTATTTATTTTTTTTGGCTATTGGTAGCGCTAACAAAGGAGAACTTGTTCTTGTTTTAGGTATTGGATGGAAAGTTTTCAAGCCAAGTTAGTCATGAAGTGGATGGACTCATCTTCCAGCCTATACCTGATGTAAGCAATTAGACATACATGATCTTCCTACATGAAGATCTGATTACGGCCTGTTCAATTACTTTTTCTCGAAACTGTTACAAAATTTGGCACCATTGCCCTGCTTAAAAATTATATATTTTTCCCCTATATTTACTTTAAAATTCTCCTCTGGACATAAGCTTCATTTTAAAAATTACCGAAATCGGACAAAAATTGACTAAGATAGAGAAATGTTTGTAAACAATCCCAGCAAGTTTTCATCAAACAAAGTTGGTGCACAATTTAAGTTATCTGAAGGAAAACAATTCATTAATGTTTTATAACAAATTAGAATACAAACATGTAATAATGCTTACAAAAAATTCCTCGTTTGGCATTAAATTCCCCATCTAAAGGGCCCCGCCACCTTTCGCCCCAAAGGTGAAAAAAAAAACACTGGGATTTTTTCAATGTATAACAAAGAAATGTTGCATATGAACGTTATTTCTACCACAAATTATCGGTTTTTGACTTTTGTTCTGCAAATCGAGTATACATTTAAATTGTGTTTACATGGTAAAAATATGAATGTGTAATAACTGCACGTTGGGATCCCAGCTAAATAGTCAACTCTTTATAGCTAAATATAGTAATCACTTTCATTTTCTAAACCATGAAAGCCGTCTGAAAGGTCGTCAGAACATGACCTTCTGCTGGTTGTCCTCAGATCATACTGCGTAGCATATTTAAAAATATGATTTGAATCCGTTTGTGATACATGTATAAGCTGATTAATGTGCCTTCTTTGTCTCTGTTTAAGGATTCCTTAGATTGTATGTACATGTATTTGTTTCTTCTTACTTTAATAATGAGCTACATTGCGGGTATTAGTGTGTTTAATGTGAATTGCAAAGAAAGCTTTTGAATATAATATAATGTCTTTAATTAGTTGAATTCATATTGGCCTTGGGCTGAAGACAGCCGTATTGGCCTGAGGCTGTATTTTCCCCGTATTGGCCGAGTTTTGAAATTTATTGGCGAGGTTTACATCGTATCAAGCAAACAAACTGACCAGATTCTCGTCTAATATTATTAAGTCAATTAATAATGAATTATATTGCAAGCTCATGCTATGAGTTGTGCCCCATTTGAGCAGCACCATGTACCTTTTCGTTATCCTATATATCATCCCCTTTCATAATGCTCATATGGAGTGTTTATTTGCTGCATTTTCAGGCCTATCATTCGGGCCGCTGTCAGGAGGTGTTGAAATGGAAGCCACCGGAGCTGAACTCTGTGGACTTCAAACTGGAGATCAAGACAGTAGCCGGAGGAGAAGGGTAGGAATAGAGAAATTAGGCGTTTCGTGGGAAAACCGGGCTCAATGCATGTGCGTATTGTGTCCTCCCGGTTCATAGGGTAATCCAGGACAGCACATTCCGCCTACAGTGGATTTATGTTTAGAAGAGACTTCCTCGAAACAGAAAATACCATAAAAGCAGTCTGCGCAGGCTGATCCGGAATGACACTTTACACACGTGCATTAAGCCGAGTTTTCCCACAATACGTCTAAAATTTGCTTCTACAACCATGTCATAAAATCTATGGACTGAGTTGCATCTAACACTAGGTCCCAAGAAATATTCAGTACTTCAGAGTATCATAAAATCAATGGGGGAAGTTGCATCTAACACTAGACCCCAAGAAGTATTTCTTTATTAAAGAGTGTCATTAAATAAAATGGTAGAAGGAGTTGCATCTAACACAAGGTCCCAAGAAATATTTCTTTATTAAAGAGTGTCATTAAATAAAATGGTAGAAGGAGTTGCATCTAACACAAGGTCCCAAGAAATATTTCTTTATTAAAGAGTGTCATTAAATAAAATGGTAGAAGAAGTTGCATCTAACACAAGGTCCCAAGAAATATTTCTTTATTAAAGAGTGTCATTAAATAAAATGGTAGAAGGAGTTGCATCTAACACAAGGTCCCAAGAAATATTTCTTTATTAAAGAGTGTCATTAAGTAAAATGGTAGAAGGAGTTGCATCTAACACAAGGTCCCAAGAAATATTTCTTTATTAAAGAGTGTCATTAAGTAAAATGGTAGAAGGAGTATAGCAGAATGTCTTGAGTCTTTGGATAGAACAGTTTGCATCTAACACTTTGTTGATCCATCCTTTATTCAGGGTTCAGAATTGTTTTTCTATGACCAAGTGTTAAAGGCAGTAACAAGGTCATACACATTAAACTGAACATTAAAAGTTTTATGTTGCGATACTGTAAAACCATTTATTATTCGTCGGACACTAATTTTCGTGGATTTTCGTGGGTAAGCTCAACCACAAATTAAAACGTACGATGAACGTTAACGGTTTATGTCCAAAGTCTTATATCCGAAATTATTAGTATCTGCACTACTGTGACGTCAGACTAAAGGGGCGCAATTACTTTTGACCCATGTTTGGGTGATTGTGTTACCTCCCTTGATAATTATTTACTGTGAATACTGACATGATGTTAAATTATACTTTAACTATATTTGAAAAAATAAATAATTGTATGATGTTTCCTTCTTGAAACAACAGATAATACTGACAGAATAATTGAAAGGTACAGATTGCTCAATTGTCACGTACGTATCGATATTCACAGTTTGTCACTTGTTAATTGTCAAGCGCTTAACTGGCTTCGTGTCAAACTGCCATTAATAGGACCCACTGTTTTATTACAATTATTCAAGACACTATGGGTACCACTATTAATTGGACTGTTTAATGCGATACTGGTATATTGCACCTATGTTTAATCCCGCTAATTGGCAAGGTGTCGTTACACTAGGGACCACGTTATCGCGAGATTGAGATGATAAGATACGAACAATGCGGGCAATTGACACGTTGTTTGAGCGGATGTCAACTGAGCGCAAGGGATGTTAGAATAAACAAAAAGCACATAGATACAGTATTTTTTTTTAGGTTTTTGGCAAAAACTCGAAATCCACGAATTTAAGATCCAACGAATATGCCAGATTTTACGAATCCATGAAATTTCATGTCAACAAAATTAAATGAATCCACAGTAACAAATATGTAAAATAATGCATTATGAGCTAAAACGTGTGCACATTTTCCTAAAATAAAAGGAATTTGACAGTTTGAAGTTCAGTTTGGTGTTGACATTTTCAACACTATGAAACTAGCCAAAATTTCTAGTGTTTTATGTAGAATATCATGCAGCTCACAGAATGTTAACGGTGCAAAGTCGGATTTAATATTGCATCGCCAGGAAATTTGGTTGTAAATACATCTAGTGTTTGTAAACAGTTTTGCTTTGAGGATCAGTGTTTTTGCAAAAGTTTCCTGCAAACTAAATGTTTCTGACGTAGGTTATATACTTACGTAAACAATTGCTAAGACATACAATAAGATAACCCATTTATTGTAATCTGAATTCGGCCATGTTCGCCTTTTGTGTGGCTTTAAAATACAGTCTAATGATGTCATTTTGTGGCATCATCTTGTTATTCGTTGTTGAAAAAAGGCAAAAAATGAATGGGTACTGTATGAAGATATAGAGGATATTTTCTGAGTTCGGTGTAAGATGGTATTTTATTTCACGAGTGTTCATAGAAAGCCACGAGTGAAAATATCTAGTTTCTATGATCACGAGTGAAATAAAATACGATCTTACACCAAAATCAACAAATTTTCTTTTTATTTTAGGCTTTGGACAATAAATAAGTAAAATTGCGCGAGATAAGCTTAAACGTCACCAGTTTGTGTATTCTGACGTCATAAAGATGACATCGAAAATGATTCCAAAACTGTCACTCTTTAGTATGGTGGGAAAAAAGTGCCATATTTAGTGAGTCGTCGCAAAATTATAATTTTGTTGAATTTTATATTGTGTTTTATGTAAACACATGCATGTACATGCTGTACACGTATATAAATTTGCCAAGGTTGCTAAACCAATATTTGTAGATCGATGCTATTTATGGAAAAATAGTCAGTTTTTAGTTATATTTTCACTGCAGTGAAAATATAAAATCTTATATTTTCACAGCTCCAACCGTGAAAATATAAAATTGTATTTCACCAATAAAATTCGATATTTCACTAAAGAGCATTTAATAAATTATTTGCTGCGCTCAAGAAGTGAAAGGTTTTCTAATATTGCTAGATGAAGTTAACTTTATTAATTGGTTGCCATTTAGAATGAAGAGACTTTCCTTCTGTGTAAGACAAGTAATGCTTGTAAATATATTACGGTATGTACATGTATATAAGACATTTCTTTATTGTTTGTTACCTTAAAAGAAACCTCTACATTAGAATCATCAAATTATTTATGTAAATAAAGTAAATTACGTTAAATATTGTAACTTATATTTTGGGGTTGTTTGATATTCCTGTCTTTGCTTGCAGAATGTTGGCTACCAAGAGGGCACTCCTGTATGTGACTGGCCTAGCAACTCCATTTGCAGAAATGAAAGTAAGGACAAACACAGTACATAAGCGGATTTAGAGTGGGAGGAAGCAGCGTACGCCCCTCAAAAATTGTCCAAGATTATATTTTTTAAACATGACACAAAATTAAATGTTACATGTGCATTTCTTTACCAATGACATGTTCTTCAATTAATTTATGGCTATTATCAAACCCATTCTATGTTTTTTTTAATTGTTCCATTTACGACTATATTGCAATGTTTTAACATTTACGACTATATTGCAATGTTTGAACATTTACGACTATATTGCAATGTTGGAAAATATGTATCCTAACATGAAAGAGACCAACAGCAGTTATTTGACATTAATATTTCTGCCCCCTCTAATTCATAATCTCGCCCCCTCTTACTCAACATCCTGTTATTTGACATTAATATTTCTGCCCCCTCTAATTCATAATCTCGCCCCCTCTTACTCAACATCCTGTTATTTGACATTAATATTTCTGCCCCCTCTAATTCATATTCTCGCCCCCTCTTACTCAACATCCTGTTATTTGACATTAATATTTCTGCCCCCTCTAATTCATAATCTCGACCCCTCTTACTCAACATCCTGTTATTTGACATTAATATTTCTGCCCCCTCTAATTCATAATCTCGCGTCCTCTTACTCAACATCCTGTTATTTGACATTAATATTTCTGCCCCCTCTAATTCATAATCTCGCCTCCTCTTACTCAACATCTGTTATTTGACATTAATATTTCTGCCCCTAATTCATAATCTCGCCCCCTCTTACTCAACATCCTGTTATTTGACATTAATATTTCTGCCCCCTCTAATTCATAATCTCGCCTCCTCTTACTCAACATCCTGTTATTTGACATTAATATTTCTGCCCCCTTTAATTCATAATCTCGCCTCCTCTTACTCAACATCTGTTATTTGACATTAATATTTCTGCCCCCTCTAATTCATAATCTCGCCTCCTCTTACTCAACATCTGTTATTTGACATTAATATTTCTGCCCCCTCTAATTCATAATCTCGCCTCCTCTTACTCAACATCTGTTATTTGACATTAATATTTCTGCCCCTAATTCATAATCTCGCCCCCTCTTACTCAACATCCTGTTATTTGACATTAATATTTCTGCCCCCTCTAATTCATAATCTCGCCTCCTCTTACTCAACATCTGTTATTTGACATTAATATTTCTGCCCCCTCTAATTCATAATCTCGCCCCCTCTTACTCAACATCCTGTTATTTGACATTAATATTTCTGCTCCCTCTAATTCATAATCTCGCCTCCTCTTACTCAACATCCTGTTATTTGACATTAATATTTCTGCCCCCTCTAATTCATAATCTCGACCCCTCTTACTCAACATCCTGTTTCTGCGCCAGCAGTATATTTAGCAAGGACTGTACATGTTTTTTTCTTCGTAGCCATTTGTGTAATGTTGCTAGGTTCCGTTACTAGGTTTCTTTTCTCAGAAGCCGGGCCCGGCTAGCTCAGTATGTAGAGCACTGGACTGTCAATCCGGGGATCGCGAGTTCGAACCCCAGCCTGGCCACACAACTTGTGTGGGGATTGGTCATGAAATAGTTTTTAGGGCCATTCTCCTTCTACCTCTTGATTGAAGTAGGGCAGTTGTCAGTTACTGGCATAAGTATGTGCACTTAGCACTGGTAAACCGCTTAGATCGGCTGAGCTTGCCCAGGAAAAGTGTGAGTAGGTTAACTGACCGCCATGATATGACTGAATTACTGTTAAAACGGCGAAAAATCCAAACAAACAAATAAACAAACCTTTTCTCAGAAGATTAGGATTCATGATCTAAAGGATGCTTCTTTGCTTTTATTTTTACTAAAGTTAATGTTTTGTTTATGTAAAGGAGTTTATTTTTAACCAGTGTATTGGTTTTACGTCAGTTTTATTGACTACATTAACTCTTCCTAGCTCTTGGTAAAACTGCAGATGGCATTTATTTTGCTATTTGGTGAATTTGTTTCCCATCAATTTAGTTCACAAAAGATCTGAAAGAGCTGGACAAGAAAATCATCGAGTGTAGCTTCGACCCCGTGGCTAACAGTTGGAAGTACATGAGGGAACGCACAGATAAGTCCTTCCCAAACCACTACACTACAGCCGTCGGTATGTTGTATCCATTTTTCGCTTGACTATTCACAGAATAGTCCAAACTATTCTACTCACTTGTTCGTCTGTTGAGGTTTGCGTGCAACAAGTTCATATCTCTACATCTGCTACAGATATTCAATTAAAACTCACACATGTCTTCGGGGTTATTTTATAAGGTCACTGGCTAAGGCCCATTATTGTGACCTGCATTTTAGCAGAATTATGCCCCTTTTTTGTACATATTCAGCTGTGTAGCAATGAATTGCTATTTACTGAATTTTATTTGACCTATTTCAGTTGTTTAGCAATGAAAAGCTATTGACTGATTTTCGGTTTACCTATTTCAGGTGTCTAGCAATGAAAAGCTATTGACTGATTTTCGGTTTACCTATTTCAGGTGTCTAGCAATGAAAAGCTATTGACTGACTTTTGGTTTTACATATTTCAGTTGTCTAGCAATGAAAAGCTATTGACTGACTTTTGGTTTACATATTTGAGTTGTCTAGCATTGAAAAGCTATTGACTGACTTTTGGTTTACATATTTCAGTTGTCTAGCAATGAAAAGCTATTGACTGACTTTTGGTTTTACATATTTCAGTTGTCTAGCAATGAAAAGCTATTGACTGACTTTTGGTTTTACATATTTCAGTTGTGTACTGTGTAGCAATTAAAAGCTATTGACTGCCTTTTAGTTAACACATTTTCTTCTGTGTAGCAATAAATAGCTGATGACTAACTTTTGATTTGGGGTGTGTAGCAATGAATATAGCTATTGAATGACTTTTGATCAACATATTTTAGCAGTGTTGCAATGAATTGCTGTTGGCAGACTTTTGATCGACATATTTCAGCTGTGCAATAATTAATAGCTGTTGACTGTTGCCATCGATATATTCCAATGTGTAGCAATGAAAAGCTAATAAATTATTGACTGATTTGTTTGACCTATTTCAGCTGTGTGCGAGAGCATCAAGTTTCCAGTTACTAAGGACATTCTGTTCCGAGTCGCCGAGGTAGAGAGGTGGATGCCCCCTGCGAAGGAAGCCATGCCCCCGCCTTTGTCCCGCCCCCTCCACAAGCCACACCCTAAACCAGCCACATGACCTCAATACAGTGATGTGCAGCCATTTTCTTGTGACTAGATTGTGTAGTGTAGCCGTAATGGCTGGAGATACATGTACATGTGGGTCACAGTTGTTTCAAGTAACATGATTTGACAGCTTTACGCTATAGAACTAATGATCAGATTTGAAATGAACAAATAATTTGTCAGTTCATTTTATTTGCGGTCATAGTGCTATAATCATATCAGATGTTTCAGAAGTTAAAGACTACATTTTCAAATTGTGAATGTAGTACAGTTTATTGGAATAAATCACACTGGTTTGTGAAAAGCAATGATGTACAGCATCGAAGCTATGCTCTGAACAGAATGTTTTTGGTTGTCATGACATTTTTTTTAGCAATGAATACATGCGCATAATGTGTCAGCTATGCAGATGGAGAACTTTTGAAGTTTGTTTACAAAATCTCTGTGCAGATACTTGTGTTTGTATGACAATTTTAACTTCATTTTAGTGGAAGTTGTGTCATGTTCTGTTCTTTTATATTATATATTTTTGTCGATTTTTGTTTCTAATCTTTAAACTGGTATATCTATATATTTGAATGCTTAATATTACTGTCCAGTAAGTTTTTAGCTCACCTGAGCACAAAGTGCTCGGTGAGCTGTTAGTATACGGGACCTCTCCGGCGGTGGCCGTCATCCGAATGCTGTCAACAATTTGGACCGTTATCGCGATAAAGACTACATTTTTATCTCGACTATTCGAAGATTAGGTGAGCTTTCCTACTCCCCCCATCAAGTCAGCGTCCGCGTCTGAATTTGGGTCAAGTTTTTATTCAAAAGTCTTGTAACTTCTAAACTACAAAAGTTATTCACTTGAAACTTGGATAATACCTTTGTCATCAACTCCAGTGTCAGGGGCAACATTCCCCATAACTCTGTTTTGTATTTTGACAGAGTTATGCCCCTTTTTCACCTAGATTTTATGGTAAAAGTTTATATTCAAAAGTTTTGTAACTTCAAATCTACATAAGTTATTCACTTCAAACTTGGAATATGCCTTTGTCATCAACTCCAGTGTCAGGGGCAACATTCCCCATAACTCTGTTTTGTATTTGAACAGAGTTAAGCCCCTTTTCTACTTAGATTTTCTGGTTAAAGTTTATATTCAAAAGTTTTGTAACTTCAAATCTACATAAGTTATTCCCTTGAAACTTGGAACTAACCTTTTTCATCATTTCCAATATCAAGGGCAACATTCCCGATAACTCTGCTTTGTATTTTGACAGAGTTATGCCCCCTTTTCACATAGATTTTGTGGTTAAAGTTCAAAAATTGTGTAACTTCAATACTACAAAAGCTGTCACTTTGAAACTTGGAATATACCTTTGTCATCAACTCGAGTATTAAGGTGAACATTCTCCATAACTCTATTTTGTATTTTTATAGAGTTATGCCTTTTGACTTAGATTTTCTGGTTAAAGTTATATTCAAAAGTTTTTTTAACTTAAAAACTACATAAGTTATTCACTTGAAACTTGGAGTTAACCTTTGTCATCAACTCTAGTATCATGGGCAACATTACCCATAACTCTATTTTGTATTTTGACGAAGTTATGCCCCCTTTTCACTTAGATTTTCTGTTAAAAGTTTATATTCAAAAGTTTGGTTACTTCAAAACTACATAAGTTATTCACTTCAAACTTGGAACTAACCTTTGTCATCAACTCTAGTATCAGGAGCAACATTAACCATAACTCTGTTTTGTATTTTGACATGGTTATGCCCGTTTTTCACATAGATTGTGTGGTTAAAGTTTATATTTAAAAGTTGTGTAACTTCAAAAGTACATAAGTTATTCACTTGAAATTTGGAACTAACCTTTGTCATCAACTCTCGTATCAGGGGCAACATTACCCATAACACTGTTTTGTATTTTGAAAGAGTTAGCCCACTTTTTACATAGACTTTGTGGTTAAAGTTTTTGGTCCCAAAATTTATAAACTACAAGGCTTCACTTAAACGTTTTGTATTTTAACAAATTTATGCCCCTTCCACTATCCAAAATATGTACCAACTGAAATACCTCGAATAGTCAAGCGCGCTGTCCTCTGACAGCTCTTGTTTGTTCAGTCTTGACCTAACTTTCACAGTTTTTGTATGACCATAATCTCAGATGGGATTGTTATTGGGTCAGACCAGAGTTATTGCCCCTTTTTCATGCAAAAAAAGTCCCAAAATGCCATTTTCCAACATGTAGACTTTATTTTTTATCCAATCTGAACCAAACTTTCACAGGTTGTGTATGACCATCAGGTCTTAGCAGACGCCATTATAGGGACTTCATTTTTCATCAAATCTTCACCAGTCTTGCACAGTTTGTCTATTACCATGAGATTACAGTTGAAGTCAAATATAAGCAAGATCGGACCAGAAACACCATAGTTATTGCCCTTTGTTTGTGAAAAAAATATGCAAAAAGCGACATAATTCATGTTAGAGACTTCATTTTTCATCCAATTTTCACCAATCTTGCACAGTTTGTCTATGACCATAAGATTAAAGGTGAAGTCGAATATAAGCAAATCGGACCAGAAACACTAGAGTGATTGCCCTTTGTTTGTGAAAAAAACATGCAAAAATGGACATTATTCAGGAAAGAGACTTCATGTTTCATCCAATCTTCACCAATCATGTACAGTTTGTCTATGAACGTAAGACTACAGGTGAAGTCAAATAAAAGCATGATCAGGCCAGAAACACCAGAGTTATTGCCCCTTGTGTTTGGAAATAAACATCAACAAGTTATCAATGATTTGCTTGGACACACGATTTTTGATTCAATGTTGACCAAACTTACACAGTTTGCGCATGACCATAAAAATTGATTGATAAAATTTGATTTCCAACAGTTGCAAGACTTGCATGCAGTTATTTGTACATGCAACATTGATGTCTTCAGAGCCTGCATTAACATCATTTATCATCATTGGACAGAAAATTATCGTAGAAAAAGCAAAACTTTACCTTATAGCACAGCCATCACAATTACCGCATTGCAACTAGTTCTCCAAAACTGTTTGTGAAAAAGACATCAAAATCTACTGTTTCTGCATTTTCCAGAATTGTCAATGACTAAATGAAATAGGGAATGAAAAAGGGTCAGGTTAGAATATCGCGAAAAATGATTTGAGAACCATTAGCAACAAAACGCACATCCACTACCCATCTCGTACTTTAGTTAGGCCATTGCACTAACCGATGTTATGATTCAAAATTGATCATATCCCCCTCTGCGTATTGTTTAGATACTGTAATTTTCAAACCTGTCACAACAGTATGGTCTTCATCTGTACCAGTTCTCAGGTGAGTCTTTGGCCATCATGGCCCTCTTGTTTCTTAATTATTATACCCCCACAAAAAAAATTTAGGGAAGGGGGGGGTTATAGAAGTAAGCTCTGTCAGTCTGTTGGTTTTTTTGGTTTCCAGATAATTACTCAAGAAAGACATGACATTCAAATAATATTTGGTACACATGTGTAACATCATAAAATACAGTCAGGTTTGACTTTGCTTACAAACCACTAAATTTTGACAGAGTTATGGCCCCTTTTCGACTTAAATTCACTAAAAACATGGTTTCCAGACAATAACTTGTGAAAGGCTTCACATATTTAAATTATTTTAGGTACATTGGTGTTACATCATACAATACAGGTCAAGGTCGACTTTGGTTACAACCACTAAATGTTGACAGAGTTATGGCTCCTATTGAACTTAAATTTTTCCAAATACACTGTTAAAACATTTACAAATTAAAACATTATCTTTAGGTCCGTTTTTTTTCAAATGGATGCCATACTTTTGTGACAATGCCATATTGTGGGGGTTTATTCATCACTCATGGGAGAATTATAGTCGATACTTGAAGCAACAAATGTTCTGTATTGCAGTTATGAAGTACAGAAGAGAAGCAATTGCAGACACACGCTTTGAACGACAAAGGGCACATTTCTGACATGCTTTCTTTTCTTAACACATGATTTTTTCTAGTATTTTTATAACATTGCTGATATTCATTGTTAAAACTTTAATAATAGTATTACTGAATGGAAGCAAAATATTATGTAGAGTTGTTTCATAAACGTCCCAGGTCTTAAACTTGTTGGCGTATTTTGTCGTATGTTTTGGCATGCCTATTTTACTTTTCTTATTTTATAATCTGATTTCATTTTCAAAATGGGTGGTTTTTTTATGTCATTTGTAATCAAATAGTTGATATCTCATCAAAAAAGAGTGTATGTCATTAAAGATTTGATATTTTTGTCTTGTCAAAATTATATATTTTTCTTGTAAAGATTTGCTTTGACATAGGTCATCTAATACTTGACATGTCATCAATTATTTGATATGTTGTTCAAGATTTTATTTATTCAATATTTGAGATATCGCCAGATATTTGATTTGACATGTCATTGGGCTTGATATGTCATCCGAAACGTTGGTATGTCATCAAGAATTTGATCTGTCATCCAAGACTTGATACATTGTTAAAAAATCAAATATTTCATATATTGTCCCAAGCACTTTGCTCAAATAACATGCAGCCGGGTGTATTATGCATTTATTTGTTGCAATGTCCTCATTATTTCTGCGGCCATTCTCCCCCCTACCTCTGATTCAAGTAGGGCAGTTGTCAGTTATTGGCATAGATATGTGCACTTAGTACTGGTAAACCGCTTAGATCGGCTAAGCTTGCCTAGGAAGTGTGAGTAGGTTAACTGACAGGCTTGATATGGCTGAAATACTGTTAAAAACGGCGAAAAATCCAAACAAACAAACAAATCCTATTCCAATTCATGTTACTCATCAGATATTCAGTATTTGGTGCAAGTTAAAACGGCCCCAAGTTAAACTGGCTCTAGATATAGAAAGAGGCCCAATTTTAGAGCGGTTTTCATAATTTTAATTCGTGTGCAAACGACACAAATAAGATTTTTATTTAGTTCAGTTGATTACATAACGATAAACATGATGCTCGGCACAAGAAGAATACACTAATGTGAAAATATGTATGGATCACAAAAAAACATGAACGGCATGTGGGAGCTAAAGATGTGCACCTGAAATACAGTTATTTAAATTAATATATACAGTGTTTGTAATAAATATAAATGAGGCCTGTCGTGAGTAAACCTGGCTTAATGCCGCTGCGTACCGGATCAGTCTGTGCAGTCCGCGTTTATGGTATTTTCTGTTTCAATGAAGTCTCTTCTAAACATAAATCCACTGTATGCGGAAAGTGCCCTCCCGGATTAGTCTGTGCGGACTGTACGGGCTAATCTGGGACGACACTACGCGCATGCATTAGGCCCGGTTTTCCCATGACACGCTTCATTAATGTACATGTATTTGTTATCTGGATCTGAAAAAAAAGTATTTAATTTGATAATGTACACATTGCTCATCATCGCTCATTGAGTATTGAAATCCTATTTGTAGCACAGACAAGCACATTCAGGACGGCCACATGACTATAAAAGTTCTCAAACTAAACCCTACTCCTATCCCACCTAGGGGATTGTGGTTCAATTCAGGTCCCAGTGAATTTGGTTTGTTGTCACCATACCGGACAGGTGGGGTTTCCTCTGGGTACAGGGTTACACCCCCGCCCCAACAGCACAAGACCAAACCAGAGTTCAAGATATTTCCTTAAATAAATAGCTGGAAATTGCAGCTATGATTAAGAATTTGTCCCAACATCCGATGTGTCTATAGTAAGTAAATGAGGCAGGGGTGCTAGAACTCACCCCGAGTCTCACATAGTGCAGCTTCGGTGCGGAAGGACCTTATGCAAATACACACCTACACGCACCTACTCCTGTATAAATAGATTGATTGAATGTAAATTGTTGTTTCTGCTCTTCGATTTCGTTAGCTAATAACATGTAAGATACACCGATTTCTTATCTTGTTAAATTTAATTGATACTGTAAATGCATGACATTTCCATTGAAATATAAATGTGTATTTTTAGCTCACCTGAGCACGAAGTGCTCGGTGAGCTATTTGTATAAGGGACCTCTCCTGCGTCGGCCATGTGCCGTCAACAGCTGGGTTCGTTCTCACACTGGAGACTTCACTTTTTATCCAATCTTTACCATACTTGCACAGTTTGTGTATGACCATAAAATCTCGGATGGGATTGTTATTGGGTCAGATCACACCAGTAACACTCGTTATTGCCCCTTTTTCATGCCAAAAAAGTGCAAAAATGACGTTTTCCAACATATAGACCTTATTTTCCATCAAATCTTAACCAAACTTTCACAGTTTATGTATGACCATCAGATCTCAGCAGACGCAAAAAATGGGCCAGATCGTGTTTCAAACACAAGAGTTATTGCCCTTAAAATATACAAAACTGGACATTATTCAGGATAGAGACTTCATGTTTCATCAAATCTTCACCAATCAGGCACAGTTTGTCTGTTACCATGAGACTACAATTCAAATCGAATATAAGCAAGATCGGACCAGAGACACCGGAGTTATTGCCCATTGTGAAAAAATATGCAAAAATGGACATTATTCAGGATAGAGACTTCATTTTTCATCCAATCTTCACCAATCTTGCACAGTTTGTCTATGACCATAAGATTAAGGGTAAAATCGAATATAAGCAAAATGGGGCCAGAAACACTAGATTTATTGCCCTTTGTTTGTCAAAAAAATATACTAAAATGGACATTATTCAGGATAGAGACTTCATCTTTCATCCAATCTTCACCAATCGTGCACAGTTTGTCTATGAACGTAAGACTACAGGTGAAGTCGAATATGAGCATGATCGGGCCAGCAACACCGGAGTTATTGCCCCATGTGTTTGGAAAAAAAACATGTTATCAATGACTGGCTTGCACACACGATTTTTGACCATGTTTACCATCGTCACGAAACTTGTCCGGACACTAACTTCCCCAGGCATTGACAGATTTCAAAATAACTTGGCACAAATGTTAACCTAAATGAGACGGTGTTTCGCGCACAAAAACCTGATGGATGCCTTTAAGTTCAAAGTCATACTTAAGGTCAAAATAGAGCGCATTTCAAACCCATTTTTCTCATATATAGTTTAGTTTATTAGATAATACAGTAGGCAATAAGCCCATGAGTATACATGAAATGTCAATACAATATACATAAAACAAAGTCACTGGTCATTCAAAGGATAAACATCAAAATTAAATCGGTACATTTTAAAATATTGGGTATTTTAGATAAGACAATATACAGCGAGAGGTGGTATGTATTTGTATACATACATATGCATAAATATATAC
This sequence comes from Congeria kusceri, assembly GCA_027627225.1. Taxonomy (NCBI): domain Eukaryota; kingdom Metazoa; phylum Mollusca; class Bivalvia; order Myida; family Dreissenidae; genus Congeria; species Congeria kusceri. The sequence continues at coordinate 11,130,660 of CM051039.1, forward strand.
CAAAAATCCTATCCTAATCGTAATATGTATTATAAGTATTTCTTATTTCCCATGCTTTATAAATAAACATAGCTAAATTTTTAACAATATTACTATTTTGAGAGGTCAGTAAATCTATAAACTTTAACATATTTGGTCTTACGTAATAAAATGGTTTTAAGTAAGCTTTTCTTACATCAGTATATAATGTGCATTCCATAACAAAGTGGTATTCATCTTCTAAAACATTGCATAAAGGACATTTTCTTTCTTCATAAGGAATAGCTATTGGTTTTTGCCATCTACCCGTTTCAACTTTAAGTCTATGTGCAGAGACTCTTAATCTAGAGAGTGCCATTCTATACTTTAGAATATTTACATCACTTAAATAGAATTGAAATTTAAAATCGGATATTAATATGTATGTTTTTGCTCTAGTTGATTCACTCAATTCGGTTTTCCAATTTTGTATAAACATATCTGTAACTCTTATTTTAAAAATTTTCAAAAATATGTCTACATCCCCTACCCCTTGATTCAGCCACACATCGTTAAAACCACAATTACCTAATAGGCTTTTAACCATGTAGACCCAAGATCTGTTATTGGGGTATGTTTCTAATTCCCGGGACATAATATCATAAACAAGCTTTACATATTTTATATCACGTGTGTTTACTATCTTTAACCAATATCTAATTACATTAATGCTATGTCTGACAGATAAAGATGTTCTACCGAGTTCTCCATATATAAAATTATTCTGTGTTTGCCTTCGGACTCCTAATAATTCTTTGCAATAATTTAAATGTATTCGATCTATCTTTATATTGCTCTGTAATCCCCATATTTCGGAGCCATAACTTAAAACAGGGTAAATTAATTTATCAAACATTTCTAACCTGTGTTGTATTGTGATGTTATAAAATTTCGACAAATATTGTCTTAATTTAAAAATAGCTTTCAAAGATTGTCCACACAGACTATCAAACGTTTTGGAAAATGAGCCCCCTGAGGAAAAGACAAACCCCAAATATGTAAATTTATCAACAATTTCTAAAACGTTGTTATCATATAGGAATCTCAAATTTCGTCTTAGTCTTCCTCCTTTTTTAAAAACCATGACTTTAGTTTTTTGTGTATTAACCTTTAATTTCCATCGATCACAGTATTGTTTTAACAAATCTAACCCTTTCTGTAAACCAATTTCACTTTCTGAAAACAAAACAATATCGTCAGCATATAACATTATGAATAATTTTAAAGTGTCTAAATTTATTCCGTCATAATTATTTGTCAGCAAATATTCCTCAATGTCATTCAAATACATCGCAAATAAAAAAGGAGACAATGATTCGCCCTGACGTACCCCTAACAAGCATGTAAAGCTATCGCTAACCTCATTGTCATATTTTACCCTTGACTTAGCAATACTATACATTGAACGAATTATGTTTAATATTTTCCCTCTAATACCTAATTTAATCAGTTTATACCACATAATATCTCTAACTATGTAGTCAAATGCTTTTGTAAAATCTATAAATGCTACGTACAGTTTCTTTTTCTTATTTAATAAATGACTTATTACATTATGCAATACAAAAATATTATCTATTGTGCCCATGTTTTGTCTAAATCCTGCCTGAGCCTCAATGTAAACATTATACTTTTCCGCCCAAATCGTTAGACGGTCATTTAAAACTTTCGTAAATAATTTGCCTAATGTACTCAGTAAAGTAATACCCCTGTAGTTATTCGTATTATTAATATCACCTTTCTTATGCAATGGGACCACATAACCCTCTGACCATGTTTCTGGAAAGTAACCCATATCAAAAAATTTATTAAATAACGTGCAAAGAGCTGTCGCGAACATGTCTATCTCACATCCATACTTAAAAAATTCGTTAAGAAAATTATCTGGCCCACCCGATTTACCATTTTTTAGTTTTTTACAACATTTTTTTATTTCATGTGTGGTAATGATATTATTCAATTCTTCAAACATAATGTTTAATTCTCCTCCTAGATATCTCTCATTAAAATATAAAATGTCTTCATCTGGTTGAAAAAACACAGAATCGGGATCATTTACAGATTTAAAATAATTTAAAAAATCATCTGATGCCAAAGAACTAGAATTGCACATAACCGATCCTTTTAACATTTTCCAATATAAGTTGGCATTATTTTTTCTGGCTAATTCTAGTTTATGTGTTTGTAATTTATCATAGTCACATTTTTTATTTCTAACGCATTTTTTATAATTTGATCTAGCTGCCACCAGGTCCCTCCTTGTTTCATCGCAAGGGTTATTTCTGTAATAATTAAGAGAAGTATAATAAGAATTCTTCAAATTTTTACACTCATGGTCAAAGTATACAGCATCCTTATTATAATTTTTATAACAAAAATTACTATGTAAATTTTGTTTAAATATTGGCTTACATACCCCATCTAATATATCTGTAAAAGCTTTAACATTTAAGTCTAAATCCTCATGTGAAATTGCCACAAGAATGTTTTCACAAAGAAATTCAAAATGTGTAGTATTTTCTTCCGAGCTTAATACATTCATATACAAATCTTTTTTACTATCATCCCATTTATATTTGTATAACAATTTAACAGGATCCCCTTTATTGTTGCCATCAACAGAATTATCCAATGTGTACATACTTAAACTAAACGAAATAACACAATGATCTGTCTTCTTGTCAGACAACAAGACACTGTTCTGTGTCAAAGCAATACAACTGCAAACCTCTTCATCTGTGTCAAAGCAATATGTGTGTGTGGGGGGGGGGGGGGGGCATATCAATCACCTTTTGTGATAGCCCTAGTTTTGATATGTGCATGGTTCGTAAGACGTACTCATCGCTTTAATTGTATTGCTTGAAAACTGCTGGCTAATATAATGTATCGTTAATTGCTTGGGCAACACTGCGTTAGACTAATTGTTGGCAATCAAAGCATGTGCACTGAAGAACCTTTAACAAATATACAAAGTCTTCAATTTGTATCTAAAATGCGCGCCTGATTAAAATGTTATAAAACGATAAATAATTTTAAAGAATCTAAATTAATGTTTTTTGTACATTATTAAAAATACATTTTCATTTTTCATAAAACATACCAGTAGGTGTTAGGTTGTATAGACGCCCTTCAATACGGGTAGTCTTTCAGGATTGCTAATTAACTGTTTGCCCATTGACGGTCTATGATTACTCCGTTATTCTGTAATGGCGAAAACTCCCAGCCCATGTGTACAGAACTGAAATTCATTCACGCCCATCGCTTTACGTGTTGCATTCCAAATATTTTGATAACCATTAAAACCCGTTTAGCTTCTCGAGTCCCATGATCCGGAAGTCCGCAACGTTGTGGCCATTAGTGTAGAAGTGCTGGGCCACCGGGTCATTGTGCCGTGTTCGTATACGCAATAGGTTGAGAAGGTGTCGCTGGTACAGACTGTCCCCCGTCTCCCCACGTATATGAAGCTCTTGCAGCTTTCACAGTGCACCGCGTACACTACATTTGTAGATTTGCAGGTTACTTCGTTCCTCACAGTGTACGTGTTGCCAACTGCATCGGTGAACTCTCCGGCCTCCATCATATACGGACAGATTGCGCACCTCTGCGCATCGCACGGTCCGCTCCTGTTTGGCCCCCGGAAGATGTTTCTTGTGTACCAGGATGTCTTTCAGTTTACAGTCTCTTCTGAATGCTGCCAATGGGGGTTCAGGGAACACACTTTTCATGCGATCAGATGTGTGGAGTTTCATCAGAATCTTCGACATTTGGTAGCGCTCTAGAGAAAGTGGTCACAAGCGGTACTCTAGAAGTGCGTTCTACATGCGCCTTGCTTCGTAAAAGGTCTTCCCGTTTCTTACAATCAACTTTCTCTAGTTCTGTCTACACAAATCTGTCATTGTACCCTCTCTTCACCAGTTGCTTCGTGATTCCCAGCCTGTGCCTCTTGTAGTCCGCCTACTCCGAGCAGATGCGCTTTACCCTGACACCTAGGCCATATGGTATAGTCTTCTTCGTAGCTTCGTGGTGCGACGACTCGTTGTGCAGGTAAAGGTGCATATCCGTTGGCTTGGTGTAAAGTTCGGATCTCAGGTTTCCGGTCCGGGTTGACGGCACAGTTGCTCTGTTGAGTAGCGGAGCTCGAGCTTTATCCGTGAGTGGGTATCATTTCCCGTTGCATGAAACTCCTTCAGCGCCTCCAGACCGTGCGTCCACAAGCCCCAGATATCATCGACGAACCGGAAGTAGGCAAGGGGTAAGTTTTTTCGACCTCCGAAACAGCTCTTTCTCCCAGGCTCCCATGTACGTTGACACGTAATTCATGCCTAGGTGTGAGCCAATGGTCGTTCCCTCCGTTTGTATGAAGTGGCCCCCACTAAAGGAAATGGTCTTGTTATCCAGGATAGTGTCCATCATGATGATAACATCATCAGTAGGTATGTCCGGATCCTCTCGGCTATTCAGAGCCTCAATAGCTGCAGCGCGGGCCTCCGCTCTCGGAACACTCGGGTAAAGCGCCTTTACGTCCAAACAAAACATAATCGCACCTTCAGGTAGTGGTTGTTTTACCTGTTGTATTTTGTTAAGAAAGTCGTTTGTGTTTCTTACATAAGACGGAAGTGACGTCACATGGTCCCACAGCTGACCCTCTACTATCTTCGCCAACTCGGCGTATGTTGTACTGTCCGACATTTCACGTTTTAACTTACTTACATATTCTTCCCTGTCCATAATTACTATTCCTGACCCCTTGTCTGCAGGCCGAATCACTATGTTGCGTCATATATATATATATAAACAAACAAACAAATCAATCAATCAATCAATCATCGGGGTGCCTTTTCTAGTATATAATGTCAATTTGTAGATTTCTTATGTTTACGATTTGAAGTTTTAACTGTTGATTCTTAGTCTTTCACAATAAGGGGAGAACACTATATAACAGCATATGGGCCCCAGATGACGTCCTAGTACGAACCTACGATTATGCACCTATCAATATTCCCCCCGGGTGTGTGTGGGTGTGGGGGGGGGGGGGGGCGGCGGGCATATACGGGATTTTAGATTGAAAGCGATTCCCGACAGGCGAAATAATGCCGCATGATTCCGGTCCCGGGAAATAGATTGATAGGATTTTAAATCCCGGTAATATTGGGTCCCCCGGACCATTTGATACACCAAGCAGCTCACACTGTGGCGATTTAAGCAAAAATGCTTGACTCTAGGGTGGGGAATTAGACTAAAATAAATATAATTAGTCAAATTCAGCCCGCCGCTCCCCCCATGGGGGAAAATATTGATAGGTGCATTACGAGTGATGATTCTAGAAGCATGTAGCACCCATTTACAGATAATATATTTGCGCTTTAAAGTACCAGATAATACTAAGGACTTTGCTTCTCGGGTTTTAGGTCTCGTGCGAAGTACCGATTCCCCCTTTTCCTCGGATATTGTTAACCCGTGCACGCGCATTCTCTGCATCAAAGGTTACAGAGCACTTTGTAAATTCTGCACTACAGTATTCCCTCCGGGACTCAAAATTATATGTGGGGCGATGTGCGGATTGACGACTCAGTCAAATGACTATTATTAATGTTGTATTGTGCAAGATTGATAAATCCCCGGACAAACAGTTCATCGCTGCTGAAATGATATGTATTACATCATTATTAATACCGATTTCGGTTGGAAATTGGTTTGATAACGATTGTCCTAAATTATTCTACAATAATCCGCTTACAGCGTCTTTTGAATAAAATATATTGCACGTGAGCTTGATTAATCGTTTTAAATTGTTATTTATATCCTGTTCGTTATCGAATTTCGGGACAGAATGGCTTTTCAAACAGGACCTTCGACTTAGCCTTGTGTGTGTTATAAACAATTCCTGGCTGGATTAAGACATAATTTTCGATTTATCGAAATCATTTACAGTGTTGGTCGTGTTTCAGAAACCAAATCTAATATTGGTCGTATTGTATGTCCGATATAAACGATAATGTGGTATGAGTCGTGTTTCAAAACCCAACCCTTATAATAAACATGTGGTGTATTGCTCATGACTTATGAACCAAATCTTACACGAAAAGTCGTAAGTCAACAACGCGAGTTAATTAGTCGTATGTCAATACCACAGTATGAGTATCTGAACGCATATTGAAAAGTCGTATATCAAGAACGCAGATTAAATAGTCGTATATTAACAACGCAAATTGAATAGTCGTATATTAACAACGCGGGTTGAATAGTCTTATATCAACAATGCAGATTAAATAGTCGTATATCAACAACGCGGGTTGAAAAGTCTTATATCAACAATGCACACTGAAAAGTCGTATATCAACAACGCAAATTGAATAGTCGTATATCAACAACGCGGGTTGAATAGTCGTATATCAGCAAAGCAGATTGAATAGTCGTATATCAACAATAAAGATTGAATAGTCGTATATCAACGCAGACTGAATAGCCGTATATCAACAACGCACTTTGAATAGTCGTATATCAATAACGGAATTTGAATTGTCGTATATCAACAATGCAGATTGAATAGTCGTATATGAACAACGCATATTAAATAGTCGTATACAATGTATCAACAACGCACTTTGAATAGTCGTATATCAACAACGCAGTGTGATTAGTCGTATATCAGCAACGCAGATTAAAAAGTCGTACTTGAACTACGCAGATTACATAGTCGTACATGAACTACGCAGATTACATAGTCGAACATGAACTACACAGATTGAATAGTCGTATATCAGCAACGCAGATTAAATAGTCGTACATGAACTACGCAGATTGAATAGTCGTATATCAACAACGCAGAGTGAATAGTCATATATCAACAACGCAGATTAAATAGTTGTTCATGAACTACGCAGATTGAATAAACCTGTAGAAACAGTCGCTTATTAATATAGTAGTTGGCTAGTTCTATTTTAACAACGAGAACGGAAAACTCGAGCGCAATGTCAATTATTGATCAAATCGTGGTGTCGCAACTGCAGTTTTCGCGTTTAGATGGCGATTTGGCGTCCCTATTTGAACATGTTAAGAATACATTCAAATGATTCCGCAGTGTGAACACACGTGTTTATTTTCCGGATATTTGAGTATGTGCATACAGTTAAAGGAATAAACTTCCGCTTTTTCGTTGCAAAATATTAAATTATATGTATTACATTATGATTATATTATAAATTGTAAAATATCAGCTAAAGGTGGCAAACTAACAACATGCCGGAGACAGTGTACGATTATATACGGTTAATAGTTCTAGTATTTAACATCGGCCTAAATATTAATGGAATATATGCAGGTAATTATTTATGTGTTTGAAGGATTATATAGAAACCAGTTGTTATGCCTCTAATTATGTAATAATTTAATAGTAGTAGTAATAGTAGTAGTAGTAGTAGTAGTAGTAGTAGTAGTAATAATTCTCCGATATGACGATAATAATTTAAAAAAAATATTATTATATTTCTGCGATCAGACGATATTATATGAATAAACTGAACATCTTCACAAACTTGAATGCATAAAAGAAAAAAGTATTTACTTATTATTCTAACATGATACTCGCTATTTTTTCTATAGACAAAGAACAAAATCATCGTTGTTAAACGAGGCAAAAAAGTAGTCCCGATTGTGAGCGGAGTATAGTAAAATGTTGTTCTCATTACAATTGCAAAAATATTTGTCAAATCATGTTAGAATCAAAATAATTTTCGCATTATCTTCGTTTTATATCGGTCAATAAACAACTTTTTGTAGTTCTGATGCGTGGCTATTAGACCACTCGGGCTAAAGCCCTCGTGGTTTAATTCCTACGCATCAGGACTCAAAATCGTTGTTTATTGGCCGATAAACAACGATAAATCGAAAATTATTTCTTAAATAAATGATGTCCAAGTTAACATAGAATTGCAGTGATCTATGTCCAGTATTTCTACGCGCGTACCCGGTAAATAAAACACTATTAAAGAGGCAAATGTTCATTTCTTTGTAGAGAATGTCTTTGTATTCTGGATCTATACGTGCGTATTTGCTCATTTTATTCATTTGACATCATTTCCACAGTTTTCACTTTATTGACTGTTAAGTTAAAATACCGTTTTTGATTTTAGTTCGTTTATTTTGACAGTTTATGCATATACATGAAATTGAATGGTCAGTTATCATTTATCGATCGATAGTTTAATAATGGTGATTAATGATATTTTATAACATTTTATAATAATGAAGAAATAATATTTGCTTTATCGTCGTTTATCTGTACATGTTAACGCCCTCGTGGTTTAATTCATACGCATCAGAACTCAAACTCGTTGTTTATTTACAGATAAACAACGATAAAGCAAAACTTATTTCGATTCTAACATGACCTGACAACATATTCTGCGGACTATATTTTACAGTTTCGGAACTACTTTTTCGAGTTGTTTATTGGCAATTTAACATTGGAAATTTTGCACTTGGCATGTTAGAATTATTTAAATAGTATTAGATCTATATAGGTTCAAAACCATTAGTTTAGTTAGTTTAAACCTATTTATTTTAGCTCGAATGCATCGAAAGCCTAACGTTTACTGAGACACTCTCGAGTCCGTTTCCTGGGTCTAACAAGTACTTGGTGTCTTTGAGGGAGATCTTGAGTACGCCCCCAGAGTGGGGATCGAACCCGGGACCTTCCTATCGCTAGGCGGACACCATATCCACTACGCCACCGCGACCTCATTATAAGGTCTGCATGTTTAGATTTCTGACTATACGTTTTTAAAACATTCTCTAGTCTGTTTTCTGGGTAGAACCAGTTTTAAGCCCCTTTGGAAATTATTTATGAACGGCTTTTTGGCGGAAATCGATTGAAAAACACACGCTTGATCCGGGTCCATATGTATATAGGAAGTTATTCTAAGCTTAAGTTGAAAATAAGTCAAACTTTATCATTTATGTTTGAAACACTATGCCATAACGCTTGCATGACAAAAACTAATAATTATACACTTTGAGTTAAATTGCAACTGTTCTTATATGGATTTTTCTTTATTTTTGACTTGCCAAAAACTAATAATTATACACTTGGAGTTAAATTGCAACTGTTCTTATATAGATTTTTTTTTTTGACTTGACAAATACTGTTAATTATACACTTGCTATGCTGCAACTGGTCTTAGACTTTTCTAAATTGTCGACTAAGATTCTTTCATATTTATCCAAAAAACATTCACTTATTGGGAAAAGCAAATGAAACAAAAGCATGTCTGACAAATTCAATGAAATGTTCTAGGGTCGGGGCATTTTTTTAAGCCGTAGGTGGGGTAACCTGAGACAAACATATTTCTTTTACGCCTTATGAAAGTCCTGCCCTTTTTGCCAGTGTATGCATATTGTGTACACAAATTTAAACCCACTAAAATATTGCATAAGTTTTTGTTTGCAATTGAAACGACCTAAACATTCTTTTTTGCCAAATTAAAGAGGGACTGTACGATTTTGTACGAAAATTATAATTTAAAATCATCCATTGATTCTGATAATGTCAGTATATTTTAAAAATAGTATAATGATAAATGTTGAGAAGAATCTATGTTCAGAAATGTTCAGAAATGTGTATTAAGAGAGGAATTAAAAACTAAAATAATACTTCGCTGCGCAGCGAGCTATTCTAGACAGGTATACACAGCGTCTAGACCGATAGTCAGGCCCCCCCCCCCCACCCCCAAAAAAGAGATAAAAAGTCCCGTTTCTGGTCTACCTACCGACCCTTTACTTTTGCTGCCGACCCTACATATTTTTGGTCGAAAAATAATTTATTTATTTCCGCCGATACATGTTCTTATTCCTTTTACCAAACAAGATTTTAATTGGCTATCGCGTTTCATAAACCTGATAATGATTCACTGTTGCCCATGGCACACATTTTACCAAATTGTGTCCATGTGTGTTATTGTTATTTTGTGGAATATTGAACTAAATTTACTTTCATAAAAAAACGTTATCAATGTATATGCAGATGCGCATACATAATTGCCTTGTGCGCGTAACACATATTAATCCAAACTAAATGCAAATATTTATGTTTTTTTTATATTTCATATCATTTATGCCAAACATAAATTATTTATCATCTAACCATTCAGATTCAGAATAAAAACAAACAACTTTGTTTAGGTGTTCTGACAAGCAGGGTATTTTATTTCATGTTTCTCACACTCACTAACACTGGTTCCATAAAAAAAACACTGCCAGATAAGATTAATGGCATATAAATTGTCATCATACACAGATCAAAGAAAAAATAAAGAGTTTGCACTTATGCTCTTAATGTCCGGAACCAATGCCACTCTCTATAGCATAGTCATCCGTCTGCTCTCAGAAAACTCACTGAAAATATACAACGCATCATATAATCCATTCCTTATCAATCAAACCTTAATAAGACAATCAAAAATTAAACGTTTCAAATGTACACGTCAAATCTCTACCCTGCTTGCTTATCGAATAACCAAACCTACAATACAGCGCACGAGGAAATCTTGATTTCCACATCATTGAACATTAATACCGCCTTCAAACCCCGTCTAACCAATTTATTCATTCTAACATCGATAATAAATATATTCATGTTACTATTCAATAAGTTTTATGCCGTAACACAATCTCCATGTTAATTCCACATTAAATCAATGACTGTTTTTAACGGATTTTATTGTTTGTTCAAGTTAGAAATATGATTGCAAGGTAATTAGGATGCAATGTTTCAGTAATAAAAAATTATGAATTAAATATAAAATAAAATATCAATAAAATTTTCACACAAAAACCTGACAAAAAAGACTGTTACAGTGTACAATGCGCACCGAATGTTCATAGCCGAATTTTAGGGTAAAAATGTGCGCGTAATACATGGAGTACCATAATACACGGTACTCATCTGAATAGAAACATATATGGAACACACACACCATTCTCCCATCATAAAAATAAAATAAAAATAAAAATAAATCCCTACCTACCGACCCTTATGTTTTTTGGGGCAGGAGACCAAAAACGGAACTACGGGTAATTTTTTTTTTTTGGCCTCAGATCGATTGATGACGCATGTGCAGTCCTTATTTGCTCATTCAAGACCGGATGTAGACGTTGCTGTAGGACATATACATTTACATTTTTCAATAAGATAAAAAAAAATTGTCGATGTTGACGTTTATTTATGTTATATAAACGTTTTTTTGTGTGTAACGAAATAGACATGAAATAAATCTATAAAAATCAGACCCTCTTTAAAAGTCGGCATTTTTTGTGTATGGGTGAGATCAGTAAACTCTATGACACGTTGACGCCTATAGATTATGGTGTACTAAAATATAAAGAAACGTTCTCCTTTGAAACGAAAACTGTGAAATTTTGTCATGTGAATAGAGGTAATTAAATATGTTTTGTTGCGAGTAGATTTTGACACTTTAAAAATTCAGATTTATGTTTAATATTCATCGAAAGGTTTGATACCTCGGGACGTACCTGTATATCTGAGATCGTGATTGTGGCCGTGCCATGTCGTGCATTGAGTGCTTTTAAATTTTAATGCGACGTTAGTATTTGGTAAAATAAATCATCCGAATAATAAACAAGATAAATTATAAACACTCTCAACAATTAGGTTGCTTATTGAACATTGTATAAGAAGCACTCTCGCGCCCGCCACCATATACAACGGCTGTCAAAGTAACAATAGGCGATATACACCTCTTGACACGTGGAGAATGCTTCGACGTAAAAAGAATAACAAACACAAAGTTTGTAAGACTGGCTTTCTTATTTAGGCCACCAACAAACAATTCAGTGTTTCTGGCGTCCCGACCCTACCTATAGCTACACCCCTCCCCCCCTTTACCCTAAAGTTCTTTTCAGCGACGATTGTTTTACGTGAAATCCGTATTCGCCAGATGTAAGATAATTTTTTATGTTTTTTGACCGATATGTGTCTTTTAAACATGTTAACAAACACAACTCAATCCCGACCCTGCCTAACTGTTTGAAGACTTTTGCCCGAAACACACATACTTTTTTTGGCCTTACCCATTCGGTAGCTCGTTTAATTAACTGGCGGGTGGTCGAAAAGGTCGTAAGACACTTATTTAGCTTTATTCTTTGTTTGGCAAAATTTCTTTGTCAATATGCACTAAGTCATTCGATCTTTTGAACCGCCCATACATTTACATAGGCCTATGTACGTATACAGAATGTGTTTTCGATGCAATTTATACTAATGTGTAAACCCTGGGAAAACATTAAGGTACTTTTTATATTGGCAATGTTCCAGCGAATTTAGCCCTATATAAACAGTAAAACTAAATTCGCTGCACGTCTTATTAATTAGACTACAATTTATACCTACCAGTACTTAAAACATTGTTTAAAGAGGGACTGTCTGATTTGTATACCTTTAGTTCGCGTCTCATTTGTCACCCACTACCAAAATACATGTTTAGATAACATAACAAACGTAAACATCGACAAAAACGATTTTAATTTCTTGAAAAAAAATATTCCGTCGGAAAAGACCCGTTTATCATTCAACAACGGATATATTCAATTTGGAATTAGGATAATAAGAATTGCGCATGCGCCAACAATGGGTTGGATTCGTCGAGACACTGTATCATAGTATACACATATTATATTTTTTTACTGCGCAGTAAACATATTTTAGTTTTTAATTTCTCCCATAATACGCATTTCTGAACATACCGGTAGTTTATTTCAACATTTATTTCAATTTTATTTTAAAAATAAAATGGCTTCCTTAGAATAAATGGATGGTGTTACGTTTTGATTAACACTTTATTTTGGTGCACAATCGTACAGTTCTCTTTAAGACGCATTTGCGAATGCAGGACATTCTTTGAAAATACTTTACCTACGTTTAACACCGTTTAAGACGGTAATGTTTCTGTAGGACAGTGTTTCATACGTAATGTCTACGTAGGACAGTTAGAAACTGTATGCCTACATAGGCCAGTGTTTGAGACGTTATGTCTACGCAGGACAGTGTTTTAGACGTTTAATGTAGGTAGGATTTACGTAGGATAGTCTGAGACGTTATGTCTACGTAGGACAGTTTCAGACGTTATGTCTACGCAGGACAGTGTTTTAGACGTTATGTCTTGGTAGAACAGTGTTTTGGACGTTCTGTCTACGTAGGACAGGTTTTGGGACGTTATGTCTATGTAGGACAGTGTTTTAGACGTTATGTTTATGTAGGACAGTTTGGGACATTATGTCGAAGAAGGGCAGTGCTTGAGATGACATATCTATGTAGGACAGTGTTTGAAACGTCATGTATACGTAGGACAGTGTTTGAGATGTCATGACTACGAAGGAGCGCTCGAGACGTCATGTAAACATAGGTCATTGTCTGAGGCGTCATGTCTACGTAAGACAGTGTTTGAGACGTCATGTCTACGTACGAAAGTGTTTTAGACGTCATGTCTACGTACGACAGTGTTTTAGACGTCATGTCTACGTAAGACAGTGTTTGAGGCGTAATGTCTACGTAGGACAGTGTTTGATGCGTCATGTCTACGTAGGACAGTATTTGATGTGTCATGTATACGTAGGACAGTGTTTGTGGCGTCATGTATACGTAGGACAGTGTTTTAGGCGTCATGTCTACGTAGGACAGTGTTTGAGGAGTCATGTCTACGTAGAACAGTGTTTGTGGCGTCATGTCTACGTAGGACAGTGTTTGAGGCGTCATGTATACGTAGGTCAGTGTTTGAGACTTCATGTCTACGTAAGACAGCGTTCGAGACGTTATTTCTCCACAGGACAATGTTTGAGACGCCTCTTTGAGGGTATTTGATATAACTTAACATATTGTTATCTATAATAAACGCTAGTTATCCGGAAAAATACTACTGCCCACTCATATCTTAAATATACACATACGAAATATGCTATTATAGCAAAATATCCATATTTCTTTGGTATGAAGCGTATTTGAAATTTATTGTATTCACAATAACGCTTATCGTATAATTTTCATGTCGATGAAACATTGAATAACGAACGATTATTATTACAGTCTGTAATATTTTCATTTGGCATTTTTATTCGCGAACTCGTTTTATTCTACTTTTGTTAATGACTTAATACCTATGTTAACAACTTAATTTTACATAAATATACAATTAATCGCTGCATGTGAACTTGTCAGTTATGAAGATCCAATCTCCATATAAATAAAAGGGCGTGTCTACGATGGAGACAACAAGGGACTGATAACCATTTTCTTTTCTGAAAGTGTGATTCAGTTTAAATTGACATACGAGTAGATGGAGATTATAAAAGCAAATGGCCAAAAGACCGATATTCAGCATATTCTTATTTCGACATATTAATTGTATCTAATAGCTAGTATTTATTTCTAAAGACAAACATTTGATCAGCCTGGGCTGTTAGACGCCTGTATACGTAGATTTTATCTCTAATACGTGGGCACAGAATACGATAGGATTTAACGCAAAATCGACCTATCCGTGAAAATATGTGTACATCACCGATTTTGTCGTATTTTTCTTTCATTCACCGGTAGTAACTAATACAGAATGAGTTATACCGGGTACATAATAATCAGTGTTTTTTTTCTAGTCAATAAGGGGCCGAAATAAGGCCCCATTCACAACGCCAAAAAGTATAATTTGTTTCAAAATTTTTGACCAAAATTCACATTTGCTAGAACGTCTAACTAGATCTGACTATTTGTGTGCATTATTTTTATTCAATGCAGATGTTTTTTCTAGACTGATCAAGATATTTATATCAAAAGGCATACAAAATGTTCAAAATCAATAAAAATTTATTACAACATTGTGTTATTTAATCCTGATAGAAAAACTTCATACATAATAGGTCGAAATGTTATTATCACAAACAATGGTATTACGGCGCTAATTTTCACAATTCGAAGGGACCCGGTCCCATTCACAAAGAACTGAAAAAACCCACATTAAACAGCTATTTGTTAGCGAAAAGAAGCCCGTCATGAATAAAATAATAATGCTTTCCATAGTTTCATGTCCATCTGGTGACGTCACCGGCGTGGTCAAGAACGGCCAGACGTGTTTGCAGCTTTTGACGTCATCACACAGGGAGTGCTACAACTCTACCACGGAGACTAACTGTTGTGCGTCATGCAACTCTATAACGACGTCAAATCCAGGTAAGTGATTCTGTTTTGATATCCGATGATCATTTATGACGTCATCAAACGGTTAATTAATTACGCGTCGACGTCAGGATATGTCAAATTCATCTCATTTACAAGCAGTTTATATGGTCATATTGCGACTAAAAATTGGCATACTGCGAACCTTCTGTTAATTATGATTTGCATTGAATATCTGATCAATGAGACAGGTATTTAACAGTTGTATAGCGCAAAGTACGAACGAATATGACCATTGTTCATGCAGTAAGTGCAATGTAACCGCCGTTTGGTTTTTTCTTTAAAACATGACAAATCATAAGTTGACAGTTTCGCAGTATGGCGACTTGTTGCATTGATCATACCACATAAGGTAATGTTCTTCGTACTGTATGCTATTTAACTTTTACATATCTGTCCTTTGTCTTAAAGATAATCCATTAAAAAATTTAAAACTCATAATGTATTGCCTAACCGCAGTATGTCAACTTTGAAATGCGCATGCATCGGTTACCACCGCTTTTATACCGAAAACAAACAAGGAATATTCGTCTTTCAACAGCTTGTAGGTACGGTGACCGCACCTTAGGATGTATGTCATTCTTGTGCCCGAGCATGGTAGACCCCGCCACGGATTGCTGCGCCACGTGTGTCAGTTTCGTCACAACAACAACAACGACGACGACAACGGCACCGGCGCCTACTACAGCTAGTACCGCTGCTGAATTAACCACTGAAAACGTGACGACAATATCCGCCCCGAATGACACAACAGAAATACCTTCCACCGCCCAAAAGAGCTCTTTATCAGGTGAATATACACTTGTATCTATTTTATCATCTTATTTACTAGAATATTTCACTTTTATTTATACCTTTAATTACGCAAATGAAAACATGTAAATTTTGGTGTTATTTTTAGAGCGAATCTTTGGTTAAATATCGAGCATTGTTTAAGAATTAATGTTCGATTTAGAGTTGGTTATTGGCTTATAAACAACGATTTGGAGTTCTGATGCGTATGAAATACATCACGAGGGCGGTAACAGTCTCGAAACTTTTTTTCGGGTTGTTTATTGACAGTTTTACCACGGTGAATTGTGTTTTTTGTACATATAATATTGTATAAACACTGCGCGTGTCATGTTAGAATATAACACATACAAATGCGACTGTGTTTTTAAATCGCAATATATCGTCATCTTGGAAGAAGATTACATTAATACAGCTATAGCGTTATCCCATTTCAATTTGCAGAAATATAGCGTTTCTATTTTTGGCAAGGGAGACAATTCATGTACACGAGAATTTGGTATAGTGTAAACAGTTGTTTTTTCCTTATCGTGCAAATAGCAGGGGAGAAAACTGCTCTTTACGATATTTATCTCTTGCACTAAATTGTCTTTCTTATATACCGTGTTTATGGCAATGCTCTTAAAGGGACTCTGTCAACGAAAAGGGCCTCAGTGTGGTAATTTCTTTAAAATATATATAATTAAGATATTAATAATGGCATATGATAACGGTTAAATATGGTAATATACAATGGGGAAAAAGCTTTCGCATTCTGAGATAAAAACAATTATTCAGATACTATCTCTCTTTGCATTCTTAGCCAGAATGCAAAGTATAAAACAACTTGAGTATAAGGCCAAGAAACATAATTGTTTTTTCCACAAACATCTAGGAGGGGAATTAAAAATTAACCTTTTTTTCTTTAACTTTTGTTTTCTTCGCGGCATATTCACCACACAGTTTATGTATATTGGACTGCATGTTAAATGTTTAAACGCCTCCCATTAAAGAAACTAGATATAAATAAGGTCATAGAAAGACATTTCACAATACGAGTTCGAAATTTACTTTTTCACAATATGAATTACCGAAAAGCCGCATATTAGCGCAAACTGCTCTTTGACCGAAAGTCAAAAAAAAGTGAATGATTGATAGGCAAAAACAACTGGAAACAAACAACTTTTTTACGCCTAAAGAAACAGTCGTACACGAGTCATTCCTTACATATAACCTGACATACTCAGGCAATGCTCGAGCGTCCGGCTGCTACAAATTCAAGTTTGATAATATTATAGTAATTGAGACAGTTTTTCTTTTTTATATATAAATTACTTTAAATTACTTTAATGTTTATATAAAATATATCAGTACAGTATCATAGGCGAAAAATACATTTTTATTATAAATGAAACAAGTAGATAATTATGTTTTTGCAGGGAATTTCAAAGTATATACATGTTAGCATCATAATGTACGAGTTACTTATTACATATTTCAGAGAGTTTTCTTTGTTGTCCGATATTCAATAACTGTGATATTAGAATGGTAACTTGTTCGCGGAGCTTAATATGCAATGTTATCGTGCAATAAGTAGCGTGCAGTATATTGAAATTTAGTTTTAATTTATACGCAAGCTACTTATTGCACTGTAAGCTTACCCATGCCAAACGCATCAAGTGACCTTGTGACAGAGCTAAATTTGGAAACGACACAGATGTCAAGAATATACCAGACATGACGTGACATCTAGGAACCTTTGACGTCAATATGGTAATTATTTAACCTCGCCCTGCGGGCTTGTAAAATAACTAATATATTTAGGTCAAAGTATGCTACAACTAGTACATATTTGACAATTTTGTACCCGAAAGTATATTTATTTATAGCAATTGGACATATTTCACTTTTGAGCCAAACGGTACGCCATAATTTTCCAGATGCTGCCATAGCTGGCGCTGTCGTCGGGAGCTTAGCTGGCGCGGCCGCCGTCGGTGCGGCTGTGTTGTTGGCAGCCTGGTTGTATAAAAAGTAAGTCACTGAATAGGTCTATAAAACAGACCAGAAGCCTGCATATATTCACAACTTTCTATATACAAAGATGAAAACGTAGCGTAAATACACACACAAACGCACGCACGCACGCACGCACGCACGCACGCACGTACATGCGTAAAGTGTCGTCCCGGATTAGCCTGTGCAGTCCGGGAAGACATTTATATGAATTAAGCCCGGTTTTCCCACGATGCGCCTCAAGTTTCTGTAAGTTAAAGAAAAAGCTGTCCAACTTTGTGTTTTGATTCATTCAGAAACCAGAACACGATCGGGGATGATAGTGGCAACGTAAAGAAAAAACAGACCGGAAGCCATGAACTAACAGATCAGTACAATGGTGAGATTCCGGAAATAAAGTCCAATGGATACGTCATTGAGAGTGCGCCTTCCGGAACTGCTTTCGTAACGGAAATTGCGCAAATGGGAGCAGTAACAACAACAACAATGACGTCATCAAAAGCAGGCGATAACGCGGTGCACGACATTCAGGCGTCGAAACGAAGTAATGTCCATTTAGAACCGATACAGTCCGCGCCTAAAACGGAAGTGATCGTCGCGCATGCGCCATGTATTGCGCCAAACCCACTTCCGCCCATTAGTACCAACGCTGGTATTTGAAGTTGAACTAACTGGGTGTTCGTTCATATATGCTGTTCGGATTTAAATTACAGTGATTGTAAATCTATTACTTACTGCATTTTCCCAACACGGAAATGCCTGTAATATACATTGATAATGTAAAATATTTTTAAAACACCGCTCAGTATGTATATATCATATTCCCGTGTTGTTAATATATATTTTGATCTGTACATAACCATAAAATCATCATTCTTTTTGTGGATGTGATGATAAAACAGAACAAAAATTCAGTCAATACAAACACTTTTAAACAGTTGAAAATACCGGGCAGAGATGTTTCTCTCGGGAACATGCGGTTTAAGCCCAACATCCGCGCAGAGATTTTACTGGTTCCGAGCCTAGCTTGAGTTTAATTCTCTGTCGATATTAAGTTCCACATGACCATAGCAAACTCGTATATCATAAATTACAATCGTGGACAAGCAAAAATCTTTACGTTGCTAAGATAACCTTTTTATTGATATCTCTTTTTTTTTTCATTTTAACTCTTAATATTTATACCTGGTCCAATAATGCATCATTTGTGTGGCCGTGATGTAAAATAATTATAATGAAATCAAAATGTTCTAAAAATAAATATCCCCACAGTGGTATCCCATGAAAACTTCCAGATCTGCAGTGGTTACTTTTGAACAGAACAGAACAGAATATTTTATTCAGTTACTTGAACATATATACATGTTCCTCATAACATGATCCAATGCATAACATTTATAAACACATGACAACGTATAATATATGTACATATATACACACTTTATAACAGAAGAATTTTAACAAACACGTAGTTAATAATTCAATAATTCTATATGAATATCAAACAGTAGATATATAGTAAATTACAACGTAGTTTATAAACAAGATTCACTCCCCGAGGAGGGACTTATAAGTTATAGACGAAAAAGTACGAAAGATGAATGACAAATTTGTACAAAAGAAAACAACAAATGAGTAGTTATTGGACGAAATTGATCATAATTTTTCGTCTGTTAAAAGCATGGTATGTATATTTACAAAGGTTTAATATAGTTTTATAGCTTTTAGATTTAAATTAATTTATACTGAAGAAGACCAGGGGAAGTAACCGCTGCGAGGAGTTTGGTTTAAGCTACGCCTTTCTCCCACCCCAGCTCAGAAACAAATCAAAATACACGTTCAAACAATCAGTAACATATACATGTACTTAATACCTATTAAGTTGAAATCGCAGCTGTAGTTATATAAAAGCATGTACGTGTAGTTCAAAATTGCGACTCTTTCCACGTAGCGGAAACTCCAAATAGGGGTGAGGGAGGGGTGATGGAGGAGGAGACAGCTTTTGTGAATAAAATCTACAGTGCGGACGAACCTCAAACCTACGAAATGTATATATACTTCTAATACTGGAATCACTAATTTTGGCGGAGGTCTAATTTTCGCGCTTTTAGCGCTGCCACCATTGCGCGAATTTATAACCACCGCAAATTTTTCCCGATTTCGTAATTTAGCAACGCCTCGGGGGTTTACACGTTTGTTCAAATGTACGTAGATAATCGTTTATAACTACATGTATACACATATATATGTGGTTGTCGCGTTGTTAATATTTTTAATGAATAAAACCATAATTTTCCTCATTTAAATAGTAACATTAATTTTAAAGTAATTATATGTTTAAAAAATAAACTCGCTGATTGTTTCTATCAGTTTGATATTTGTGTAAAAGTCAAATACCAATACAAGCGTTATACGCAGCGTAAATTTGAAAATACTTGTCCTGTATACATCCCCATATGTTTTAATACATGTACTTCATAAACAGTTTAGTTAAATATTTTTTACTACATTCTAATTAATGAATGCATTATAATATTTTATTAAATTAGACTGTGATCGTGTTCGTACAATGGTTCGAAGCCGCCGCAGGGAACTCGACAAAACCGGGTTCTATATGCATGAACAATTTCCACCGGAAATCGCGGCTCGGCGTCGAGCCCTCATCGCGGAACTGAAGGAGGCTAAGAAACAGGGGCATAACGCGTGGCTAGCCTACGACTCCCTAATGGTAGACGGTGTGCGGAAACAGAGCGTCAGGGTTCCGGAAGTGGCCAACAGAGACTAGGGGCGCGACGAGGTCGGACTATCTGTATTGGCATGGAACATTCACGGACTAAGTAGAGCGAAACTAGAGGACAGTGCTTTTACTGACTTAATTTGTAAATATGATATAATTTTCGTATTTGAATCTTGGGGCAATAAAAGATCAAATTTTGATTTAAACCCATATAAATGTTACAACCTCTTCAGAAAAATACAAAATAAAAAAGCTAAGCGTTGTAGTGGAGGTGTAGTTTTGTATGTTAGAAACGAATTTTGCAAAGGTATTACAAGTGTTAAAAATCATTTTGATACGATAATCTGGTTGAAACTAGATAGACCTTTTTTAAATCTGTCTGATGATATTTATTTAGCAGGACTTTATATATGGCCTGAAGGGTCGACTATGTATTGTTTGACCTTTTACAAAGTGATATTTGTTTATTTGAAACTCGAGGAAATGTATTTTTAACGGGTGATTTTAATGCCAGGGTCGGAAGCGGGGATAAAACAGATTATATTATTTGTGACAAACCAATTATAGTATTTGATAACGATGAATATTCACCTGACAGGCCAATCAGTCGAGTTTCAATGGACAAAATCCATAATAATTTTGGAATTAAATTGCTAGACTTATGTAAGTCAAACTGCGTTAGAATTGCTAATGGAAGGCTTGGAAACGATTATAATATTGGAAATTTTACTTACGTGTGTTCATCGGGATCGAGTGTTATTGATTATCTATTGTTGAGTGAATGTGACTTTGGTAAATTGAGCAATTTTTGTGTAAACTCTTTTAATGAATGGTCGGATCATGCATCGCTCTCTTTCAAATTAATTGTGGCAATGTGTATTATAGTAATTAAAATGATTATACACGAACTAGTATTAAATGGGATGAAAGTCTGAGAAATGAATTTAGACGTGGTATAATCTCAAAATTGCCTTTATTTAATTCTTTAACACTAGGCACAGATTTTGTTGATAGAGATTCTGTTAACATCTGTATAAACAATTTTACCAAAGAGATCCGCGATGTTGCTGATCCTCTTTTTTGTAAGATAGTTCATTATAGTGTATACAATTGTAAAAGTGTTTCCAAAAAATCTGAATGGTTCGACGCAGAATGCTTTGAAGCTAAACAAACATATATCACAGCTTTAAATAAATATAACTTTAATAAAAGTGATATTAATAGAAAAGATATGATTGAATGTAAGGGGCGTTATAAAAATTAGTGAAACGAAAAAAGCGGAAATGTGATGTTAATAAGATGAAAAAAATTGAAAGCTTACGACATCCAAACCTAAAGATTTTTGGAAACATTTTAGAAAGAATAAAAATAGTTGTAATAATAATATAAGCAATGAAGACTTTTTTGAATATTTTTCAAACTTAAGCCAAAACTTTCCAAATGTCTTTAATGAAGACGCAGAATATTTCTGTAGCAATACTAATAATACCAATACTAATAATACTAATAATAATGTAAATAATAATAATAATAATAATAATGACGATGATCGTATTTTTGATGAATTGGATGTACCAGTTACAATCCGTGAAGTAGAATCCGTTATACATAACCTGAAAAGGAATAAATCATTTGCAGCGGATCAACTCTTAAATGAATACTTTATTGAATCATGTGATATTTTAGCTTCGCATTTAGTCGATATTTTTAACGGTATCCTTAATTCGGGCATTTATCCAGACTCATGGATGAATGGACTTACTGTACCTATTTTTAAGAAAAATGACCCCATGGATGTTAACAATTACAGAGGCATTACGTTGAATAGTTACTTTTCTAAAATATTCACTGGTATCATTAATAAACGTGTCTCAAAATGGGCTGCCGATAATAATATAGTAAGTGATGCACAATTTGGTTTTAAAAAAGGGAGTTCCACAGTAGATGCTATATTTGTGTTAAATGCAATAATTAGTAAAATATTAAATGAAAATGGGAAACTAGCTTGTGCGTTCATTGATTTTAAAAAGGCATTCGATAGTATATATAGGAATGGTTTATGGTATACATTATTTAAACATGGACTGAGAGGTAAAACTTTACGGGTAATACGGGATATGTACTCGAAAGTGCGCGCATCCATAAACGGATGTAAATCGTATTCAGAATTCTTTGAATGCTCTATAGGTTTAAAACAAGGCGAAGTAATGTCCCCAATATTGGTTTCTCTCTTTTTAGAAGACCTTGAATTATTCCTTTGCGACGATGTTAATAGTGGCGTATCCATAGATGATCTTACATTTATTTTAATGATGTTTGCAGATGATATGGTTATCCTTGGGAAAACCAAAACAGATCTCCAACATAGTCTAAATCTTTTACAAAATTACTGTCATACGTGGGGACTTGAAGTAAACCCGGACAAAAAGTAAAGTTTTAGTATTCAGAAAACGGGGTCCTTTAAAGCTTGATGAAAAGTGGTTTTACAATAACATCCCATTAGAAACTGTAGACAGTTTCAACTATTTAGGAACTGTTTTTAACTATACAGGTAGCTTCATACTTAATTGTGAAACCATTTCTGGTAAAGGACTAAAGGCTCTAAATACCCTTACGAACAATATCAAAACAGCCCTTCTAAAACCGAGTACCATATGTCAATTATTTGACGCATTTGTAGGATCAGTATTGAGCTACGGTTGTGAAGTATGGGGTTTTGGCAAATCTGCAAAAGTAGAGAGAATTCATCTAAAATTTTGTAAAAACCTTCTTAAAGTAAAACAGTCTACATGTTCAATGGCTGTTTACGGAGAACTTGGCCGATATCCACTGTATATCACTAGACACACACGCATTATTAAATATTGGTTAAAAATATTAAATAGCGACAATATTATTATTAAGAAGTTATACCAAGCATTGGCATTGTTAGATGATTGCATTAAAGGTAAATCTAACTGGTTAACCAATGTTAAATCTCTTTTAGATAGTAGTGGTTTCTCATATGTTTGGGTTACCCCCTATTTAGTTAATACGAATAGTTTCCATCTAGATTTGAAACAAAGACTGCTAGATCAATTTAAACAGTCGTGGTGTACTGCTGTTAATAACAGTCGAACTTTGTGCACTTATAAGCTGTTTAAAACTGATTTTGACTTTGAATATTATCTTGATAAAGTACCATTAAGATATCGTATTGCATTATCTAAACTGAGAGTGTCATCTCACCAATTAAAAATAGAAACAGGCCGACACGGCAATAACAGAATCGAACATTGTAACAGATATTGCACTTTTTGCAATAAAATTGATTTGGAAGACGAATATCATTTTATATGCATGTGTCCTCAGTATAGTGACATTCGGAAGACATATATAAGTAAATATTACTATACTAACCCTAGTGTGGTCAAATTTATTAGCCTAAATCAAACAATTATAAAACAGTATTGAATTTGTGTAAATATACATACCATGCTTTTAACAGACGAAAAGGTATGATTAATACTGTACAATAGTTGCAATAATTTGTTGTTCTCTACAGTTGCATATATTAGTGTACATATTGTACATACTTTGATTAAGCTATCTCGTATGTTTGTCTTATGTTTTCGTATGAAATCTACAAGTCCCTCCTCTGGGCAAGTACTTTATTAAAACACATTTGTTGTAACTTTCTCTGGATTTTGTTTTTTGCTAAGCGAACTAGAAACAATAAATGTTATTTGTTTTATATACATATTAGAATGATAAACTGTGTATATATGCACATATGTTATAAGGTGTCATGTGACTATTATTATCATTCATTGGATCATGTTACGAAAAACATGTATATGTTTAAGTAACGAAATAAATATGTTGAATCTTGAATCTTGAATAAAGTTCCGTCATATTCCTATAAAACAGTTACGCAAGGCGCCACGAAATAAATATGTTGAATCTTGAATCTTGAATAAAGTTCCGTCATATTTCTATAACACAGTTACGCAAGGCGCGATTGAACGCTCGTAATACAATGATGTATAGATATAATAATAGAACAGTAAGCTCTGAAACTTAGATTGGAAATTCATGTCTTTGAAATTTGTTATAAAACAGGTTATGTGCCCAAATTGGCTGTTTGATTTCTACGTAAATAATTAGCGACCCCGATGTGGAACCTATATTTATGTCGGCATTTAATTAATAACAAGGTGTAAGTTTGACACGATGTGATATAAATTTTATATTGTCTTGGCAAAATATGCGGCCCCTGTTCTTCCGAAATGAACCACTGCTATCAATTAAGATCCTAACCCGTTTCTGTCTAGTACCGTGTTTACTGCAACTAACAAGCTGTAACAATAAAACCCTTTACCAGCGTTCTGCCCAGTTGGGTGTTTTATAAAATAATTGACATTTGTGCGTGTGTGTGTGTGTGTGTGTGTGTGTGTGTGTGTGTGTGTGTGTGTGTGTGTGTGTGTGTGTGTGTGTGTGTGTGTGTGTGTGTGTGTGTGTGTGTGTGTGTGTGTGTGTGTGTGTGTGTGTGTGTGTGTGTGTGTGTGTGTGTGTGTGTGTGTGTGTGTGTGTGTGTGTGTGTGTGTGTGTGTGTGTGTGTGTGTGTGTGTGTGTGTGTGTGTGTGTGTGTGTGTGTGTGTGTGTGTGTGTGTGTGTGTGTGTGTGTGTGTGTGTGTGTGTGTGTGTGTGTGTGTGTGTGTAAAACACAACTAACATTGTATTTTTGTTTTCAAAATCGGATTTGCGCGAATTTAAAACCGCGCGAATATTGTACCCCGCGAATTAAAGTGATTCCTACTATTTCCAAGCACTGTGTTGCCGCCTACCTTTTGTGTCTACTAGGCTACTTGTTCTAACGTACACGCTTGTTTTACGTATAATTAGGCCATACAAAGGTGATCTTATGTTTAGAGTCCCCATGACTTTTCAAAACCTACCAACCAGGCAGGAAAAAAACAAACAATGAGTCGATAAAAAAACATTTTTCTTTCACAACTTATTCATAGCAGTGGTACAAGCTAAAGCAAATGTTTACCTGAAAAACTGTTATATATCATCTTTATATTGGGATCCTACTTTAACACAGCAGTTTAACTGTGTACATTGACTAGTTGGGCACTGTTTTTACAAATATTGGTAAAAACACCTCAAAGTCATTTTTTATATATTTTATATGCTTTCCAACTCGATTTCTCACATTGTCAACATTGTTGTTTTTTTTTCGTTAAGGAATCCAAAAACCTACCAGCCCGAGGACGCTAAACATAGAATCAAATTTGTATGGCCTTACATATTTTATAATGCTGTGTTTGAACGTCGTATACCTTTTAAAGAGACTTTAAAACAAGTATTATATGAAGCAAACATTTTACAAAAATATGCTTTCACTGGGACTGGAAGCACTCTCGCCGCCGGGATAAAACAAATGTCGCTGTAATCATTGGACTATCTTGACTGCCGATCAATGTTGTGCATGTTTAACGCTAATGTAAGTGATACACGTGATTTCCAAAATATCGACTTTAAGCATTACAAACGCTTTAAAATTTTATCCATTTCAATTGATGATTTTACATAAACGACGCTATATTTGCAATATATTTTTTGGAAGTAGTGTTATATCGCTTGTTTATATATACATGTAATGCACGTTTATTTTTGGGATCTTTGACAACAAAATGAAACTGTCAGTTTGCAAATCTGTAAACTATGGAAGCGTCCACCAGGACGCCAGGTGTAAAAAAAAAAAGAATTTTTTTTTTTATTCAATATTAACAAACTTATCTCGTAATTACGACTTACTATGTCGTAATTACGACTTATGTCGTAAATACGACTTTGTATCTCGTAATTACGACGTAATTACGAGATAAAAAGTCGTATTTACGACATAATAAGTCGTAATTACGAGATAAAACTGTATAAAAGCCAAATGTGAATTGAAATAGTATCGTCACCTTACTTTCATCAGACGAATTGATATGGACCTTCAAATTCGATCGTTGTTCG
This sequence comes from Congeria kusceri, assembly GCA_027627225.1. Classification (NCBI taxonomy): domain Eukaryota; kingdom Metazoa; phylum Mollusca; class Bivalvia; order Myida; family Dreissenidae; genus Congeria; species Congeria kusceri. Next base: position 11,157,446 of record CM051039.1, read on the forward strand.
AATTGGGTTTAAATTATTCGGAAATATTAGGATGTCTTGCGGTGAATGGGTTAATAATAAGCATGCGAACATTAAAAAGGACGCTTAAACGACTGACATTATTTCGTCGTGTAAATTTCAGTGACATTTTAGGGATTGCATTGTTTATTTTAAAAGAAGTTCAAACATCTGGAAAACTACATGGCTATAAAATGATGCATCTTAAGTGTTTGCAGAATGGATACATAGTAACGCAGGAAACCGTTCGAGAACTGATGCACATTATTGACCCATGTGGCATTAAAGAGCGAACAAGAAACCGTCTTACACGTAGAGTATATACAAATCTGGGACCTAACTACTTATGGCACATCGACGGTTATGATAAGCTGAAGCTTTAAGGAATTTGTATTCATGGCGCCATTTATGGTTTTTCAAGATATATCATTTGGCTTGAAGCTCACACAACCAATAATGACCCCAGAATCATCGGAGGATATTTCATGAAAGCAGTGGAAAAACTAACAGGTAGTCCATCGCGACTTAGAGCAGACATGGGTACTGAAAACTGTTATGTCAGAGATATGATGAAATTTCTCAGAAGTACAAAAAATGGTATGCCTGCAGAAAATTGTTACTTAGTTGGGTCAAGCAACCATAATCAAAGAATTGAAAGATGGTGGGGTTACTACAGGAAACAAAACGCGCAGTATTGGATGGACTTTTTTGGATTGCTGACAACCCTGGGCTGCTTCACTGGTAGTTACCTCGATAAAGCCATCTTACAGTTTTGTTTTATGGATCTGATACAGGTAAACTGCAATACTCATAAATGTTTTGATTTCCTAAATAACCTAACCTGAGAAAAGATTATGACATGAGATGGGGTCGATTTGGCTTCATATTTATTGTATTCTATTTGCATTATATACATATATATATATACAAAAAACACACACACACAAAAAAACACCAAAATATTATCACAACTATCAAGAAACAACTACCATACATCCAAGTTCTGCGCATGATGGATGTTACAAATGTCGGATTGTTGCACTTTCTTTACATAATTTATTAATTAAAAGACAAGCAATAACTACAAACAATTGTTTATCTATGTAGAAATGTATTTATTCTCCAAGCATTATTGTGTGACACTCATGGCTTAATAACGATATATATGTCAAAGTTATATGTTGACCTCATCACAGTTCTACGTGATTGCTTTGTACAGTGTGAACAATATAATTGCAGCTGAGTTTATTTATACTTTCTATTATTATGTACATAAACTGGCTCACAATTCTTTGCTAAAATGTTGCCGCGCCTTAATTTTGTGTTCTTGACTTTCGGCCGAATGCATATCTCTAGTTCCAAAATCATATTGATTTGAGGTGGGTGGGAAATTTTTGTACGGGCGTTATTTTATGGTACACATTTTTTTTCCGGAGAAATACTCCTTATATAACCAAATGGCTAATATCTAATTTACAGTAACTCTTGTTATCCAAAAAATTGTGTCACGACCTTATGAATAATCATACCTCAACTATCAACGTTATTTACATTTTACCTCTAAACGTAAATTGCATTTGTCCTAAACATTAAAGAATACATTTACATGTATCATACAAGTAATGTCTAACGTGTATTTTGCAGCGGGAGCTAGACGGAATTTCTCATTTGTGAAATAGCCATCGAATAAGACGCTCTAACAATCAACACGCTCCTAACGGACGGCCAGCTATAATGTACACGTGTTCCGAAAACTATGGAACTCGGAACTATTTATGTGGTGTTTCAGACAATCAGATACTTGTTTGTGTTGAAGAATGCCTGCGCAAAGGACCATATACGTGTGATGAAACAATATATGAACTTTGCACATTACTAATGGGTGAGGATGGTCTGGAAAAACCGAAAGGTGGAGAAACAGCAGGCTTGTTGTACCAAAACCTGCGCAATAAAATCGTCCAAGGGCTTGCTGAAATCTAGATTTCTATAAAAGAAGACTTTCCAAGTCTATAAAGTCTGATACTTATTGGACTCGTACGATATTTACTCTTAAGCATTCTGTGACAAGTGACAATCATTTTTCATTCTCCTTGAAACGAGTCCAACACGTAGTTAAATAAGCTATAGTCTTCTCTAATTATGTTATGTAAGGCAATACAATACAGCTTTTTGTGTTTATAAAACCGTGCAAAGAAACAAAAAAATTCGTTAAAACACTGGCCTTCAATTATTCGTCGTTATTCAAGAACCACAAATTTGTTCCGTTTGATAGAAATATGCGCAATGCTCATTATTGACAAACTTTATAACCATAAAGACGTAACGTGACTTCAAAGTTGTTATAATGCTAACATTTTATCAATATTATATGTATCATCACTTCTATAAAATGAGATTCAATTCGTGTGTCCATTGTTTTAAAAATCATATTTGTATTTAAACTCTGGTGATGAGATCACCGGATCTTTAATACAAAGATTTTACGATGGCTGTGGCAAACCATGGGTCGGATGGGTTCGGGGACATATTCACACAAAAAGTCATTGAGTTTCTGCTTAGACTTACCGGTAAGTCTAAAATAAAGCTTTATTTGATATCTAAAGTACTATCCAACCATGAATATCAAATTGGCAGAATCTAAACAAAACTAGAGCTTTGTCATAGGAGTGGCAGCGGGTCCCGAATGATAGCCTTTTTGAATGTGAGGAACCTTTTTTTAATTTTTAGTAACGGTGACCTTGACCTTGATCCCACCCACCCCTTATGCAATCCCAAGCGATGTCTTGATAAAAGGTATCTATGTACGAACTTGAATTACAATAGCTCATTTCGTTCTCGAGTAATTGAGCGGAAACCGTTTTTCTATTTTTTGTAACGGTGACCTTGACGGTGACCCCATCCATCCCCTATGTAATCCCAAGCCAGGTCTCGATATCAGGTATCTATGGATGAAGTTTCATTAAAATATTTCAATTCGTTCTCAAGTTAGAGAGCTTAAACCAAAATTGACTCCGCCTGAATATGAAAAATTAACAAAGTGCAATAACTCCAGAATTATGAAGTGCAGAGTAACGGTTCTTGTGCACTGCACTTCTTCTCAATGGGATCTATCCACCTATGAAGTTTCAAGTTAATACCTCTTATAGTCTAAGAGTTATGCTCCAGGCAAAAACGAAGTATGAAAAATTAACAAAGGGCAATAACTCCAGAACCATGAAGTGCAGAGTAATGGTTCTTGTGCACTGCACTTCTCCTTAATGAGATCTATCCACCCATGAAGTTTCAAAATAATAGCTGAAACGGTTTTGAAGTTATGAAAGAAAAACATGAAAAATGTGGACGGACGGAGGGACAGACAGACAGGGTGACTCCTATAGGGCACCCGCAAAATTTGCGGTGCCCTAATAACGTAAGAATTTGAGTGTGTGATAATATACCGAGCTTTCTAGTAATAAATTGTATGGTAAAGTTGTCACTGCGACTTGACTTGGGAGTTTTGTCCCAGACCACTGCCGTCGATTTTTAGTAAAACAAATTAACTTTCTGAACTTATCTGTCATCATAACGAAATAAGACTACTATATGTTTGGTTTCGTATGCTTATTTTAAATGACATGCAGTGGCCTGTATAGAATGTCCTGCAAGCAGGTAACTTTATTGATTACAGTTTTTGATGAACAAGGTTGTCAATGTTAATTGGAGTGAATATCCCGCTTATGTTCATTGCATGGAACTGAAATGTGACGAAGCACGTTACTGAACACATTGACTAAAACACAAGTACATGTAACTGCGTCTTGGAAATCATAATGTGAAATATAAACTATAAATATAATTACCAGCAAACTTTCCTAGCCCCAAGTCTGCAAATTGTGCACCTTTAGTTAATTACATAATTGTATGCAAGATAAGTAATAAGGACATATGTAATATAAAACATATGCCTACTGCATGAATAGCCCACAGGTGCAGATCCTGTTTTGTAGTGTCTGAGGTTATAGTCAACCACAACACGTGTTCTTTGTATGACATACTTGTCAGTTGTTCTGGCAAATTTTATAATGACTACTGGGGCCATATCCATAACGCTCCTCAGGAAAATCTTAACTGACGCCATTTTTTAAAGGAAAAATCTAATAAAAAATTTCTGGCGAAAACCAATGTTTTATATTTGAAATATGGTTAAATAAGAAGGACATGTTTATTCCTTAACAGTTTAAAACAATACAAGTTAAATTAACCATCTACAGATTAATGGAATTTTATTATCTTTAAGAAATTCAACAAGGGGCTTTGTGGATATATACCCAGGTTTGGTTTGGAATTTAAAAGCTTCTTGAAGCTGCCGTATGCACGAAATATTACCTCAAACGGTGCGCTTTAATTTGAGATAATAGTCTTATGGTGTGTCTGGAAATTATTGTACATTTATCATTGAGCGAGTCATCTCATAACTTTCCTTGACAGTATTCAATCAACAACAATTTGGTATAAATGGAAAGGACTTCATATTTCAAATATTTTTGCATTATTAGTCGTTTTACTGTCTGATCCTAGTTGTTTAGGAAATCATAGTTTAATTGGATGTCAAGATTAAACGAAGCAAATACAAGTTCTCGCATTAATGCTATAGTAGATATATCCATATTTGTTTTGCAGTCCATTTCAACAGTAAGGAGGCTGTGCCTCACTGATATTTTCATATTAACTAATCTCAACCACACACATCTCCGAATGCTATTATAGACCCGCGCCTGGTTCGCTGTCAGTATAGACATAGGTCAGATTTAGATAAACACTAATAAACAACAAAAAACAACAACACAAGTCGATTAAACATAAATCAATTCAATTTAATCAACAAGAAACTGTAACTGTAACTGTTTGACCAAATAATGACTATTATTCAACAAGACTATGACGGTTAACTTAATACTAGTCATCGCATATTCAAGCAAACATATTCTAGCACATTTTTACATATATACTACAACAAAGCTATTAGACTCATCTGACAACCAAACATGTGACACTAAGCGAATGTGTGTGCAAAACATATACAGGTTTTCTTCTGTATGCAAAAACGGAGCTTCCAACTGACAAGTCAAATGTCAAAATTAACCTAAATGGATAGTTTTTTTTTACAAAATATCTTAATTTTAAATATAGTAAATGCAACTTTGGAAAGAGAGAATTTTTATTCTTGATGATACATAGAACACACAATAAACACTTAGTTGCATAAATATCATAAGAATGCAATAATCACAAGATCTGCACAACAATGGTTTAGAGAAACAAAAACAAGTGCATAAAACATGGCATGTTTTAAGAAAAAAAAGCACAAACTACCATGTATGGTTCGTTCATCTGAACTGACTTCCTTTAAATTAAATCATAAGCAAAGGCAAGTCAACATTCTTTTATAAGTTTATCTTACTAAAAAGTAAAAACGATAGTTAAAATAAGTAAAAAGCAGTCCTTTACATTTAAAATGAATGTTTAAAACAGGTGGCTAAAGAATGGTACATGAATGTGTTGAACTTATGGAAACTTTGTGGCCACGTGGGATGATGTAGAAAAGTGTCTCATACTCCTAATACACAAATGAAGAAAACCGAGATATAATGTAGCATACTTAACTGATAAGCATGTAAAAACTAATACTAAACACTTACCTAATATGATGAATGTTAAATTAAAAAATATGCAGTAATTGTCAAGCTGACATATCTACAGTATTTGAATTCCATTTTGCCATACTTCAAAACATGATATTTTCTGCAATAAAAATATTTACTGGTTTGACAAAAGGATAAAACTTGGAAGAGGCAACAAATATACAGTAACATAAATGTACTAAAAACAGTAAAGTAGCACCTAAAAGTAACACATAAAAAACAAAGGTCCTTAAACCCATACAGTGAAACATAATGACATTAAACACATATTATTTTCAAAACAAAATAAAAGTAAAACTGTATGGTAAAATGTAAAGTTATTCTTAGTAACTAAGTATTAATTAAGAAATGAGGTCTCTATTGTGTTCACAGCCAAATGTTGACAGATGGACAAACAGTGGACAGAAGATGGACAAAAGGCAATAGCAATAGCTCAATCCTGAGCACTTCATATTCAGGTCAGCTAAATCATGCATCCAAACAACAGCCTGCTGTTTAACTAGTATTATCACTAAATGTTATTTTTACCCCCCTGTAAGGTTCTCAGATTCAGGCTTCCTATACATATTTTAGTACAAGCACCCAAAAAGTAAATCAATACTACAACAACAAATTTTAATATATATGCTAAAAACAGAAATAATGACCTTAATTTTCTCCCAAAAGATCTAAATCCAAAAGTAGGCCTCCATATAAGCAATCTGTCAACCAGCTTTAGATACATGGTATCTACATATGAATTTTCATTGAGCTATCTTTATTCATTCTCCAGTTATTGAATGGAAACCGGTTTTCTATTTTTAGTAAAAGTGCCCATGACCCCCCCACCCCCATACAATATGCGATCCGAAGCAAGGTCCCGCTATAAGGTATATATGCATGAAGATTCATCACAATATCTTAATTTGTTATTGAGTAATTGAGCAGAAACTGTATTTCTATCTTTCGTAATGGTGACCTTGACCGTGACCCCATCCACCACAGAAGCAATCCCAAGCAAGGTATTGATTTAAGGTATTTATATGTGAAGTTTCATTGCAATATCTCAATTCGTACTTGAGTTATTAAAGGAAACCATATTTCTATTTTTAGTAACGGTGACCTTGACCCCACCCACCCCATATGCAATCCCAAGCGAGATGTGGATATCAGGTATCAATATATGAAGTTTCATTAAAATATTTCAATTAGTTCGTGAGTTATTGAGCGGAAACCATTTTTCTATTTTTAGTTATGGTGATCTTGATCCAACCAACCCCATATGCAATCCCAAGCCAGGTCTCGATATAAGGTATCTATGTACTAAGTTTTATAACAATAGCTCAATTCATTCTTGAGTTACTGAGTGCAAACTTTTTTCTATGTTTAGTAACAGTGACCTTGACCCCACCCAACCCATATGCAATCCCAAGTGAGGTCTTGATATAAGGTATCCATTTATGAAGTTTCATTAAAATATCTGTATTAATTCTCCAGTTATTGAGCGGAAACCCCAGTTGGACGCCCCCCACCGCCTGACCAACGACATATCCTAATCTAATAATCTAATTTTTTTCTTATAAAATTTTGGTTATTGAGAGCGCCATGATGGTCCAAAGGGCTCAACAGAGTACTGGCAAAAAGAAAGCCTTACTGTTGTGACAGGCTTGAACAAATGTGGGAAGGTATATCATAATGTCCATAACTAGTTTGTGTAGCTGATTAAATCTCATGCATAAAGAGGTAAGGATCTGGATATATTTTCTCTACCCTGGTATCCAACATTTCGCACGCAATTTCGGAAGAATAGTGTTAATGCTGCAGTTCTGAAAGATGATGGTGATGGCTGCGCAAAGGTCATGTCAGGCTTGCCGGCTTGTTACAAAAAGTGGAGAGTATTGCCATTTACCCTTCAAATATTCAAATTCGCTTTAGATATTATGGTCATAGACAAAAATTGTGCAAGTTTGGTCCAGATTGGTTGAAAAGGATCTCCCTGTCTTGCATCAAATTCATGTTTGCATTTATTTTCACAATTAAGGGGAAATAACTCACGGCCTGATCTGTCTCAAATGCTGCTTGTGCCGAGATCTATGGCCATACAAAACGTTGGAAGTTTTTTCAAGATTGAATGAGAAATGAAATCTCCATGCACGAAAAAGGCAATTTTTTTTCCAACAAACAAGGGGCTATAACTCTAAGGTTTCTGGTCTGATCTGGACCATTATCAATAGGTCAAGATTGAATATTAAATGAAGTGTTTATCACGACAATGGTCCAAACTGACGGCATACGGATGACAGACAACGGACGACAATGGAGAGGTCCCGTATACCAATAGCTCACCTAGCATTTCGCGCTCAGGTGTGCTAAAAAGGGTAAAACATTCACATGCACCTTAGTATACATACAAATGTTTATTTAAAATACATTCAAGATTGTAATTGTATTAGTCCTGACATATTTTAAGATAAAAACCACAAAGCCTCATAACTCTGCTATTTCAAATTAAAACAGGAAATATAACGCAGGCACAATACTTCACATGAGATATACTAGTAGTATATGTGGTAAGTTTAATTAAAATCCATGGTTAAAAATAGCTATACTTTTCCTGACAAACTTTGTTGACAAACAGCAGACAGACAGAATGATTTCAGCATATACCCACCCACACACACAATATAAAACATGACTGTAACGGATTTAAATTCCAACAAGCGTTGTCACTGTAAGTAACAAATGCCCCAAAAGATATGTTTTGACAGAAGAGGTATGGTCCTTATACTCTAAATATCCTCTCAAAGCCCTTTATCATTATATGAAGTATCATTTGAAGAATGAGTTAAAGAATGGTCCTTGTACGTTGCACTCCCTCTGACAGGACTCTGACATCAGAAAAAACTGCGCAAAATACACAGATGCACAAGTTCACATGGTGATGAATATGTATATAAAGTTTCATCACTCGAGTTGCTATACTTTTCAAGTTACACGCGACACAAGTCCAAAAATGTCATTTGTTGCTAAAAAGGGCCATAACTCCAGTGATGTTGGAAAAAACTGCACGAATATATCCAGGTACACAAGCCCTAATGCTGATAAATATGTTTATAAAGTTCATCACTGTAGCAGTTGTACTATTTGAGTTACGCGCGACACAAAAATCCGCCGGACAGACAGGACCGACGGACAAGGACAAATCTATATGCTCCCCCAACACAGCACCCCTACATTTTGGTAGTGGGGGTTATAATAAGTACTCCTAGGCACTAGACAGTGTTTGAACACTTTTAAGCCAGGTGAAATTCCCCCCCCATATTTGATCGATTTGGTGTTATTCTGTCCTCCAAGTTATCTGGGGAAACAATGCCCCTTGGCAACTCCAACACCATTCTGCACGTGTGGGCAACTGGCAGACGATTATTTTTGTCATTATCAGCTATGAATGACACTTCCAGTTTCTTCTCAAATCCAACTGGTGGTACTCCATCTGCACCCGTCCAAAAACACAACAGTTCTGATAAGGTGCATTCAGTACTTTCATCTGCAAAATAAAGTAAGACAGTTAGTAAATCACTGTAACAAAATATGGGTGTAAAACAATAAGTAGGCTATGGACACTGCTGTAAATTCAATGGTAACAGACTTGTGCAACATTGTTTTACTTGTTTTTTTAAATTAGTCTTAATAATAATAATATAGGCCAAATGACCGATTGCATGCAAACTTTAACTTCATCTTAAAATTGTCATTAAATAGCTATATGGCTATTATTGGCTAATTATCGGTACAAAATCAAACCTCAACCTGTTGGTTTTAAGAATGTGGTTATCAGATGATCCACATAATTTACACACATCTGTTAACAGTGCAATGCTTTCAATGTTCAATATATAGTTATCAAACCTAACTGAATTGGCAGCCAGAATAGATATGAAAATCCATTGAAGTTACATGGTAAGAGCTAAATGCCCACAAAGTACTGTTTTGAACTTCACTTGCGTGATCTTAACAATCCTGGTTGGGAAAAGCATTTTTTTTCATTTAAAGAGAAAAACAAAACATTGAAAACAAAACAAACAAAGAACAAATAAATCTGAAATACAAAAGAAAGAGTTATGGTTCATGTAATTTGCATTTTCATTCAGTGTCCCTAATCAGTATATGAACTTTTGTAAGAAAACCTTCAATACTACTAGAGTAATGCTCCAAAATAGAAAATTAACAAAGAACAATAACTCTGAAATACGGAAGAAAGATTTATGCTTCTTGCACTGTGCAATTTCTCTCAATGTCCTCTATAAAAATAATTAAATACAATACAATTCCTCTCCATCATAATATGAAGTTTCATTTGAGTCCCTTCCATACTTTTTAAGTTATAATCTGGAGCAAAAAATTACACTAGGTCATTATGCTTTGCAAAAGAAAATTAAGGCAATTTAATTAAATCCCTGTAATACTAATGGAGTTATAGTCAGCACAAGAAAATTTTAAAAAGGGCAGTAACTCTGTAAATATTTCATAATATGAAGTTTCAATCAAATCCTTTCAATACTTTTTGAGTTATGCTTTGCACAATAAAATTACCGTACACCATGTAGTTAAGCTTTAAACAAGAAAAATAAGCTTTAACTCCAAAAATACTGATGAGAGAGTTATGGTTCTTGTACTCTGTGCTTCCTCTTAATGTACTCAATCAACATATGGGGTTTTACTTTAATCATTTTAAACCTAATGGATGCTCCTCACAAGAAGATGAAACAAAGGGTCATAACTTTGTAAATACTGAAGAGAGTTTTGGACATTGTACTGGAACTTTCTCTCAAAACCCTTGATCATTATATGAAATGAATTTCATTTTAATTCCTTCAATAATTTTCAAGTTATGCTTTGCACAGTAAGTGGGCCGGATGGACAGATGGACGGACAGACGGATGCACGATTCGATCACTATGTGCCTCCCTTCTGAGGCCAAAAATACACGTTTTATAAATATATCATTCAGAGACAAATGTATTTACATATTTCTGGGGATGAAATTTTGTACCTGTACCAGGTATCAAACTTAGGCCTGTATGGAGACATGTAGGGAGACTTGTAACATCTTTATATTGGTTAGAGAGATTTGGGAGACTTTTAAAGTATTCATATTGGTTAAGCAGATTTTTACTTGCACACAGTATCACCTTAACATTAACCTCAGTGAGAACCAGGGTACATGTAAGTAGCAAAGCTTAGAAAATACATTAAAAAAAACTTGATAATGCAACCATACCTTGACAATCTTGTAGAAAACATTCAAATGCATATATTGTATCATTTTCCTGTAATCTCAGGTTGGATCCCTTCTCAGAAAAGTTAATCAAGTACATGGACCTGATTGTGTCCGCAGTCAGTGGGAATGATGATCGGACGAGCGCTGATTGCATTTCCTCAGGGAAGGATTTGAAAATCTGAAGAAACCCTCCCACTGCATCAAGACCTTGCTGGAATTGATGTATCTCTGCACTGACTCTATAAATAAAAGTATATGCATAATGTTAGGAAACAAACAAACAAAAAGACAAATTTCAGCGGATTTACATCCCCCGCCGATGTAAGTAATATCCAGATGATTTTTGTGCCACTGTCTTTGCATCAATAATATTTAATAATATCCAAACTGATTTGAGTTATAACTCCAACACTTTTTGTCAGTGTTATCTTATATTGCTGAAGACACAATCATGTTCACACACTGGTTATTACGTGTATCAAATTTGGTCCCAATAGGTCTAATAGTTTTCGCAGCATGGGTGTTGAAGGGATATAACAATTTTTCTTAGAGTTACCTAACATCAGTCACATGTCAACACACTGGTCATTGTGAATACCAAGATTGGTCACAGTTGGTCTTTGTAGAAGACCTCTAGAGGATGTCACAGATCAAATATGAAAGCCCTGTGTGTTGCAGTTTCAGAAGAGATTTCGCTTTTTAAATCTATTTTTTTAGCTCTGGTGACCTACATATGCAGCGGAATGGAACGATTTGAACAATTTTGAAAGAGGGTCACCCAAGAATCATTCCTGTGAAGTTTGGTAAAAAACAGCAAAGCGGTTTAGGAGGTGTTGTTTGAATGAAAAGCTTATGATGGACACACTGACGGACGTTCTAACGAATGGATACTTATGTGGCTAAACCAACACCAACCCTAACTCTAAAATAGTCACCCAAGAGCAATTACTCGAATTATTAGCCACCTAAGCGCAAAATCTTTGGTGGCTACCAACAGTTTTCAACTGTTTTATTCGTGTGTACGGAGGAACGCACCGACGATGGAGGACAGACAACGGGCGTTCACAAAAGCTCACCATGAGCACTTTGTGCTCAGGTTTGCTAAAAAGGGACATACATCTGTAAAAAAAAAAAAAACAGAGTTCTAAGTGTTGCTTCTCCTGGTGGAAACGTTGATAGTAAGAAATATTTTAAGTTTCAAGAAAATACCTTTGAATTTGATAGTAATTAAAATATTTTTATTTGTAGAAAAAACTTTACCCTTGGCCGGATGGACTAACCGACGGACGGATGGTTTGATTTTATTATGCCCTCGTTCGAACAATGTATTAAGTCAATAAAGATATCTAAATGCTAGATTGTCATTGTATATATCAACAGAAAATTAAACAGTTTTCAAATTTGTAAAGAGAGCCACATAACATCTATGTGACATTATTTTGACACCAGGCCAATGGTGATAAGATTTTCTGTTTGGTTGCCATGGCAAAATTAATTTGCCTATGGTTCTCAGATCTTTTTTCTCAATATTCTTTTCTGACCCTTTCTCATTAAGTCAGTTAAAATTCTGGAAAATGCAAAAACAGTATATTTTGATCTCTTTTCGGAAGCAGTTTTGGAGAACTAGTTGTAATGTGATAATTAAGATTGCTGAACTACAAGGTCAAGTTTTGCGTTTTCCTTGATAATTTTCTGTCCAATGATGATAAGTGTTGTTAATGCACTCTCTCAAGCGATCAACATTGCATGTACTGATAACTGCTTGCAAGGTTTGCAATCGTTGGAAATCAAATTTTACCCATTTTCAACTCAAAAAGCAAATTTTATTCTTTACGGACAGGACAATCACTATATGCCTCCCGCATCAAGATGCCTGGAGCATAAAAACTTAAAATGGTAATCATAATAATTATCTTTGGATTTCTTTGGAACCAACATGAATGAACATATTTATATGTATATGAGTACGAATCCTTTCACCTTTGATTATATACTGTACACTGTCATATTTTACACTCTTAAAAAATGTTAAAATTTGAGTGTTTATTTCAATAGGCACAAATTTATAATAAACTCACTAAAGCACATAAATAACAACCAGAGTCTGGCAGAGTATTATTACTTACTGATTTAAATTTCTTAAAGCCATATAATATCATTCAACGCACCTTAAAGGGTTCGTACACAAAACATACCACAAAATTCCAGGAGTTTTCCAGGACAATAATGTTTAAAATCCAGGACCATTCAAACGTTAATACTGAGTCTTATCACTGATCAGTAATTGAAGACCAGCTTGAAATTATTTATTGTAGTGGTATGTTTCAGTCAAGTCCAATTATTCTTCATTTGATTTATATACAGTCTTTCATTTCAACATTTTCATGTAGTGTGCATCAACGCATTTCAATGTCCAAAGTATTTCAGCTTTTAGCACATCTGCAGTGCAAACATTGAATGTTTGCTGATGACTTGAACGTTGATGTTGGCTATTCTCAGTAGATGCTGTTGAAGTTGAAGGGATAGGTTTAGCTGAGTGAGAGTCAGAGATGGTGTCATTGGTCGTTGCAGGATGGGACTTTAAAAAACTGCTAATAGTTGCAACTGCTGTGCTTCCCGCAGCAAGTTTTTTTGTGTGCTTCACACCTGTTACAACAAAGCATGCAATGGCATTAGGAATATAGGTTATATTATGGTGATTTAAAATGTTATAGTTATTTAATGTTTATACCCTAGTGCCAGTAGTGGTCAAAAACCATAACACTTTAACAGGTTAGACAATTAAAATAAATCTCAGCCGTTACCTGATAATTTTCTTAAAGTTTATTTATATTATTATAATTATAACTTTGTTTTTTTTGCAATGTTAAAATTTGGCTTAAAGAAATAAATTTATTACAACCAAACAAAAATAAATTTACAACATAATTTCTATTTACAACATAATCAGATTCTATCTTACCGTTACCGTGGCTTTTCACTGCACTTTCTCCCATGTTGCCAATGTCTATTGATTTTCCACAGGCAGTGCAAAAAGCAGCATGTCGATCTTTCTGTTCTTTTTGAAGCCATTGTTTGTATTCATCAACTTGCAGCCAGGCATCATTGAACACGCACTTTCCGCCATGCATTTTAAAAAATGGACCGATCTTCTGCCAGCGCGAAAACCTGACCACATGCTTGCCGGAAATGGTGAATGGTGAAGGGAAATAACTCTGCTGAAGAACGTTCTTGGAAAGTGAAAGTAGGCGTGAAGCCGAGAACACGAAAAAAGAGAAAAAAACTTGTATGTTCAATAATATGTTGTTGTGTGTTTTTTTTTTTTTATTACTGAACGTAAACATTACATTATTATGTTATCTGCAGAAATTGCAGGAGTATTCCAGGACTAAAATGAGATTCTTTGATTTTAAAGGAGTTTCAAGGGCCCTGGAACACACAATACATTTTTCCAGGAGTTTCCAGGTCCTGTACGAACCCTGCCTTAAATTAACATTAGTTCTAATGAACGTTAATGACGTTTATTTGACCTAAAACTGTTTCGTTACATTTGGGAAGGCACTTTATTATGTCTATGTTCGAATAAGCTTGGTACGAACGGAATATAAACTAATATACAGACTGATTTACTGCAGAGGCATCACCACCTATTGCATACAGAAACTGTACGATAACAAGTTACCAAAACGTTATTATTTTACCAATTTCAATGCATTTTTTTTGTATTTTGATCGGTATAATGTCCATTAGAAATGATTTCTGCAAAGTTTTATTTTTATTAACATATTTCTGGACTAATGCTTTAACCAGAAGTTTGCAGAACACTTCCAGCTTAATCTTTAGCATCCCCACTGAACCAAAGACAATACATGGCAATCCAAATTCAGTACAAATAAAAATCAAGGACTCCCCAATAAATGTTCATTAACAATATGGAAAACAATAGATCTACCTGGTCTTCCTTCGGTCTGTTTAAGAGAGTAACAGGATGTCATGTGTTTACACGAAAACTGCACCCGTTAACGTTTTAAAAATGGCTAACTCATTAAGAAGGGAGGTAATCGGGTAGTTTTGCACTGTCAATTCAATACACGAATCTATAGATGATCGAACATTGGGAAGAGGGGCGCAGTGGTGGGGCATTCACTTTCTACACAATCTGTGGAGACCATGTTATCTCAACAGCACCCGATGCTAACAGTTACGTTACAGTAGACTAATTTATTTGAAACTTAGATCTTATTGGATAGATCTATTTTGAAAATCCAATCTGAAATCCACGCAGTATGTGTCCTTGGATCCTTGGATTCACTAAATAAATTGTTCGTGTAAACAAACACAAATAAAAACGACAACAATATAGTTACCTTGTCCTCCTTTAATCTGTTAATAACAGTCCGGGATGTTCCGTGATTGTAAAAACGAAGACCTGTCACTTTCCGCCATATTTGGTTTAACCCCCCCTTGCGACTTCAGAAAGAGGGGAGGTAATACTCAATGTTAAACATTACGTCGTAATTACGAGATAAAAAGTCGTAATTACGAGATAAAAAGTCGTAATTACGAGATATTATGTCGTAATTACGATATAAAAATGGTTATTACGAGATACTAAGTCGTAATTACGAGATACTAAGTAGTAATTACGAGATTAAAAAGTCGTAATTGCGAGATACTAAGTCGTAATTACGAGGTAAACAGTCGTAATTACGACATACTAAGTCGTAATTACGAGGTAAAAAGTCGTAATTACTAGATACAAAGTCGTAATTACGAGATAAGTTTGTTAATATTGAATAATATTTTTATATTTTTATTTTTACACCTGGCCCAGGACGCTTCCATAGTAAACAGGTCCCTTTAAAGCCTAAAATCTTTAAATTTGAACACGTTTGCGGGTGGCAATTTAGCATGTATACATTCATTTACCATTCCAGCATACAGGTTCTTCTGCACGCATTATGTGAATAACCCAAGGCCATAGATTTGTACAAGATTGTTTTGCGTAATTTAAAACTGAACATTTAGTTCACGCTTCAAAAGGCGGCGATTGACATTTTGAAATACAATCACCAATCCAGAGTGCAATGTTTGAAGGATTGGGGAAATACTAGTATTACTTATAAGGCTCTGGTTGCAAATATTGAGCTACCTCTAAATGACAATATTTGTTTCACTAAATCAGCCCTTTACAAAAACTATACAAAACTACAAACACTATATTCCGACGTTACACGGCTCATTAATTAGACAATGCAAAATACATCAGTTATCCTAAAGAGGCTGGAAATTATTTACAAAAATTAGTAATTTAAACATTTCGTTGACCTGGATACATGCATACAATAAAGATATAACTATGTCCATGACCACGAACGTTTTCAATCTTCATCTTTGCCTTAATGTATAATATTGACCAATTATATAAGTTTTTACATATCGGCTATGAATTTCATTGGCTTATATTTTAAGTTAATAATTAGTTTGAGATTAAGAACGTTTGTATTCGTGGGCCCTGGATATGGTCAGTTATGCAAGCCAGTTATGCAAGAAACGGATATCTACATGTATCACTCAGTTTATATTGCAAAAGGATGCGTCTAGTTTACATGTGTTTGCTATTTTTGGTTGCGATGAAGATGATGATGATGATGATGATGGTGATGATAATGATGATGGTGAAGGTACAGGTGATGTGATGATGATGATAACGATGACGACGACGATGATGATGATGATGAAAACAGTGGTGGTGGTGGTGATGATGATGATGATCATGAATAAAACAGTGGTGATGATGATGATGAATATGATGTCGACAACGACGATGATGATGATAATAATGATGGTGATGGTGATAGTGTAAAAGAAAAAAAGAAAAAAATCATGACAAAATGGTAACACAGGAATTTACCATTTATTATTAAAGGAGGTAACTGAGGCGTTTAATCGCAGTATTGCTGTACGCCAGACTATTCCGGCGTGTATTTGATTTACTTTATAAAAAATAATGCAATCATATCTGTCTACAATAAGTACAAATCAGAAACAAATAGATCTACAGCGCATGTGTAATTACAGAAGAATGTTTGACACTAACATTTCTCACTACAGTTATCTTGGATATCAGTTCTCCAATTTCCAAGTGAAAAATGCGTTCTAACGTTGAACATTAAAAAGGAAGGCAAACAAATATTGAACGAGAATAATTCGTACGGATAAGTCCTATAATCATACTTTAGAACGCCAAACAAAGGGACAAAAGAATCATCTGAAAACCTAGACACAAGACTGAGTATCTTATTACTTCATTATTATGCATTTTTTGTTTTATTGCACAAATTTTGCTTTTGTTTGTATTTCTTCTTCGAAATCAGACAATACAACCTAGCACTTTTGCATAACAAACGCGGTCATTACATAAGCCAAAAGTTTCAATTAATTAAAAACAATAATTTGTACTTTAAACATAACATTCATCATAAGGTACGATCGTCTGATGATGCTTATCACACTAGTGTCCCAAGCTCCGCGAACACGAATGACCTAAATCTTAAAACATCAGTTGAAAATATCTAACCAATGAAAGTCAGTACTGATATGTATACTGATACATTTTTCATTGGTCAATACTTTAAGCTAAGTCTACGCTTGAGATACATAGAGCTTTCAGTACTGATATGTAACAGCATTTTTCTTTGGTCAATACTTTAAGTTAAGTCTACGCTTGAGATGCATAGAGCTTTCAGTACTGATATGTAACAACATTTTTCATTGGTCAATACTTTTAGTTAAGTCTACGCTTGAGATACATAGAGCTTTCAGTACTGATATGTAACAGCATTTTTCATTGGTCAATACTTTAAGTTAAGTCTACGCTTGAGATACATAGAGCTTTCAGTACTGATTTGTAACTACATTTTTCATTAGTCAATACTTTAAGTTAAGTTTACTCTTGATATATATAGAGCTTGCAGTACTGATATGTAACAACATTTTTCATTGGTCAATACTTTAAGTTTAGTCTACGCTTGAGATACATAGCGAGGGTTGATGGTGAAACAATCAATGAAAGGGCAAAATATATTAACAAATTTAATTTATTTTGACCACAAATACGTTTAATAGTCGTTTTTAAAATATTATATACTGAAGAAAAATAGTGAAAATATATTTACTGCCTGTGAATCGATGGAAGTTATGCACATTTGCGAATATGCTACTCCTGGGTACATGTACATGGATTTATTTTTTTGCCACGGACGCCCATGCGAGTGTTTTTGATTTTTCCGATTAATATGAAATTTTACGTATTCAAATAGTAATAGTTTCACAATATTATTTAAAGACATATCACTTGTGATGGATGCATGGAATAATACCTGCAGTAACGGAATCGTAGACGGAACACGCGGATAGCAAACGCCATACCGAGTTTACCAGCTTTAGATTTTAGAATAAAGAATATTCTTGAAAATGTTTTATTCTTAATAAAAGGTTGTTAGTTTCAATGTTACTTGGTATTCACAAATGCTAATTTTAGCAGAGTTCATTAAGAATGATTTACTAATAGCATAAACAACAATGGTTTCATGCTCCACGACTACGAACATTCTTAAGCTTGATCTTAATCTTAATCTTAAATATTCAACCAATGGAAATCAAAGTTTAATTGTTACAAGCATTTTGATTGGTCAATATTTTAAGTTGAAACTAAGTTTGAGTTTGGGAACTTTCGTAGTCGGGGGACCTGGTGTATTTGCAAACGTATTATTTCTAAGTCTAAGCCTTTTTTAATATTCCTACGTGTAAGAATTGGTTGGTTAATTTTATTTTCGCGTCACGAACATATGGCGAATGTAAGACCCCTCGTAAATCTTCTTTTAGTTTAAACATATTTTATTCTATATACATATATATTTATGCTACAGTGACATATTGTAGACAAATAAGTACATGTATTCAAAAGGATTGGGCCTAGAGTTATGCCAACATCATCAAGGGGCCCTTTCCTGTTTGACAAAGATAATATAAAGATTAGCAAGATGTCAAAGACGGCATTCTTCTACAGAGAGTGTGGTTTTAATGTGGATGCTGTTCATTTTCATTAAAAAACAACAAAAACCATATTAAAAAAAAAAAACAAAAAAAAAAAAATCAAAGAAAAAGATAGAAAGAAAGAAAGAACATAACAAGTTCACAAAAGACTTATATATTTTTGTTTCATCATCTCCTGACCCGCCCGACCGCATTTGTGCATTCCGACAATAATAATAATAACATGCAACAATGATAATACACAGTGATAATACACAGCAGGGTGCTCTAGGATGGTATTGATCCGTTACTAAATCGTTTTGTACGTTTAATAAACAGCTGGACTTCATCAAAAACCTTAACGTTATTTTCATAATTAAGGGTTGGTATACCGAACAAAAGTTTCGTAGCATTTATTGGGTGGAAAGTACGGGTGCTTCTAAACATATGTAAACGCTCATCGCGATAGTGGGGACAGTTAAAGAAATAATGGTCTGCATCCTCAGTGTGGAAACCACAACTACAATTAGGTGAGTCAATTAATTTATTTTCAAAGAGATGTGCTTTCAGATCACTACATTTATTCCTGATTCTAGCATGTATCAGCTGATGGTATAACAGAGTTTGAGTAAATTTCAAGACGCCTAGGTAATGTGATAAGATTATCACCATTTCGTAAATTGTATGAAACATTTTCATGGACTGATGTAGGAAAGAGATCAGAAAGATACTCAGGGAGGATGCCATTTATATGTTTATAAACAAGAAGCAGCTTTTGAATGTTACGTCTTTTTTCCAATGATACCCAGCCAATTTCAATAAGTAGATTGTTTATTGAAGAAGATCTGGTTAATCCACTAACAACTCTTGCTGCGTCATATTGAAGTTTTTCAATAAGATCTTTTTCGTATCGCGTGCAATTGTCCCAGACAATTGATGCATATTCTAATATGGGGCGTAAGTACGATACGTAAATTTGGTTTAGAGTTCGGCGTTTTAACTTTAACTTTAACAGTCTCATGGATCCTAATATTTTGGATGCTCTATTGAGAATATTATCAATGTGTTTATGCCACCGGCCATCATGGCTAAATAAAAGACCTAGGTGCTTGTGGGTTTCAACAAAAGATAAAGGGTTTCCATCAAATAGTAATTGTGGCTTTGGTATATCCGATAGTGAAAAAAAGACAATTTCGGTTTTGGCTGGGTTAAAAGTAACAAGCCATTGTTTGGCCCAGTTGTTAATATGCATTAAGTCGTTATTAAGAGTAATTTCAATAAACCTGTGGTCATTTGACGTAACTGAAAGAGAACTGTCATCAGCAAACAAACGTAAATTACTTATCAATTTGTCAGAAATGTCGTTAACATATACAAGAAAAAGAAGAGGACCTAAAACAGAACCTTGGGGTACTCCAGCTTGGATAGCTTTGTCATTTGAAAAAGAGGAACTCACAAAAACCCTTTGGATGCGGTCGGATAAGTAGTTTGAAAGCCACAATAAGATATCTCCCGATATACCATATTGTCGAAGTTTAAAAATAAGCCCTTTATGCATCTTCTTTTAGTATGAATATAAAAAAATATACGAGATAAAAATGAAAAAAAAAATGCGCGACTTAGAAACTTAGACGTTTTTCTTGAATGCGCGAAATGTGTACACCGCCAAATAAATTGATTTTACAGTATACAGTTCCCTCTTAGCGCGAATTTAAGACGTAATGTAGCCGTTATTTTTTGGCGTAGCTGTCTAATATCACTTTTGACCTAGATTTCTTGCGAAAATTATTCAGCGGGAAAATTGAATGCCAATAGAATTGGACACTTTTTCTTATTTTAGGGAATGCAAACTTGCAACAATGGTTTAATGTATACCAATAATTGTTGCATACTTTTGGGGAATTAAATTTACAGAATTGTTAACATAAGCGGTTAAAATAAAGTTATAAACAAATCTTAGACACACAGTATAGAACAGAGGCTAATTATGAACCTGTTTTCTTATTTGCCATAAACAGAATGCTATATTCATTCACGTAAAGAAATACGAGTGTGTTTAGCCTTCATTTATATAAGCGATACGCTCTTTAAATAGCAATGATACAATGCTCCCATTCATAAATCTCATTCACATAGTTGCTGTTCCATGTATCCCATTCATTCTAGCGAGTTCAACACATTCCAGAAAAAGTTCTTCTAAAAAAAGCGCGCGTAACAGCCGTTGTATAGCTGTGTTAACATAGTCGTACATGCATCAATTAGCGCTCAGAGAATCATGAACCTGAAAATTCAATAAATGGGGAATTTATATTTATAAACTTACTGGTAATTTAAATTTAAATTGTGGTTACGATTTATTAAGACTTATTTATAATTTCACCTTTCTAGGTTACAATATACTAATTCCAATGTTTATGTAATTTAATGTAAGAGCGATTACTTTAACCAAAAATAAATGCAACATTTTGCACATAGGGGCCCTCATAACCATACCGTTTCTTAAAGAGCATTCTAAGCTGAATTGATCTAAGCAATAAAAAGGGTATTTCATGCAATATGAAAGAAAGAAATCGACACTAAACAAAGTTGACTGTTTTATCACCATCTTTTTACCGGCTACCTTCTAGTTGAATGTAACCCGCCTCAGCGCAAGTGTCCTATTGTAGTCTCCAATCTTAACACATATCAGTGATTTATTAGTGCACATCAATGCTTTCCCTACCAACATATCCAAAAAAAGAATTGCAAAGCAATTGTCTTAATTAAAAGCATGTCTTCGAGTTAAACTTGTTGATTTATTTAGAGAGTATAGCACTACAGGACTTATTTATTTAGTGTAACGTGACCTCTATCAACTTCTCCAATAGATGTTATTCAATCTGTAAAAAGATGCTACATTTGTCTATAGATAAAATGTTATGATAGAAGACTAGGAATACGTCGAATTGTTATTCGCGTAGCATGACTACACAGTTTGCAATACAAATTATACACAGAAACCCTTGATACATCATATCCCTACCGAATATAATTTTAAACCGTCATAGTATAATGAAATTATATGTTTGTGTTATCAAAAAACTAAATATTTCAAATGCGCTGAATGTTCCCTGAGTATTGCTATAAATGCGTATTTGACTTCCAATCGTGTTTATATTAGATAACTTCTAAGATAAATGTATGGTACATTACTTTAAACAACTATATATGACTCGTCTGATACATAATAATTTTCATTCATTCCCGCGATTATTTTCTTACATTGTTAATTTGTTAAATTGGCCTGACAAATTCAGATAATAATTATGTTATAAACGTACATTATTTTGGTTATTTATATATCACTGGTGAAAACATGGGGTCTGAGAAGTTACGTAACAGATCATCTTGGCCTTCTGTTATGCTTAGGTTATTTTTAAATGAGATCTCAATATTAATTTCCACGCCGATTGTCTTTTTAAAAGAAATTTCTTGTTTTGAATGCGCGATTTTTGTTAGTCCGCGAAATAAAATGTTTTTACAGTATAGAGTTCCCTCCTAATCTCCCAGTGCCTCGGCCTCGCTCTCCGCGAGATCAAGCCCCGCCCCACCGCCTTCTTAGCATCCTTGTTATCATTCTTATCCTTGTACTTCTTTCTCTTATTGTCATGCTGCTGTTGCTGATGATGATAATGATGGTGGAGATAATGATGATAATGATGATGATGATTTTGACGATATGGTCATAGTAAAATGAAAGAGAAAAAAAGACTAAATAAAACGATAAAAAGGTAACACGGTAATTTTACAAGTTATCTCCTTTATTATTAAAAGATACAAAATTGAGACGTTTTATCACATTTTAGCTATACAATTGCAATAAACTGTACTACAAAATCATACAATTTATGAGAAGATACGATCATTGTATGATGCTTATCTCACCAGTGGCCCAGGCCCCGCGAATCCGAAAGACCTCAATCACAATCCTCAGCTTAAAATAATCACAATACTTGACAGTTTCTAGGGTCGAGATTGCTAGATCTTTCGCAGTCATTCGGTCAGGGCCCATATTCACAAACTACTTAGGGAAAACTTAAATAAACTTAAAATCATAAAATCCCTTAAGTCTCTAGCTGTTTCATGTAAAAATCATTTTACCGTAAATGTGCCAAACTAGTAAATGTCGCTAAGATGTTTCCTTTTTTAGCCTTTAGTAAACAAAAAATAATTGGTTTTCGCATATAAATTTTGATATCTACAATTTCCACTTAAGTACATTTAAAGTTAAGATTTCCCTAAGGAGCTTTGTGAATACCAGCCTAGGTATACGTTCCCCCTAATCCTCCAGCGACTCGGCCGCGTTAGCCGCGAGGTCAAGCGCCGCCCCGACCGCCTTCTTAGCATCCTTGTTATCTTTATTGTCCTTCTTGCTTTGCTTGTCGTGCGTTTTCTTGGCTTTCATGGCGGCCTTGCAGCAACAGCACAGCAGCTTGAGGATCGGACCGAGTTCCCCCACCTCCTCCATGCCAGGGATATCCTCGGGGTTGATGTCTGAAATAAGGACAATAGTCGCTTTTGAGGTATGTTAGTGGTTATTTTTACATGATACTCTGATTTTTTTTATATAGACAAAGAACAAAATTGTTAAACTACCCAGTGAACAACGCAAAAAGTAGTCCCGATTCTGAGCGGTTCTCATTACAATTTAAAAATATTTGTCAAATCATGTTAGAATCGCATTTTCGTTGTTAATAGGGCAATAAATAACGATAGATCGAACATTATTTCTTAATTATTGAAAAGCAAGCAAATGCACAATAGCTGCGCGGAATCTGTGTCGGTTTTAGCGCTACCAGTATACATAGAGTAGCAAATGGCTATCAAAATGTTGGACAATAGCCGCACTGGGCCTTTGTATATATGTTAATGCATTTTAAAGGGACTATGTCAACGAAACATTGGTTTCATATTGCACTAAAAATGATATTGTATTATAGAAGTGCGCTATATTAAAATATGTACATTAATTTAAATAAATAAAAAGGACCAAACAAACATGACCTATATTGTAAAATGTATTTTTTCAGAATGCGCAAACTTTTCCCTATTATATATACCATATTTTAACCGTTATAATATGCCATTATTAATATCTCAATTTCAGAATTTTTTCTGAAATTACCACATTGAGGCCGTTTTCGTCGAAGGCTACTATTTTTGTGACAGCCAACCTTGTTTGAAATATTTTATGGTGGGAAAATACTCAGACAGAATGCGCAAAACCCATGCACTGTGAATATTTGTGTATTCCAAGCTTCAACATTTATCAAACGCACAATTGCCGCTCTTAGCTTTAAATTTGTTATTGCATAGTCCATACTTTTGACTGTAAATGTGTGCATTCCAACCTACAACATTTGATAATTCCGTAAATCCGCTCTTTCCCTTAAGTTTGTTATTGCATAATTCATATTTTGACCTTTTTATGTGAACTAACAGTATTATAAATGACATCTATTTTGGCACATTTGAGATATTTGGCTACTAAATGTTAATTGAGCCTAAATAAAATACTTAGTTTGTTATATTTGATTAAATGCTAAAACGCTGACAGGGTAGAAAGACTGTTGGCGAGAAAAGAAACTAAGAGCAAATGAATCATTAGAGTATTTTATCATATGGAACATTTATTGAAGTTAGTCACCTGTCTGTTATATCATTTCTACAAAAAAAAAAATCACGAAACTCATAACTATACACTCTACTTACAAGAAATTGGTATAAGCTGGTATTTGACCTAATTGAAGATGGAGATCCAGGTCACTGTTTTTTGCAAATTAAAACTAATATAGCGCGCGCCAACAGTCTAAAAAGCTAAATTTTGCATGTACCGTTAGATGTGCTCATAAACGAATAGTATATACATAATTGGCAATTTGACATTCATCGCTAACCTGATATACGATAGGGCAGCATGCCATTATACAATATTATACAATAAATTATACAATTTCTTGACGGGTCGCCCCAAATACACGCAGGTAACAATAAATAACAAACATGACCTCCAATGCGTCCTTACTTTCCATTGCCGCCTTTGCCGCCTCCTTCCCTGCCGCTTTTCCAACTTTCGCAGCGGCCTTCAGTGCCTCCTTCTTCACTGCAAACACAAAGATCGGCGTGTAATCATTTGAATGTCGAGATATTATTTTACATTTAGTGGGAGGCGTTGTGCCTCCTTTTTCACTGCAAACACAAAGATCGGCGTGTTTTCATTTGAATGTTGAGATATTATTTTACATTTAGTGGAAGGCGTAGTAATATTTTAGACGGATATATACCATTCCACGAATTTTTTAATTCCTGCTAACAAGCTTGTTATTTAAACAAATAAAGACTCGCAAAAATATATAATTTAACAAAAACACTATCTCTTATTTTCGAACAGATTATATAAATAAATAAAAATACTTTTTTAAGCAGTTTTTTGTTTTCATGAAAACGCAGTGTAAAGTTAAATAAATTTGAATATACATTTTCACAAATAACAACAGTTGCAAATTAATATGGTGTTTCATACAATCACTGCACTATTACCGTCAAAGCTCTATGTTTTCGGACACTTAAAAATAATTCAAAATTTTCGTGTCCGAAAATTTGGATTGACAAAAATATTCCCAAATTACAGGTTTCGATTATATAGACCGGGATATGCTCTTATACAAGCTTTTGGTCAATAGAATAGACGGTAAATTGTACCAATCGATAAAGAACATATACACAAGCACCTTGTCGGCTGTTCGTATCAACAACAAACTAACTGAGGGGTTTAGCTGTTACACTGGTGTTAAACAGGGCTGTAATTTATCACCGACACTGTTTTATATTTTCGCTTACGACCTTGTGCAGGAAGTCAATGTCCTTGGCCTTGGGTTCAACATAGGTAACATGAAGATGTCCATGCTCCTCTATTAGGGCTATGATGATATAGTCCTAATGGCTAAGACCGAAGAGGATCTTCAAGCAATGTTAAACAAGCTACACGACTGGTGTAAAAGATGGCGGGTGATTATTAACACTAGCAAATCCAAATGTGTTCACTTCCGGAAGGGGCGAGCTCAACGCAGCAATTACGCATTCAAGATTGGCAATGAAACATTAGAGACGGTTGACCACTACAGGTATCTAGGTGTCATTTTCCACGAAAAAGGTTATTTCACACCAAATTCGGAGGCATTTGGGAAGGGAGCCGGACGTGCATTAGGCGCCATTATCAACAAAATACACTCCCTAAAGGATTTCGGCTTCCAATCGTTCGACAAACTGTGTTATTCGTGTGTCACACCAATTGACTATTGTGCTTCGGTATGGGGCTTTAAAAAGTATCAGTATATTGACAATATACAGCATAGGGCAATGCGGTACTTCCTAGGAGTCCACAGGTTTACCCCCATCCTGGCCATGGTGGGAGACACAGCCTGGATCCCGAGCATGTACAGACGCTGGCGTTCGATGATACGGCTATGGAACAGCCTGATTGGCATGAACGACGATATAATTACAAAACAGGTGTTCAATCTGGAACAATCTGCTCCCAATAGCGTGAATAATTGGTCCAACGAAGTGAAACAAGTACTGAACACTCTAGTACTAAATGAGTACTTTGATTCAAAATCTGTGGTCCCCCTTTCAATTTTTGATGTAAATCTCCACTCCTTCTACAGTGGTAAATGGCAATCTAATGTACAGCTTGTTTCGATGCTCAGGACCTGTAGGCTTTTTAAGAGCAATGCTCGTGTTGAACAATACGTCGTCTTAATTTGTGCAAAAATGAAAGTTCAATATTGTGCCAATTCAGATGTGGTATTCTACCCCTGCGCGTTGAAACAGGTCGGTTTATCGGTAAGCCAGTAAGCGAAAGATTGTGCAGGTTTTGCGAGACACCATCAATCGAAGACGAAAAACATTTTCTGTTTGACTGTAGTCTATACAGTGACCTGAGAAACTCAGTGAATTGCGATATGTTTAACCAGGACATGATGTTAGCGAAAAGTTAACGCACGTAATGTCAACCCATCCACGCAAGCTAGCCAAACTACTGGTGCATGTATTTTTATTGCGAAAACGTACTCTGTATAGGTAACTTATTCCATTACAAGTAACACTCCGTTTTGTACACTCATTCATCAATCAATTATTGTTACTATAATCGAAGTAGACTTAGTTTAACCGCTATACTACAATGCATCATTTATTTTATTTTTCCATTCTACTTTTTTTTTTCTCACGCATATTGTTTTATGCATTTGTATGATTTTGTTTTACAGAAAATTACGCCAAGACTGCATTTTTGTCGACCGAGTTCAAAGATTACCATCTCGTATATTATTTACCTGTAATTAATGCAATGCAAATTATGATTTTGTTGTTTAATCTTAAACCACAAATCTTAAGCGATCGTCTTTAACACCTTCAAACATTCGTGCCACTTGTGATAGCGTGCGATAAAACTGGAGCCTGTTTGTTACACTTATCGTGTTGAGTAGGGGCATAGTACCGTAGACACCTGAATTGATAATTGGCACTAATTGGTGTAACAATATATTTCAAATGCAACCGGTATCAGATTTAAACAACTGTGAATAAATTAAGCAGAATTAATTGGTAAATAAATAAGACTGGTTAAGACTGGTTTTTTAATACGATAATTTTAAAAGCATATTTAATATACGATATCACTACTGGTATACACAATAGGATAAACCCATTATTTATGGCACATAAATTTACCCAATAACGCTAATGTAACAGTCCACCGCCTCCACTCATTCATCTGCCAGTTTTATGACCTTCATACGGTTGTAAAAAAAACATGTGCGATGTGTCACCTGATGAACGCAAACAGTTTAGAAGTCTGCTAAAATACCACTGTCATATAAAATGTGCGAAAATTTAGAATAATTAATTATAGGTTAAAATCAGGATTTCCGAAAATATATAGTGTCAAAAAATAAATATTTCAACTAAAAAAGATGGTGTCAGAAAATGTATAGTATCCGAAAACAGAGAGTGTTTACGGTATATCACGTGTTTAAATGCTTACCTACACAAAACAATACGCGGTGAAACTTCTTTGTGAGATTTTATTGATCTTGCACTCAGGCGTAAAAATATGTATTTTTTTTCAGGTTGCATGCCCAAAAATATTAGGGTAGGTAGGTCGGTATTTATTCTTTTAATTAATTTTTTTATTTGGTAAATGATCAACTTGAATATTCTAAAACTGAATAAATATTCAAAACATAAGTGGATACTATTAAAACAAAACACTGATTAATCCAAAAACACATTTAATTATTGAAAAGGGTAAAAAAACAAAAATCAATCAGACATACCCAATAAAATGTTCTAGGGTCGGAGAATTTTTTCAGAATAGGTCGGGTAACCTGAAACAAACATATTTTTTACGGTTCATTAATCTCCGGTAGCGCTCTGTAGGAGCATATTTTTCACAAATCATATTTTTCACACGTGTGAAAAATAGGATCTAATTGTTCAGAGTTGTGAAAAATAGGATCACACTATTCACACATCGCCATCTCATTATTCACATTTTCTGTGATCAATTTCAGTTTTTGATATGTACTCAAATCATAATCTTCACACATGAAAGTGTTCATAATTTCAAAAAAAGTGAATTTGTTACATCATAATCCTATTTTTACACTGTATGTGCCAGAACAAAACGGGGTGATTACGGTACGGTACGGTATGCATGATATGGTATGGCACGGTAACAGTACGGTACGGTTTGGTATGGTAAGGCATGGCATGGTATCTATGGTATGATTTGTAATGCTATGGTATGGAAAGGTACTGTACGGTGCGGTAGTGTCAGGTACGGTACGGTAAGGTACGATACGGTTATGTACGGTACGATAAGATACGATACGGGAGGTACGGTACGCTACGCTACTGTACTGTCCAAACGTACTGACCAATATGTGCGGACGTTCTAATAATGTCCTTATATGACCGTCCGTGTATACGTATATTCTAGTTCGGGTGGACATATGCATGGTTATTTGGTTTTAATAATCCAATATAGGACGTTTGGATGCGTGCATTCGTTAATATCCATATAAAAAGGTGTTAGTTCGTATGGACCTACGCAAGTATGCATTTTTATCTCCTAATTAGACCGTACAAACGTATTGACTAACGATTAAGCGCATGCATACATTAGTAGCTCCTAAATAGGACTTAGTTTATAGTGATGACAATACTGATGATGACGTTAACTATAATGATAATAATGGTGATGACGAGAATAATTATGAAGACGATGATGATGATGATGATAATGATGATAATGACGATGATGATGATGATGATGATGATGATGATAATGATATTGATAATGATGATGATGATGATGATGATGATGATGATGATGATGATGATGAAGATGATGATGATGATGATGATAATGATGATAATGATGATGATGATGATGATGATGATGATGATGATGACGACGATGCTGATAACTGTATACTTATGCTCCAAATAATGATTTCATCGATGGTCGCGATACAATTTCACCATAAAAGATGTGAAAAATGTGATTCGTACGCATACCCCCTTTTTGGCCAATCACACACTTATAAATGTGACCAATGAGATCCTATTTTTCACAGGCGTGTGAAAAATATGATTTGGGAAAAATATGATCCTACAGCGCTCGACTGTTCTATCTATATCGGTTTAACATTTATCTAGCGTCTAAAGCACGGATTTCATTGTCATCTAACAAAAGCAACTATCAATAAGTGTCAGGAAATAATAGCGCGGTGGATAGTGCTTCATTGAATCACAATGACTGTGGATCGAATCCTGCCATCTTCTTTCTTTTTTATCATTTTCTTTTACTTCAACATTACTTATTGCAATTACATTTTTTCTTAGTTTTTTCCTTGTTTTTCACGTGTTTTATTTTTTAATTAGTTTATTTATTTTATCTACATAAAAATGCATTCACAAAGAATCTGTTTCGCTAGCAGTATCGGTGCATCTCTATTCTGTGTCAGAATCGAGGTAGATGATGATATTCCGTGTCATGACGTCAGCAAGGTGATCAATTAAATAAATTAAATTGAATACATAATTAATTTAATGTGTCTGTTCAGGGAATCGAACCCAAAACAGCTCGGTTACAAATTTTGCATACTTCTGCACTACAGTATCAACTGTAACGGAGTAAGGATTTAATCCAGTCTCATTAAAATCAATTCCTAACTATGTTAGGATCTGAAGGCATCGTATAACAGGTCACGTTCAAATAACCTTCTGACCATTGCAAATCTCAGCCCTGCTACGCCCAATGAAATTGCTTTATGCACAGCAAAGTTTGACTACGGTTTTAAAAAAGGTGATGCCTTCCCAACTGATCCTCGGGAATAAATCATTGACCGATTATTTTAGTGTGGATAACAATGGATATAGTGGTACCTTAGGCGACTAGACACCCCAAGTTCACGTTACGTTCGTGGAAAGTTTTTGTGTTTTATATATAATTTATATTATAACAGTTTGAAGGCAACAATTTGATTGGCTCCGGAAAAGTTCATCTGACTTGACCCCTAATGTGAAGTCATCAGATCCAGTCAGCGGATAATATAGTAGCGTCAGACTGGAGATGATTTTATTGAGATTGGGATTAAATCAATACATTTTCATGTCTGAGTCTTCTGTCTGGGTTAGTAGCTTAAACTAGATTTACGAAAATACACGGAATATTCATGAGTGAAGGTTAATACAATCGCACAATAAAGCACCTTTGCAGCTCGATGATTGGATGGCAAGGCAAGATAAACCAATGGCAGGGGAGGATTTGTACATGTCAGTGGCAAAACTGGAAATATCATTTAAAGCCACTGCAGGGAATCGAACAGCTTTACTTTGAAAAAAATTGTTTTAAATTTAAACACATCTCACTCACTTTCATCGTCCTTGTCTTTCTTTTCTGGTGCAACTGACGTCATGATGGCGGACTATTTCTTGGGGAGGAAACTAGTTGAATCCACACAAAGCGAAATTCATACGCAAGTGAAACTTATGCTATCAGCAACTGAAAAATATGTTGACAAAGTATGCTGATAATGAATATCAAACAAAATAGAAAATATAATTATATTTACTTTTATAAAGTGATAACATTTTCGTAAGGCGAATGTATTGAATACAATTTTGATTTCGTCTGCCAAAAATTATGCTCAGAAACAGACATAGTGAAATCTTAAAAATATAAATACTTAACAATCTAAGCACTAAATAAATTTATTGTTTTCGAAGTAACTTGTTAAAACGAACAATAAATTCCAACTAAAACTGTGTATCAAAACTTCTTTGTTGCCACATTTATTATCGAGAATACCAGAGCGATCATTATCAAAACGCTGAGAGCGTAGATAGACTGTTGGCGACAAACGAAACAAAAAGTAATTTTCGCCCCTTATACTGTAAGGATCGATATTTTATATTAACATTGAAGTATTTTACATTAAAAAATGCATGAACTGTCTCAGTTACTATAATATTGTAAAACTTGGATTTGTGAATATTTCGGTTACATTCAAGTAAATAGCGAAAATACGTGTGTCATTAAGTTGACGTAACATTTTTAATAAAATGACTTTTTTAGAACTTGCTATTGCAATAAATCACATGATATACACATACTAATAAAAATGACATACATTATCTAAAATAATTAATAGGTAAGAAGACATTCGTGAATTTTTGCTGTTTCGAAGAAGGACCCTTTCAGGTTTCGATTAACTGACTCGTAGCCTGCAAAGAAAAGAAGTAGTTTTCCGCGATACCTGATTTGGAAATTACCAACTCAAAAGACCGTTGGCATCCGCAAACAGTAAAGATCGCTTTGAAATTTTAGTGTAAAATTTAAAATGTTTAAGAACTTTCCAGCGATTCTTTTAACTATTTTTTACGTGGATGATCATGCATCAAGTTGTTAGTTCGCATTGTAGAACATGTTGTCTGGTCATGTTCGAATCGAAATAATATTCGCTTTATTGTTGTTTATATGTAAATAAACAACTCAACATCGAAATGTATTTCGTATATAACAAACACGGAAATAAAAAACAAAATTACCTCAATGTTTACTCCGGCATGCTAGTTAATAATATAAAAATGCCCTTTCAATCTACCTATCCTAGTCTTTTTAATATCACCGATTCTACAATCAACGTTTGGAATCAGATATCTTGATAGTACGGCTTCAAAATGAATAACGGATCTTTTGTGTCACCGTAGTAATGGCGATCTTGTCTTAACAGGCCTTCGTTGCAAGGAATGCGGTCTGCGTTAATGCTTCTGAAATCGTATACATGTATTAGATGTTGAAGATACTCATTACAAGAGTATGGAAGGGTATATCGGCCACTACATGCATGTAACGAAATGACAATTGCAGGTTGCTAAATGACAATTGCATGTTGCTAAATGACAATTGCATGTGGCTAAATGACAATTGCCTATTGCATTATGATAATCGTAATGGAACGACATATCTATCCACCAGTTAATGACATTGTTATGTTATTTACATGCACATGCGTTCTGCTACGTGGAAACTGAATGCTTCCTTATGCAAAGTTCTTGCTGCTTGCATGTAATTGACAGGTGCTTTCAGCTTTTTGTTTGCTTACTGCAATATTAAAATGTTTATGCATACTTTTCCTTATTGCATTCATATGCGCATTTCACTTTGTTGTTGCTGATTGTCACGAGCGATTAACTAACTAGTGGATCTTTCTAAGTATATTAATGCATTATACAATTACAGGAAGCCAATACTAATTTGACTTTCTAGCGCAAATTACTATATACGGGTGACAACTCTCGAAAGCAAATTCAGATGTTCGATAGTTTCCGGAGATATGCAGACTGCTTTTGTCGAAATAACAATTTTGAAGTCCGAGCTAGTTTTGTTGAACGTACATTTCGCGTAAAAATGTAATCGTTAAGAATATTTATTAAACAAAGAGTTTTAATTACAGAACAAACATGAAATTATTAACAAAATACGATCTATAGACGAATAATAGCGATTTAATGTTGTTGTGGATCTCTATTATCAATTTCATGAATATTCACGAGTAACCCAAGCAGTACATGGAACAACATTTTTTTTTGCATATGTATACACAGTCATGGACAGACGGGCGGACGGACACTCGGGCGGATGTGTGTATGTGTGTGTGTGTGTGCGTGTGTGCGTGCGTGTGTGTATTGAATGTGTGTATTTCGTAGTTTGTGAGGTCCTTCCGCGCCGCTGCATTTCGTGGGGACCCGGGGTGTGTACCAGCACCCCTGCCTTATTTACTTTTAAACTCATCGAAAGTTGGGACGAATTTTGAATCACAGCTTTTACTGTTATATTTTTTTAATTTTGGTGTGGAGTTGTGCTGTTTGGGGGAAGGGGGCGCTCAGTACACAGTGGAGGGTAGAGTACAAGAGGAAACCCCAGCTATCCGGTATGTTGACCACCAACCATACTCACATGCGCCGAGTAGGGATTGAACCCAGGCCACCTAAATAAAAAGCGAGTCTACTTACCACTGAGCTAGCAGGACAGTGCTTCAAGCTAATCAGAAGTTGTAGAACGGACAAGATGTATGTCTGAAAGTCATCCGTACGGACAGACGGCCGGGAAGGCAGTTAATTAGTGCGCAAGCCGTCAGGACTGATACACTGAACACATAACTATATTTTTTCAATGAATTCCTTAAAAATGGTGAAAGCATATAGATCGGACATGCTTTGTGACGGACAGGCACCCGGACGTACGGACGAACGTACTGACAGACAAAGTATTGGCTCAACATTGCCCTGCTTGTGCTCACTAAGACTAGCTTTCCTCGGCCGTTTACTGATTCGCAGAGGCGGGACTAACAACGGGATCTTCTTTCGACCGAAATAACAAGTAGCTTGGAGTTATATATCTCCCAGCGATTTTACGGACTCTGCCGGAATTTCTGGTTCCCGGTTACATATGAATTAGATATTTCAAATGGTCAAGTCGCATTTGATTAACTTTAACATGCGTAGTGCTTCGTGCTTATTGCTTTCGTCTTGCGGAACTCTCAATTTTTAATACATTAATCAGAATTACTTCTGAAGAATCAACTTCCTAAAGTAAAATGTACAAAGCAATACAAACTTGTTTGAATAAACATGCTACTGAATGAATATTTGTCACTTACAAATATGTGATTTACAATTATTGAGTAAGGACAGATGCAGGCTACGTGCCAATAACTGATAGAAAGAAGCACAAAGACGCACGGAAGTTGCAGTTAGTTTGTAACGAACAGCACAATGCAATATTCAATTGTCATTAAGCAGCATGCAAAGACCATTAAGCAGCATGCAATTGTCATTTGGCAACATGCAATTACCATTTAGCAACATGCATGTACAGGCGGATATTCCCTTCCATACAAGAGTGCTTGCATCAATCAACGTTGAATTGATGAATTGTAATACAGGAATACTTGCCAATTTATCAAATGTCTAAGAATTATGCAATAACTAATACTATGTAAATATTTTCATCAACTTTATCTTTTCTAGGGCTTAAATTAGAATCGCAATAATTGTCGCAGGAAGTTAGTGAAAGACTCAACCTGACAACAGTCATATATCTCATATATGCGAGTCAGATGTTTAATAGCAAGTCTAATGTTTCATAGCAAGTCCGATTTTTCATAGCCAGTCTGATGTATCATAGCCAGTCCAATGTATCATAGCCAGTCTGATGTGTCATAGCCAGTCTGATGTATCATAGCCAGTCTGATGTATCATAGCCAGTCCAATGTATCATCTCCAGACTGATGTATCATAGCCAGTCTGATGTATCATAGCCAGTCCAATGTATCATAGCCAGTCTGATGTATCATAGCCAGTCTGATGTATCATAGCCAGCCTGATGTATCATAGCCAGTCCAATGTATCATAGCCAGTCTGATGTATCATAGCCAGTCCAATGTATCATAGCCAGTCCAATGTATCATAGCGAGTCCAATGTATCATAGCCAGTCCAATGTATCATAGCCAGTCTGATGTATCATAGCCAGTCTTATGTATCATAGCCAGTCTGATGTATCATAGCAAGTCTGATGTATCATAGCCAATTCAATGTATCATAGCCAGTCTGATGTATCATAGCGAGTCTGATGTTTCATGCCGAGTCTGATGTTTCATAGCGAGTCATATGTCTCATAGCGAGTCTGATGTTTCATTGCGTGTCTGATGTATCATAGCAAGTCTGATATTTGATAGCGAGTCTGGTGTTTCATTGCGAGTCTGATGTTTCATAGCGAGTCTGATGTTTCATGGCGAGTCTGATTTTTCATAGCGAGACTGATGTTTCATACCAAGTTTTTGTCTAATAACGAGTCTGATGTTTCATAGCGAGTCTGATATATCATAGCGAGTCAGATGTTTCATAGCGAGTCTGATGTCTCATATCGAGTCTGATGTTTCATATCGAGTCTGATGTTTCATTGCGAGTCTGATGTTTCATAGCAAGTCTGATGTTTCATAGCGGGTCTGATGTTTGATGGCGAGTCTGATGTCTCATAGCGAGTCTGATGTCTCATAGCGAGTCTGGTGTTTCATAGCAAGTCTGATGTTTAATAGCAAGTCTGATGTTTCATAGCGAGTCTGATGTTTCATAGCGAGTCTGATGTTTCATAGCGAGTCTGATGTTTCATAGCGAGTCTGATGTTTCATAGCGAGTATGATGTTTCATAGCGAGTCTGGTGTTTCATAGCAAGTCTGATATCTCATAGCGAGTCCAATGTTTCATAGCCAGTCCAAAGTTTCATAGCCAGTCTGATGTATCAAAGCGAGTCTGATGTTTCATAGCGAGTCTGATGTTTCATCGCGAGTCTGATGTTTCATAGCGAGTCTGATGTTTCATGGCGAGTCTGATGTTTCATAGCGAGTCTGATGTTTCATAGCGAGTATGATGTTTCATAGCGAGTCTAATGTTTCATAGCAAGTCTGATATCTCATAACGAGTCCAATGTTTCATAGCCAGTCCAAAGTTTCATAGCCAGTCTGATGTATCAAAGCGAGTCTGATGTTTCATAGCGAGTCTGATGTTTCATGGCGAGTCTGATGTTTCATAGCGAGTCTGATGTTTCATGGTGAGTCTGATGTTTCATAGTGTGTCTGATGTTTCATGGCGAGTCTGATGTTTCATAGCGAGTCTGATGTTTCATGGCGAGTCAGATGTTTCATAGCGAGTCTGATGTATCATAGCAAGTCTGATGTTTCATAGCGAGTCTGATCTTTCATAGCGAGTCTGATGTTTCATAGCGAGTCTGAGGTTTCATTGCGAGTCTGATGTTTCATAGCGAATCTGATGTCTCATAGCCAGTCTGATATCTTATAGCGAGTCTGGTGTTTCATAGCAAGTCTGATATCTCATAGCGAGTCCGATGTTTCACAGCGAGTCTGATGTTTCATGGCGAGTCTGATGTATCATAGCGATTCTGATGTTTAATAGCGAGTCTGATGTTTCATAGCGAGTCTGATGTTTCATAGCGAGTCATATGTCTCATAGCGAGTCTGATGTCTCATTGCGTGTCTGATGAATCATAGCAAGTCTGATGTTTGATAGCGAGTTTGGTGTTTCATTGCGAGTCTGATGTTTCATAGCGAGTCTGATGTTTCATGGCGAGTCTGATTTTTCATAGCGAGACTGATGTTTCATACCAAGTCTTTTGTCTAATAACGAGTCTGATGTTTCATAGCGAGTCTGATATATCATAGCGAGTCAGATGTTTCATAGCGAGTCTGATGTCTCATATCGAGTCTGATGTTTCATAGCGAGTCTGATGTTTCATTGCGAGTCTGATGTTTCATAGCAAGTCTGATGTTTCATAGCGGGTCTGATGTTTGATGGCGAGTCTGATGTCTCATAGCGAGTCTGATGTCTCATAGCGTGTCTGATGTTTCATAGCAAGTCTGATGTTTCATAGCAAGTCTGATGTTTCATAGCGAGTCTGATGTTTCATAGCGAGTCTGATGTTTCATAGCGAATATGATTTCTCATAGCAAGTCAAATGTAAATGTCCCATATCAAGTAAAATGACCATAGAAAGTCAAATTCTACCATGAAAAGAAAATTACACATAGCAAGTCAAATGTCCCATGGCAAGTTAAATGTCCCATGACAAGTAAAATGTCCCATAGCAAGTCAAATGTCCCATGGCAAGTAAAATGGCAAGTCAAATGTCACATGGCAAGTCAAATGTCCGATAGTAAGTCAAATTTCCAATGGTAAGTCGAATGTTCCATTGCAATTCAAATGTCGCTAGGTAAGTCAAATGTTCCATGGCAAGTCAAGTGTCCCATAGAGAGAAATATGTCTCATACCAAGTAAAATGTCTCATAGCAAGTAAAATGTTCCGTGGCAAGTCCAATGTCCCATAGTAAGTCCAATGTCCCATAGCAAGAAAAATGTCCCATGATAAGTCAAATGTCCCATGGCAAGTCAAATGTTTGATAGAATTTCAAATGTCACATGGCGAGTCAAAGGTCCAGTGGCAAGTCAAAATATTTCATGGCAAGTAAAATGTTCCATGGCAAGTCAAATGTTCCATGGCAAGTCAAATGTACAAATGGTCTCTAATGTCCCCTGGCAAGTCAAATGTCCCATGGCAAGTCAAACGTTTTATGCCAAATAATGTCAAATATCAAATCATATCAAATCTGAAATTATGTCAAATGTCCCAAGTCACATATACCATGCAAAGTCAAACGCCCAATGGCAAGTCAAATCCTCCATAGCAAGTACAATGTCTCATAGCAAGTAAAAT
Source organism: Congeria kusceri (assembly GCA_027627225.1). Taxonomy (NCBI): domain Eukaryota; kingdom Metazoa; phylum Mollusca; class Bivalvia; order Myida; family Dreissenidae; genus Congeria; species Congeria kusceri. Next base: position 11,195,320 of record CM051039.1, read on the forward strand.
GTGACATGGCAAGTCAAATATCCCATGGCAAGTCAAATGTCCTTTGGCAATTGAAATGTCCCGTAGCAAGTCAAATGTCCAATGGCAAGTCAAATTTCACATTGCGAATCAAATTTCACATGGATAGTTAAATGTCACAAGGGTATTAAATGTCCCATGGCAAGTAAAACGTCCCATAACAAGTCAAATGTTCCATGGCAAGTCAAATGCCCCATAGCAAGGCAAATGTTCCATAGTAAGTCAAATATTCGATAGTAAGTCAAATGTTTCATAGAAGTTCAAATGCCCCATGGCAAGATTAATGTCCCATTGCAAGTCAAATGTTTAATGGCAAGTCTAATTCCCATATTAAGTAAAATGACAATCACAAGTTAAATAACCCATGGACAGTATTATTTCCTATAGCAAGTCAAATGTCCCATTGCAAGTCAAAAGACTCATGGCAAGTCAATGTCGCACGGAAAGTTAAAAGTCGCATAGCAAGTCAAATATCCCATGGCAAGTCAAAAGTTCCATGGCAAGTCAAATGTCCCATGGCAAGTAAAATGTCGTATAGCAAGTCAAATGTCACATGGTAAGTCGAATATTCCATGCCAAGTCAAATGTCTCACAGCAAGTCAAATGTCTCATAGCAAGTAAAATGTCCCATGACATGTCCAATGCCCAAAGGCAAGTCAAATGTCCCCTGTCAAGTTAAATGTGTCATAGCAAGTCAAATGTCTTATAGCAAGTCAAATATCTCAAAGCAATTCAATTGTCCCATGGCAAGTCAAATGTCTCATAGTAAGTCAAATGTTCAATAGCAAGTCAAATATCTCATAGCAAGTGAAATGCCCTATGGCAAGTCAAAAGTTCCATGGCAAGTCAAATGTTACATGCCAAGTAAAATGTCCCATGGCAAGTCAAAGGTCCCAATGGTATCAAATGTCCCATGTTAAGTCAAATGTCCCATGGCAAAGGTCAAACCATGTCGAATGTCTAATCATGTCAAATGTCAATTCGCCGGGCCGGCTAGCTCAGTTGGAAGAGCGCTGGACTACAAATCCGAAGGTCGCTGGTGCGATTCCTAGCCCGGCCACATAACTTGTGTGGGGATTGGTCATGAAATTATTTCTTCGGCCATTATCCCCATACCTCTGATTCAAGTAGGGCAGTTGTCAGTTACTGGCATAAGTATGTGCACTTAGTACTGGTAAACCAGCTTACCCAGGAGAAGTGTGAGTAGGTTAACTGACCGCCGTTATATGACTAAAATACTGTTGAATACGGCGAAAAATCCAAACAAACAAACACAAACAAACACATGTCAATTCATGTCAAATGACCATTCATGTGAAAAGTCAAATGTCTCATAGCAAGAAAACTGTCTCATAGCAAGTCAAATGTCCCATAGTAAGCCAAATATCCCATGGCAAGTAAAATGCCCCATGGCAAGTCAAATGCCCCATGGTAAGTGAAAATTATATGGCAAGTCAAATGTCCCATGGCAAGTTATATGTCCCATGGCAAGTCGAATATTTGATCGAAGTTCAAATGTCCCATAGCAAGTCAAATGTTCCATAGCAAGTAAAATGGCCAATATCAAGTAAAATGACCATAGCAAGTCAAATGTCCCTTGGAAAGCAAAATTGCCCATATACAGTCAAATGGTCCATGGCAAGTCAAAAGACCCATGGCAAGTTAAATGTATCATGGCAAGTCAAATGCCCCATAGCAAGTCAAATGTCCCATGGCAAGTAAAAAGTCCCATGGCAAGTCAAATGTCACATGGCAAATCAAATGTCCCATAGCAAGTCAATGTCCATGGTAAGTCAAATGTTCCATTGCAATTCAAATGTCTTTAGGTAAGTCAAATGTCCCAAGGCAAGTCAAGTGTCCAATAGCCTGTTAAATGTCGTATAGCGTGATAAAATTTCACATAGCAAGTAAAATGTCTCATAGCAAGTTAAATGTCCCATGGCACGTCAAATTTCTCATAGTAAGTCCAATGTCCTATAGCAAGTAAAATGTCTCATAGGAAGTAAAATGTCTCATCAAATGAAATATCCCTTGACAAGTCAAATGTCCCATTGTAAGTAAAATGTTTGTTAGAATTTCAAATGACACATGGCAAGTCAAAAGTCCAATGGCAAGTAAAATGTTCCATGGCAAGTAAAATGTTTCATGGCAAGTCAAATCTACCAAAGGTCACAATTTCCCCTGGCAAGTCAGATGTCCAATGGCAAGTCAAATGTCCTATACCAAATCATGTCAAATATCAAATAATATCAAATGTCAAATTATGTCAAAAGTCCGAAGTCAAATGTCCGATGGAAAGTCAATCCCACATGGCAAGTCAAACGCCTAATGGCAAATCAATTGTCCCATAGCAGGTAAAATGTATCATAGCAAGTAAAATATCCCATGGCAGGTCAAATGTCCTATGGCAAGTCAAATGTCCCGTAGCAAGTCAAATGTCCGATGTCAAGTCAAAGTTCCCATCATCATGGCTAGTTAAATGTCACAAGGGTCTCAAATCCCATGGCAAGTTAAATGTCCCATGGAAAGTTAAATGTCCCATAAAAAAAGTAAGTCAAATGTTCGATATTAAGTCTATGTTCAATAGTAAGTCAAATTTTTCATAGAAAATTAAATGTTCTATATAAAGTAAAATTTTATAAAGTAAGTCAAATGTTCCATTGCAAGTCAAATGACCCATAGCAAGTCAAATTTTCCATAGTAAGTCAATGTTCCATAGTATGTCAAATGTTCCATTGTAAGTAAATGTTCCATAGTAAGTCAAATTTCCAATAACAAATCAAAGGTTCCATAGCAAGTCAAATGTTCAATAGCAAGTCAATGTCACTTAGTAAGTTAAGTATCCCATAGTAAGCTAAATTTCCCATAATGCGTTAGATGTATTGAGTTCGATGTCTTAAAGCGAGTTACTGACGAGTATTTTCGGCGATCGAGATGTCTCAAAGCAAGTCAAATTAATCACGGAAACTGCGTGTTGCGATGCTTAATATTTATACTCAACAATTTAACAGCCAATTAAGCTAACAAGTGTTACATTTTGAATGGAGTTATGTATGTAAATTAAGTGACTTTTTAAACTGCGAGTTTTTTCTGCATAAGTTGTTATGTTTAATAATTAAAAAAAATGCTTGATAAGGAAGTTGCATGTTGTATGTATTTTATTTCAACCTTAAGTTAGCTTAATTGACTGTTAAATTTTGAGCAACTCGGCCGAGATATAATAGCATGATAAAATTTAGGACTGTGTGAGTAGTGATCTTAAACTTATACCAATTAACTATTTGTTCAACGCGATACGCTTTACCTTCGAAAAGCAAATAAGAAGTTTGAAAAAAATACAGGAACAATCCTGTTTTAAGTCGATTAAGGTTAGATAAATAACAGAATACCTCTCTGGAGTAATAACTGGAGTAATACACGGGGTTGAATAACGCAAACCGGTGCAGACTGGATGTTTGAATTGAATGTCTTATTGACTTCAATCGTATCTTCGAATCTAACATTTTAAAATATTAAGATATTGTGGGGTGCAATCCAAAATATAGATCCATTCACGGCTCTAACAAGACAATCCGATATTTGATCGTACTACTATTTACTATAAGCTCGCATTAAAACGGGCATATTAACGATACACAATTGTTTTATAGTTACAGGCATAACATGACTGATACTGTGTAAGTAAGTAATAAATGTAGCATATTTTTACCTAAATGTGTTAGTTATTTAACGAGCCCGCAAGGAGAGGTTAAAATATTAACATATTGAGGTAAAAGTATGCTACAAGCGTTTTATACCATATTTAGCGTGCGGTATATCAAAATTTAGTTCTAATTTATACGCACGCTACTTATTGCACGGTTAGGCTCCGCCCACCAGTGATATCACGGTTACTGAATACCGGTAAAAAAACAACAACTCTTAAATGTGTTATAAGGGTTATTTCATTACTCGCTGTTAGAGCTGCAACGATTTAGCTTTAGCTCGAGTCAATTCGATTCTGTTTTCAAATATCATTAAGTTTAATATTGCGAGTCGATTCCTGTTTCATTTTCACACAGGCTTGTTTGTGCATATAGCGAAAGACAGGATGACTAGTAGACAGCGCAATCAAATACGGTGGCATAGAGGTGACATGAGTGTGTGTTTTTATAATTCGTGGCCACGACTTAATAATTCGTGGCCACGACGTAATATCTCGTGGCCACGACATAATAACTATTGGCCACGGCTTAATAACTCGTGGCCAGGGCTTAATAACTCGAGGCCACGACTTACAAACTCGTTGCCACGACCTAATAACTCGTGGCTACGACTGAATATCTCGTGGCCACGACATATATAATAACTCGTGGCCACGACTTAATATCTCGTGTCCATTATTAAGTCGTAGCCACGAATTAAAAATAAACACACACATGTCCCTCTATTCCACCGTCGTCAACAGCATTTCGGACAACAAGTGTTTGCGGCAGGTTATGCACATATTATGATAACTATCCACTGGTGACGATGTTCAACAACTAGTTGTTGCAACAACTAGCAATCATGAATGATGGATAGCAGGATCGATTTAAAATGATTTACATGATAAATTGTCACAACATCTATAACTTAAACGAACAATTTTATGACAAATAAGATATAAATAAAAAAGAGAATCAAGTCGAAATTGGTTGGTTTAGTATCCAAAATCGAATAGGGTCATTTACAATCGAGTTATCGACGTATATCAAAAGAACCGTTGCGGAAAAACTCGCTTGTGCTTTTATTGCATGCTGGTGCTATTTTAGGCTGGGCGTGAAACTAATGTGTATCTGATATAAAAATGGTAAGCAGATATATATAGGAAATGTGTTTGTTTTCGGTGTGATAACGCGTTATATCATCACTGGAAAGGGAGACAATTAATATTTTCACGAGCGTTATCACACTGAAAACAAACAAATTTTCTTTTTATTTTATGCTTTATTAACCTTTGTTTTACATTTTATTGAAAAATATTGCGGGAATCATAACGTAATGACGTCAAAATAATGATGTCATGTTACAGTTTTTACATCGATGACGGTCCGTTTCATTTACTGTATTAAATCGGGACCCCAAATAGTAGTCCCTCACTGTGAGTGATATAGGGACATATCTCACTGATATTTTCTTATATTTTACTACTTAGCATTAAACGCTCAAACGCTAATTGAACATAAAGGCATCAAATGCATGGACGCTCATTTTATTGATAGAAATGTGAAATAACAAAACATATGATTAAAATATCACAGCTTTGAGTACCATGTAGAGTAATTTACTGTCGGCCAGCCGGCATCAATGTACACAAAGTTAACGTCCTCGGTGGGTCGCTATTTATTTATTTATTTCAATTGATCAAGACTCAAAATATTATACAGTCTTGTGTGTGTTTTGTCTATATGAGGTCTGCATATTCTCTTTATATACCGTGAAATCACTTCATATTCGCGGGGTACAAATTTCGCGCACTTGCGTTGGCGGACATATTAGCGCGGTCTTCTATATAACGCTTTGTGTTATTATTAAACGTTTACAGAACTATCAGAATGATAGAAAAAAATCAAACAAATGAGGAAAATTACTGTTTAGCTGTTAAAAATACATGCATTCACTTCGCGGCAATCGCATATACCTGCGTATATTTATGAGCGATTACCTACGTACGAACGTGGAAACTCCCTGGGCGTTCCTACAGTACGTAACCGGTGAATATTCTCAGTGGTCCTAACTTCGCTCAATGGCGTTAGCGCGAAGATTGCGAAACTTACACAACCGCAGACATTAGTGATTCCACAGTATCGGATTTCCACGCTTCTGAGATACGGTGATAAATTATGAGGTCATAACCCTTGTTGAACTACTTGACTGGACTTTGCTGTTTTATCTGCTTCCTATCTGTGTTTCTTCTTTTCTCCCTTTTAGTGTGCCTTGTGCGCCTTCTTGCCAGCTTTGACGCAGCAGCCCAGTAACTTGAACCCGTCCATGGCGTCAACGTCGCCGTCTGCAAAGAAAATTAGGTACACAATTATATATGTGCCTGCATGTTTGCATTCAATGGCGTCAGCTATTTGAAGACGTTTTTGGCGTCAATGTCGCAGTCTACAAAGAAAATTATGTACACAATTATATATGCCTGCATGGGTACATTCAATGGCGTCGTGATTTGAAGACGTCTTTGGCGTCAATGTCGCCGTCTACACAGAAAATTAGGTACACAAATATATATGCCTGCATCGTATATTCAATGGCGTCAGTGATTTGAAGACGTCTTTGGCGTCAATGTCGCCGTCTACAAAGAAAATTAGGTACACAACAATATACTAGTAGCTGCCTGCAAGGGTACATTCAATGGCCTCAGTAATTTGAAGACGTCTTTGACGTCAATGTCGCTGTTTGTGAAGAAAACAAAACAGTCAGACACACAAAACATACAGTAGTTTGGATATATTAAATGGTGCCAGTAATACGAATACGTCTTTAGCGTCAATGTCGCCGTCTGTGAGGAAAAAAAGCTGACACACTAAATATAAAGCTATTTGAGTACATTCAATGGCGTTAGTAATCTGAGCACGGTTTAACTTCAATGTCAACGTCTGTTAGGAAACATCAGGCACATGTACACAATAAATCTGATTGAGTTTATTAAATGGCGTCAGTAGTAGTTTGAACACGTCTTTGGCGTCAATGTCGCCGTGTGTGAAGAAAGATCAGACACACACAATATTACGCTGTTTGGTACATTAGATGGCGTCGGTGATTTGACCACGTCTTTGGCGTCATTGTCGCCGTCTGTGATGAAAAACAGACAAATATACTATAAATAGTTGCTATAAATGACGTCCGTAATATATCAAGTCTTTGGTGTCAATGTCGCGTCTTGAAGAAGAAAAGGCAAACATAATATAAATAGGTGCTTTAAATGGCGTCCGTAATATATGAAGTCTTTGATGTCAATGTCGCGTCTGTGAAGAAAAACAGACAAACATAATATAAATAGATGCTTTAAATAAAGTCCGTAATATATCAAGTCTTTGGCGTCAATGTCGCCGATTGTGTAGAAAAGTCAGGCTCACAAAAGATATAGCTGTTTGAGTACATTTAAGGATGTCAGTAATTTGAACAGGTCTTTGGCGTTAATGTCGCCGTCTGTAAAAAAAAATCAGGCACACTCATTGTACAGCTGATTGAGTTTGTGAAATGTCGTCAGTAACTTGAACACGTTTAGACGTCATTTATGCCGTCTGTAAAGAAAAATTCAGGCACACACAATACAAAGCTGCTTGAGTACATTAAATGACGTCAGTAACTTGAACACCACTTTGATGTCAATGACGTCATTTGTAAAGAAAAGCGCTCACACAAACTATAAAGCTGCTTGAGAACATTAAATGGCGTCAGTAATTTGAACCATTTTGACGTCAATGTCGTCGTCTGTGAAGGAAAATCGGGTACTCTGAAAATAAAGCTTCTAAATTAAATCCGCAGATACAATAATAAACAATTAATTAATAATTGATGTTTATTTTCATATCAAATATTTATTTTTTAAAATTTATAAAAAAGAGTTTGAAATGATAAAAAGGCCGGAAACCATATTGAGTAAGTTACGACAGGCTATACTACATCCTAAGAGAGAATTTTTATTATAAACTTTTTAGTGAAATATAGAATTTATCGGTGAAATAAAATTATATATTTTTACTGTTGGAACAGCGAAATATAACATAAAACGCACTATTTTTCTATCAATCGCATCGATCTACCAGATCTACCAGTAGTGGTTTGCCTCCTTTGGCAAATTTATATACATGTACAGTACTATTTACATAAATTTGTTTACGAAAAAAACATGATGAAATGCAATAAAATATAATTTAGCGACAACAAATTATGGCATTGTTTTCCCACCATACTAAACCATTTTCAAATCATTTATGACGTCATTTTTATGATGTAATTGTACACAAACGTGTGACGTTTAAGCTTATCTCACGCGATTTTATTAATTTATTGTCCTAAAGCATAAAATAAAAAGAAAATTTGTTGATTTTGGTAATTGATCGAATATTTATTTCACTCGTGGTCATATAAAATTATGTACGCCACTCGGGATTTTTTTTTCTATAACCACTCGTGAAATAAAATTCGATCATTCACCGAAATCAACAAATATTCTCTATATGACCAGCTGAGTCTATTGTTCCATCATTTTACCTGACATTTTTCCAACTGCCTTCATTCCCTTTTTCACGTCTTTTGCATCAAGATCTGAAATTAAAGATCTGAAGTAAAACACTAGACCTGTGTGGTTTTATATAATTTATTCTGCACTGTGGGTTCACAACCTGCACTGTGGGGTCACAACCTCCACTGTGGGGTCACAAACTGCACTTTGGGGTCACAACCTGCACTGTGGGGTCACAAACTGCACTGTGGGGTCACAACCTCCACTGTGGGGTCACAACCTGCACTGTGGGGTCACCATCTGCACTGCGGGGTCACAACCTGCACTGTGGGGTCACAACCTGCACTTTGGGGTCACAAACTCCACTGTGGGGTCACAAACTGCACTGTGGGGTCACAACCTCCACTGTGGGGTCACAAACTGCACTGTGGGGTCACAAACTCCACTGTGGGGTCACAAACACCACTGTGGGGTCACAAACTGCACTGTGGGGTCACAACCTCCACTGTGGGGTCACAACATCCACTGTGGGGTCACAACCTACACTGTGGGGTCACCATCTGCACTGTTGGGTCACAAACTGCACTGTGGGGTCACAACCTCCACTGTGGGGTCACAACCTGCACTGTGGGGTCACAACCTGCACTGTGGGGTCACAACCTGCACTGTGGGGTCACCATCTGCACTGTGGGGTCACCACCTGCACTATGGGGTTACCATCTGCACTATGGGGTCACCACCTGCACTGTGGGGTCACAGCCTTAGGACGGTCAAAGCAAAGTTGGGTGGCCAAAACAGATCCCGCGGACCAAAATACAATACCCAGAACTCAGTAAAGAAATACTACATGAAGAACTAACCAGAAAGCAAAAAAGATCAAATTCAAGCAAACAATTAAGAAATAATTGTTTATCGGCTAATAAACAACGGTTTCTGATGCGTAGGATCAAATCACGAGGTCGTTAGCCAGTTTGGTTTAATATCCAAGCACCAGAGCGTCAAACAGTTGTTTATTTACCGATAAACAACGACAATGTGAAAACTATTTGTCGATTCCAACTTGACCTGAAAACAAATTCTGATATCACATCGCGAACTATATTTTACAGTTTTGGAACTTTTTTTTCGCGTTGTTTATTTAACAACGGTAAATTTTCTTTTTGTCTATAGACACATTTGCGCGTGTCATGTTAGAATAAACAGTAGTATACGAATAATAACATAATTCGAGTGGGAAAACCGGACTCAATGCATGTGCATAAAGTGTCGTCCCGGATTAGACTGTGCAGTCTGCACAGGCTAATCAAGGACGGCACTTTCCGCTTTGATGGTATTTTCTGCTTCAAGGAAGTCTCTTTACGCACATTCATTAAGCCCGGTTTTCCCACTGCACGCCTCAAGAAATATATTTTTACCTTTGTCCCCGTGTTTGCCGGCTAATTTTGCCGCCTTTTTCATGTCCTTTTGTAAATCCGAATTGTCTGGAAAAACAAAAACAAAAGAAAGAGAAGTCACGCGATGTTGTGGGTCTAGCAAGCAGAAGTAACTGTGAATATAATACATGTTGTTTGGGAAATGAATGTGAGATTAAAGACAAAACGAGAAGAAGAAGAATTGATATGCAATACATGCGTATAATGCATTGGGTCGAAATGACCCATGAGCATTAATGAAGGTTAACAAAGCATAAAATAAAAATGTCGTCAAATAGACATAAAATTACACCGACATTTACAAGTAATACGTTCGATACATATATTATTAGAATAAATTGATATGTGTAAATCTAGGTGAGATATCTAGTGAGATAATTATTAACATACATTTACAAATAATACGTCCGTTTAGTATATTGTAAAATTTGGTTCTTGAAGGCCTTCTGTGTACATATGCTGATTGCACCTTCTAGGTTTCGAGAGACGAAAAACAGTTTTTATCATACCATTATGCAGATATCGGCCTGATACAAAGGTGCCTGATATATTTTTTATATCAGGTCACTAGCGTTTGTATCAGTCAATGTTTGGAGGTACGTCATATTAATCGGAATCAACTATAAAGTCAACAGTTTCAGTAAAAATGAATCAGATTCAACAAAACAAACAATTTGATACCAAGAACGCATATAGTTTATTATTTTTAATCGTCATAAATCACAAAAACGTTGTTGTTTTTTAAATATTCACATAAACCCGCACTTTGGTAGTGATATGACGTCATCTATGGAACACAATAAATCATCCATACACATTTATTTCAATGCATTCATAATAAATGCACTAGAAGTCACTACAACGCATCAGTTTATGTTGAACCAAAAACATTATTATCGAAAATTGAACGCACTATAGTCATATACTGGCACTATTGACACGATCTTGGAAATGTCAATTTCAAAACACAACTCCAAAATGGCTTCTCCAAACAATTCGGCGTGGTGTTCTCCGATACAATTGATCGTTGCAATCCATTTCAGTTCGCATTTTCAGTATTTTATGAATGAGCATGCGTGTAATCTATGTATTTGTAGTGAAAACAGTTCACTTATCATTACGAAATGTTAATAATAAGGTATTATCCAGTCAACTTTTACAAATCCATAACTACATGTACGTAATCGTGTAAAAGTCGGCTCAGCAAAATCAGCGCCGCCCTTAGTTTTTAAATATATAAAAATCAGCTCGTTTGGTGATATTTTACGAAAAATGTGGTATGATAAATAGAAAAACAGGTTACTGCCTGGTCTTGTGTAATATATCAGGTTCGGCACGAATAAAATAACGGCTCGGCAAGCCTCGCCGTTATATTATTTTAAGCCTCACCTGATATATTACACAAGACCAGGCAGTAACCTGTTATTATCTATATAACAAATATATGTAGATTTCTTTTTGGTGATTGAACTTTTTGAAATTAAAATGTAGGAATGAAGCAACTTCAATCTCATTAAAATCAAATCCTAACGTTGTTAGGATTTGAAGCATCGTATAACAGGTCACGTTCAAATAACCTTCCGAACAATACAAATCTCAACCCAGCGGCGCCCAGCGAAATTGCTTTTTGCTACGGTTTTCCTTTAATGCAACTCGTTGTTTCGCACTTTCGACCTATGATTTACAAGCGCGAGAACGCGAGAACACGATATGAAGTAGCGAAATCACGATGCAAAATTGCGAAATTACGATACGAGCTCGCGAAATTAATATCTCGATCTCACAACGTAATCTCGCGCCCTCGCATCTTGTTTTCGTCCTTGTATATCCAAAGGTCGAGAATGCGAAAACACGATGCGAGGTTGCGAAATTAATATCGCGATATCACATCCGCCGAAATTACTTGTCTGCGCATATTCAACCAGAAGGCGAGAGTACGATATACCAGAAGGCGAGAGTACGATATGACTATCATTGTTTCGCAATTTCGACCTATGTTCAAGCGAAAACGCGCAATCACGATGCGAGATCGCGATATTAATTTCGCAACCTCGCATCGAAAACGCGATGCGAGTGGGCGATATTACGACGCGAGATCGAGATATTAATTTCGCGATCTCGCATCGTGATTTCGCTACTTCGTATCGTGTTCTCGTTCTCGCGCTTGTAATCCAAAGGTCAAAAGTGCGAAACAACGAGTGACCCTAACGGATTAACGTATGTTGCACAGCAAAGATTTACCACGGTTTAAAAAAAGTGATGTTTTTCCAACTGATCTTCGGGAATAAATCATTAACAGTTAATTTCCGCGTGGATAACAATGGATATAGTGGTACCTTATGCGACTAAACACCCGACGTTCATATTACTTTCGTGCATAGTTTTTGTGTTTTATATATAAGCTATACCTTAACATTTTGAAGGCAACAGTTTGACTGGCTCCGGAAAAGGTCATCTGAACGTGACCCCTAATGCCATGTCATCAGATCCGTCAGCGGATAATATTATAGCTTCAGACTGGAGATGATTTTTAATGAGATTGGAAGCAACTTGTGTGCTTTGGGAAAGACAAGTGACGAATACCCATAAACCGCACAAAAACAGAATACCATAACACATGAAATTTGAATAAGTAAAAAAAACGATTCTTGAAATTTAATTGTGTAAACATTAAAAGTAAGTAAATTTATTGCTCAGAGCGACATCTTCTTTATGTTAATATATTCACCTTTCCCAAACATATTGGCAGCCATTTTGCCAGCTTTCTTTATGTCCTTTTCTTTCACTTCGGAATTACCTGTTATATAAATTGAAAAAAGTTTAGGCTCGCCGTTGCTTCTTTAAACAATAGAAAGATCCAACAATCATGCAATACTGACAATAGTTAGTACCTTTGATCAACACAATATTGACATCGAAATGAAAGTACAACTTATACGTCAAAAAGAAAAAGAAGAACAACAACACAAATAGTTTTTACATTTATCGACCATACCTATTTCGAACATTTTAGCAGTCGCCTTTCCCGCCTTTTTCATTTCTTTTTCTAGATCTGAATTTTCTGAAGGTATAAACATAAACTATGGATCGGTATGGTTCGTTTATGCAAATGTCAAATTTAATTGGCTCCGGAAAAGGTCATCTGAACGTGACCCCTAATGGAATGTCATCAGATCCGTCAGCGGATTATATTATAGCGTCAGACTGGAGATGATTTTAATGAGATTGGAAGCAACTTGTGCGCTTTGGGAAAAACAAGTGACGAATATCCGTAAACCGCACAAAAACAGAATACCATAACACATGAAATTTGAATAAGTAAAAAAAAAACGAATCTTGAAATTTAATTGTGTAAACATTAAAAGTAAGTACATCTTCTTTTATGTTAATATATTCACCTTTCCCAAACATATTGGCAGCCATTTTGCCAGCTTTCTTTATGTCCTTTTCTTTCACTTCGGAACTATCTGCTATATAAATTGAAAAAAGTTTAGGCTTTGCCGTTGCGTCTTTAAACAATAGAAAGATCCAACAATCATGCAATACTGACAATAGTTAGTACCTTTGATCAACACAATATTGACATCGAAATGAAAGTACAACAAATACGTCAAAAAGAAAAAGAAGAACAACAACACAAATAGTTTTTACATTTATCGACCATACCTATTTCGAACATTTTAGCAGTCGCCTTTCCCGCCTTTTTCATTTCTTTTTCTAGATCTGAATTTTCTGAAGGCATAAACATAAACTATGGATCGGTATGGTTCGTTTATGCAAATGTCAAATTTGATTGGCTCCGGAAAAGGTCCTCTGAACGTGACCTCTAATGCGATGTCATCAGATCCGTCAGCGGATTATATTATAGCATCAGACTGGAGATGATTTTAATGAGATTGGAAGCAACTTGTGTGCTTTGGGAAAAACAAGTGACGAATATCCGTAAACCGCACAAAAACAGAATACCATAACACATCAAATTTGAATAAGTAAAAAAAAACGAGTGTTGAAATTTAATTGTGTAAACATTAAAAGTAAGTAAATTTAGTGCTCAGAGCGACATCTTCTTTTACGTTAATATATTCACCTTTCCCAAACATATTGGCAGCCATTTTGCCAGCTTTCTTCATGTCCTTTTCATTCACTTCGGAATTACCTGTTATATAAATTGAAAAAAGTTTAGGCTTTGCTGTTGCTTCTTTAAACAATAGAAAGATCCAACAATAAAGCAATACTGACAATAGTTAGTACCTTTGATCAACACAATATTGACATCGAAATGAAAGTACAACAAATACGTCAAAAAGAAAAAAGAAAAAGAATAACAATATATTTTTTACATTTATCGACCATACCTATTTCGAACATTTTAGCAGTCGCCTTTCCCGCCTTTTTCATTTCTTTTTCTAAATCTGAATTTTCTGAAGGTATAAACATAAACTATGGATCGGTATGGTTCGTTTATGCAACTGTCAAATTTATAATCAAGAAAGGACATTAAAGGGACCTGTTCACAGATTGACAAATTGACAATTGTTTGTCTCCGATTCCAAAAATAAAAGAGCATTGTATACCAGAGAGCAATATAACACTACAGACCTAGAAATATACTGTAAATACCGTTTCGTTCATGAGTAATCATCAGTTGAAATTGATAAAATTATAAAGCGTTTATAACGCTAAACGGTGGAATTATTTGGAGTGTTTCTGTTGTTTTCGTTGAAATTGTTGACAACACATGGAACACTTACATAAAATAAATAATGCATAATGATATACAGAAGTTGGAATGGCCGAATGGCTAAGGCGATAGCCTTTTAATCTGGAGGTCCCGCGTTCGAACCCCGGCGGTACCTTTTTTTCTTTTAATTTGTTTTTCTGAATACTTTACTTGTTACTATATTATGCTTTTTTATTCCGATGCTTAAATCTATCAAGTTAAGATATTTAATGGCATACTTAACCCCATGCGAAACTCTGTTAACAAGTCCCTTTGAGACAATAACATGCACAGCACACATGGCTGTTATTAACAGTAAGTAAGAAATTAGGGAGGCCCGGTTAAGCAGAAAACAAAATATAGAGGATATTTGTTAATTTCGGTGTAAGATCGTGTTTTATTTCACGAGTGTTCATAGAAAATGATATTTTCACGAGCGGCGCATATTTCCTATGATCACGAGTGAAATAAAATACGTTCTTGCACCGAAATCAACACATTTTCTTTTTATTTTATGCTTTTGGACAATAATAAATAAAATTGCGCGAGATAAGCTTAAACGTCACGAGTTCGTGTATTCTGACGTCATAAAAATGACGTCATAAATGATTCCAAAACTGTCACTCGTTAGTATGGTGGGAAAAGATTGCCATATTTTGTGAGTCGTGCATCCTGTACATGTATATAAATTTGCCAAGGGTTGTTAACCACTACTTAAAGAGCGATGCAATTTATGGAAAAATAGTCAGTTTTGTGTTATATTTTCACTGAAAATATAAGATTTTATATTTTCACTGCTCAAACAGTGAAAATATAAAATTTTATTTCACCAATAAAATTCGATATTTCAATGAAAAGCATATAACAAAACAACATATCAAACTTTTTCATGACATCCATTTATTTTCAAACCGTTTTTATGATATCCATTTATTTGTAAACTGTTTTCATGATATCATTTATTTTCAAACTGTGCTCATAATATCATGTATGTTCAAACAGTTGTCATGATATCACTCATGTTAAAACTGTTTTCATATCAAGTATTTTCCAATTGTTTTCATGATATCATGTATATTCAAACTGTTTTTATGATATCATTTATGTTCAAACCGTTTTTATAATACCCATTTATTTTTAAACTGTTTTCATGATATCATTTATTTTCAACCTGTGTTCATGATATCATTTATTTTCAAACAATTTTCATGATATCATTTATGTTCAAACTGTTTTCATGATATCACTTATGTTCAAACTGTTTCATGATATCATGTATTTTCAAATTGTTTCCATGATATCATGTATTTTACGTCGTATAGCTGCCTTGAAAAATAATTACGGTAAATTAAAAGTGCGGGGCAAAAACTGAGGACACGTTAGTTGAAAGTGATAAACAAATAAGTACGGTGGTTAATGTTTATTTACCCTTTTCAAATAGCTTGCCAATCATTTTACTGGTCTCTTAAAGGGACTATGTCAACGAAAAAATGGCTTTCTATTGCACAATAAATGATATTATAAGATAGAAATAAGCTATACTAAGACATTTGCAGCAAAATAATAATAATAATATAATACAAAATGAAATATTTCATAAAAAACAAATTAGCAAAAGGTTTGAAAAACCTAAAACCCCATGTGGGTATCGAACTCACGACTTAGGGCCATACGAAGAAATGACAATAGACGGCGCTTTAACCAAGTGCGCTATCCTGCTTGGTAAAGAATAGTGTGTAAATTATGGTTATAAAAATGCCAATAATTCTGACGTCAAAATGTACACACGAAAAAGGCCAAACAAACACGACCCTTTAAATAAATTGATTTTTATCTGAAAATGCGAACTCCCTTTTTCCACTACATATACCCTGTTTTAACCGTTATTATATGCATTATTAATATCTTATTTTGATAATTTTAAAAAGACATTGCTCACTTTAGGACGTTTTTGATGACATAGTCCCTTTAAAGACAATGCAAAATACCGTGTATAATGAATAGATGTAGTAGTCTAGTCAATTTATTTCTTTACCCGTGTCCATCATTTTGCCTGCCATTTTCCCCGCCGTTTTCATTGCTTTTTGGAGATCGGAATTTTCTGATATTAAAAATGTAGGAGTAATGCAGATGGTGTTCTAAGAAAAGCAAAAGGGATACTCATACATTACACACACAAAATGACAGAACAATAATTAAATGTGGATCTAGACAATAAATAATGTGTAATTTTATTTTTATAACGCTTTAGAAGCATAAAATATGTTAGTGCGCAGGGGGAAGATCTTGTTGTACGGAAATATATTCACCTTTCTCAAACATATTGGCGGCCATTTTCCCAGCTTTTTTCATGTCCTTTTCGTTCACTTCGAAACTACCTGAAATATACATTTTAAATACATGAACATGTAGTTGAAAAAAAAAATTGGTTAACCAGTGTTTTGGGGGCCGGTTTCGGGTCCGATATTGAGCTCCATTCCTAAAGCCAGAAGTATGTATTTTTCCCAATTGGAGCACAACATTACCCATTCAATGTTTTTTTTTTTTACTTACGATACAGAACATGGTGAAATTTAAAATTAACAATATTTGTATTTTTTTTCATTATCAATGTTATTTTTCAAGAAAACCACATTCCCATTTGTATTTTATCGCGACACGTTTTCCCACTCAGAAAGGCCCTTAACCTGTTCACAACACAGTGAACAAAAATGGAAATAAGCAATTCTTTTCTTAAATACACATTTCCAAGTATAATGTGTTACTGAGAAAATTTAGTAATTTTGCAAACAAAATATTGACATTAAAATAATAAAAAGACTTGACAAAAGTAACAGTCTTTTTTAATCCAAGAAAGGAATGAAGAACGAATACGGTGAATGCTTAAACTGCCATTTTGAGAATACGAAATTACCGGTACCATAGTTTTGCTATAACTACCATTGAAAGAACTAATTGGGGTTTAAGTACAAATATTCACCAATGATCAGTAATATTCCAACAAACAACTGACATATTTAAATAACAAAATGAAATCATGACAAGTACATGCAAAAAGAAAAACAAAAAAGAGACGGGTCGTGGGAAAATCGGGCTTTATGCATGTGCGTAAAGTGTCGTCCCGGATTAGCCTGTGCAGTCCGCTAATCAAGGCTAATCCAGGGAGGCACTTTCCGCTTTTATGGTAGTTTCTGTTTCAAGGAAGTCTCTTCTAAACATAAATCCACTGTAGGCGGAAAGTGCCGTCCTGAATCCGGGACGACACTTTATGCACATGCATTAAGCCCGGTTTTCCCACGATACGCCTCAGATATTCACCTATGATCAGTAGGCATCAAACAAACAACTGACATCTTTAATTAAAGACAACGAAATTTTGACAGCTACATGCTTCAAGTAAAACTACGGTTTAAATGGCTATTCTCAACAAACCAAAATGAAAGCAAATATAAATGCAAAGAGATGGTCGCTAGAGCATAATTAAGAAATAATTTTCGATACGTATGGATTAAACCACTCGGTCTATAACGCCCTCGTAGTTTAATTATCAAGCATCATAACTCCGTTCATTAGATAGTAAACAACGATCTTGCGAAAATTATTTCGATTCTAACATGATCTGACAACATTTTCTGCAATTACAATGCGAACTATATTTAACATTTTCTGAACTATTTTTTTCTGGTTGTTTATTGGTAGTTTAACAACGGAGAGTTTGGTTCTTTTTCTATAGAAAACTGCGTGTGTCATGTTAAGGCCTTGTCAGACTGTGGCGAATTTGATCTAGGAGTTCTGGCGAGTTTTAACTCGCCACAACTCGCCTGGTGTCGTGTAGATCTTGTGCACATGTCGTTCTTTGTCGCAGTGGTCTACTTACGTCTTCTTATGTCGCCAGAACTCGCCAAGTAGCGGCGAGAATATTAAACCGTTTAAAATTCTCGCCGGTTCTCGGCGACTTATTAATCTCGTACACATGTCGAAGACATGTCGAAGGAATCTCGCGCACTCTCAAACACACTCGAAGATATGGCTTCCCTTTTGGTAACGTTTCGCCGTATGTTATCATTGTACGAAATAACACGAGTTTGCTGTGAGTCAAGGTCGAAGAGAACTCGAACAAATGTCATCATGAAACAATTCCGCCACCAACTCGTCCACTCTACGGCGAGTTATAACTCGCCAGAACTCGTACAGAACTTGAAGCTCAAATTCGCCACAGTATGACAGGGGCTTTAGAATGAGCGATTACACACGAGTATGAATACACGTGGTATGAAACTACAGATCAGATACCGTATTCACCAACGCATTCTTATAATTTAAGCATTTTCTGGAAACTGTTCTAAAACGCTGTTTATGTGCATGTTACTTCGTATCCTCCAACGGCATTTTTAGCATTCTTTACATAGAATTATTTGTTAAAGGTACAAGTGGCATGTGTTCGCGGAATATTTGAGAACGCACAAGCTTATTTTAGTCTAAACCAATTCTTTATTCTTTAGTCTAATCAATGGTTGGTGAGTACGGCCCCGATGTTCGAAATTGGGATGCCCGTTAAGGCCATACCAATTTGATTTTATGTTTAGCGTCCTCGGCCTGGTAGGTTTTCGGATGCCCGAACGAAAAAAAAATTATTTGAAAATGGGAAAATCGAGTTGGATTATTATTGTAGGAGTTAAAAAAATATTTTTCGTTGACATTTGGTAGAGAGCGTGTATAGAATAGTATATATCGGGAATACGCCATGGGCAGTAACGGAAATAAATACATGGGTAGACACGGGAATTAATCCTTTGGTAAAAACGGGAGTACGTCATTCGGTGGCAACAGGAATAGGTCATTTGGTAGAAACGGGAATGCCACATTAGGTGGTAAAGGGAATAAGTCATTGGGTAGTAACGGGAGTGTATCATTGTGTAGTAAGAGGAATCACTCATTGAGTAGTAAAAGGGACTTGTCATTGGTGGTATCGAGAATAAGTCATTGGGTAGTAACGGGAATAAGTCATTGGGTAGTTACGGGTATACGTCATTGGGTAGTTAAGGGTATAAGTAATTGGGTAGTAAAGTGAATAAGGCATTGGGTAGTTACGGGTGTAAGTCATTGGGTAGGAAAGTGATTTGATCGTTGGTAGTAACGGGAATAAGTCATTGCGTAGTAAGAACAATAAGTCATTGAGTAGTAAGAACAAAATGTCATTGAGTAGTAAGAACAATAAATCATTGAGTAGTAAGAACAATAAGTCATTAAGTAGTAAGAACAATAAGTCATTGAGTAGTAAGAACAATAAGTCATTGAGTAGTAAGAACAATAAGTCATTTAGTAGTAAGAACAATAAGTCATTGAGTAGTAAGAACAATAAGTCATTGAGTAGTAAGACAATAAGTCATTGAGTACTATGAACAATAAGTCATTTAGTAGTAAGAACAATAAGTCATTGAGTAGTAAGAACAATAAGTCATTGAGCAGTAAGAACAATAGGTCATTGAGTAGTAAGAACAATAAGTCATTGAGTAGTAAGAACAATAAGTCATTGAGTAGTACGAACAATAAGTCATTGAGTAGTAAGAACAATAAGTCATTGAGCTGTAAGAACAATAAGTCATTGAGTAGTAAGATCAATAAGTCATTGAGTAGTAAGAACAATAAGTCATTGTGTATTAAGAACAATAAGTCATTGTGTATTAAGAACAATAAGTCATTGAGTAGTAAGAACAATAAGTCATTGTGTATTAAGAACATTAAGTCATTGAGTAGTAAGACCATAAGTCATTGAGTAGTATGAACAATAAGTCATTGAGTAGAAAGAACAATAAGTCATGGTGTATTAAGAGCAATAAGTCATTGAGTAGTAAGAACAATAAGTCATTGTGTATTAAGAACAATAAGTCATTGTGTATTAAGAACAATAAGTCATTGAGTAGTAAGAACAATAAGTCATTGTGTATTAAGAACAATAAGTCATTGAGTAGTAAGACCATAAGTCATTGAGTAGTATGAACAATAAGTCATTGAGTAGAAAGAACAAAAAGTCATTGTGTATTAAGAACAATAAGTCATTGAGTGGTAAGAACCATAAGTCATTGAGTTATAAGAACAATAAATCATGAGTAGTTAGAACAATAAGTCACTGAGTAGTAAGAACAATAAGTCATTGAGTAGTAAGAACAATAAGTCATTGAGTAGTAAGATCAAAGTCATTGTGTATTAAGAACAATAAGTCATTGAGTAGTAAGACAATAAGTTATTGAGTCGTATGAACAATAAGTCATTGAGTAGTAAGAACAAAAAGTCATTGAGTAGTAAGAACAATAAATCATTGAGTAGTAAGTACAATAAGTCATTGAGTAGTAAGAACAATAAGTCATTGAGTAGTAAGAACAATAAGTCATTGAGTAGTAAGATCAAAGTAATTGTGTATTAAGAACAATAAGTCATTGAGTAGTAAGACAATAAGTCATTGAGTCGTAAGAACAATAAGTCATTGAGTAGTAAGAACAATAAGTCATTGAGTAGTAAGATCAATAAGTCATTGAGTAGTAAAGAGAATTGGTCATTGGTAGTTACGGGAATAAGTCATAGGGTAGAAACGGGAATAAGTCATTGGGTACTTACGGGAATAGTTCATTGGTAAGTAACGGCAATATGTCATTGAGAAGTAACCGCATTATGTCATTGAGAAGTAACGGGAATATGTCATTGGGAAGTAAAGGGAATAGTTCATTGATAAGTAACGGCAATATGTCATTGAGAAGTAACGGCAATATGTCATTGGGAAGTAACGGGAATATGTCATTGGGAAGTAACGGGAATAGTTCATTGGTAAGTAACGGCAATATGTCATTGAGAAGTAACGGCAATATGTCATTGGGAAGTAACGGGAATTTGGTAGTCATTGTGTAGTAATGGCAATACTTCAATGGGTTGTAACCGGAATATGTCATAAAACTTGTCCAAAGACCAGTTAAGTGATTGGATGACATATATGCATTATTTTTTAAATAAACTTCGCACACTTTGATATAGATAGATAAAATAAAATTGTATTGAATTCATACCAATGCAAAAGAAGAAGTTTAAATTGTTGAATTTTTAACAATGTATGCCAATATTGTTAAAATATATATTTTTGTAAATAAAACAATAATATTCAAATAGCATTATATTTACATAATTCACAAATATTTGATATCTTAAATTGAAATCTACCGAGTAGTGTTTGCTTTCCTCCGCGTACTCGCTGAATTTTAATGCTTCTTACTAACGCAATGCAATTATAGGAGAGGTCGGACTACAAGCGTATGGTATAGTGGACCGGGTATTTGATCTATAAAGGACCGGTTATTTGATCTTTATAATGGCATTGTTGATTCACTTACCGTCATCGCTTTTGTGCTTCTTTTTATCCTTGAGTTCAGGTACTACGATATTCATGTTTGCGCGCGAAGATGCCTTAACAGGGACGTCACAACTTTAAAATTCAAATCCCAACGCACGTCTGAAATGAAGTAATCATTATATATTGACAAAATACATTTAAGCATCATCTTCAACGTACTGTATCATCATCTTCGTCATCATCAGCCTTATCATCATCATCATCACCATCATCGTCGTCATCGTCGTCGTCATTATCATCATCGTCTTCTTTATAATCATCATCTTAATCATAAGCTTTATCAATACAAACGCATTAGAAATTTATCAACTTCAACTGATGATTACACATTTACGAAACGATATTTACAGCATATTTTTATTTCCGTAGTGCTCTCTCCTTTATGTGTTCTTTTATTTATCTGTGACAGAATTGGAAAATTGTCAATTCGTCAATCTGTGAACAGATCCGTTTAATCTCGATTATGTCGAAAACCAAAAGCCTATTGAATGATGTAACTTCATGTCAATTTCCTGGGTAGAACCAGTACTTTGTGTACTTGAGCAATGTCACGTGAACGAATCGAACTCACGACCGCTCGATCGCAAGGTTGACACCATATCCATTACACCACTATGACTTTACGTTCACATAATTCCACTCCATGTTTATAGTTATAATATTTCCTAAAAAATGTTGAACAATTTGAGCTTCCCTATATACTAGTTTCAACAAATTCAGAATTTCAGTAGACAATCCAATTCGTCTCTGACAATCTGACACAATTCCGTTGACTAGGTCGATAATTTCGTTAAATATATTTTATTCTAACATGAGACGCGCAGAGTTTATATAGACAACGAACAAAATTCACCATTGTTAAACTACCAATAAACAACCAGAAAAAATAGTTCCAAAACTGTAAAATATAGTTCGCATTACAACTGCAGAACATGTTGTCAGGTCATGTTAGATTCGAAATTATTTTCGCATAATCGTTGTTTATCGGCTAATAAACAACGATTTGTCGTTCTGATGTGGTATATTAAACAGCTCGGGTTAACGCCCTCGTGGTTTAATTCATACGTATCATAACTCCAAATCGTTGTTTATTACCCAATAAACAACTCTGCATCGAAAATTATTTATTAATGACATTTAGTAGTACAAAGAATATATTCGGTAGGCAATATAAATCCTTAATTGACAAAATTACACAATTCCATTGACTGACAACGAATACAATTAGTGAAATCAGTTTAAACACCGAAATGCTCACCGTTTTACAGCAAGGCCTGTAGTGTGGAGTGAGGTGTGCTGTTAGTGACGTTTGTAAATAACGTGGAAAATCGGATTTTTCTGCTTTACTCTCACCACTGCCGTTGTTTGTTTTTAGTAGTCTTGGAGAGTATGAGTAATCAGTAAACTTATACTGATCAGGCATCGTTAAAGCTGCGAGGGATACCAAAAACGCTACGGGAGCAGTAGAGCATATGTACATCAAGGGATACCAAAAACGCTACGGGAGCAGTAGAGCGTATGTACGTGTACTTGGCGGTGAACGCGATTATACTTAAATTGTTTGAAATAAAAAATAATCAGCTTTTGTTAATTATTTGAAACCGGAATAAAAGTGACCATGCATATAATAAAGACATAGTGTTGACTGTTGAGTGCCAAAGTACCAACTCTCTCGAAGCTTCAACTGCAATTCATATGAACGTGTGCATGGTGCATCTATATACCGTTCCGCCATTATCAGATGCTTTCCAACATTAAGTTACCTCGGAAACTGTATGAGTTCGAGGAATGGGCGTCACACTAGCACACCGTCTAATATTGAACGTGTACCTGTGGTAGGAATGACCCTGGGGCCGTATTCCAGAAGCATCTTAAGTTTATCGTAAACTATTTTCACTTAAGTAGAACATTTCAAACTGTTATATGTTAAAAACTGCGTATAATTTTGTGATTATTTTTATGTTTATATGAACAAACATTTATATAGGTGATAATTAATCAACAGTAAGTACATTGCACTGTACAATGGAAATGATAACTTAAATAAAATGTTGATTTAAAGGTTAAAGATATGACTTAAAATGCTTCTGAAAAACGGCAACAGGCCCCACGACTACGACAATTCTCAATTTCAAACTTAGCCTTATCTTAAAATATTGACCAATTATAATGTTTTTGACATTTGAACTTTGATTTCCATTGATTTCCACTGGTTTAGTATTTAAGATAAAGACTAAGATTAAAATTAAGAATGTTCATCTCCGACTAACATTAGCAGATGCTTTCCAATATTAAGTTACCTTCAAATCATAATATCGTATTATGTGATAATCAAATACTAATATTGAACTCCATTTGATAAAGCGACATTAGTCATCACGAATTAAGCCTATATAAAACGTAACTCTACATTCGTTGAATGTAGGACCATATTTTTCACAAATCATATATTTCACAGATAATCATATTGTTCACACCAGTGAAAAATATGATCTCAGTCTTTACACATCACAGTATTTTTTTATATTTTTTTTTTGTAACCTTTCTTTATTTCCATCATATATATGCATTTACAAATAAACATACAGTCATACATACATACAATACATGCAAACGATGGAGTTGTATGTTTGAAATTTTTCAATGTATTGTATTAAATAGCTAAACAAATAAAAAGTAATAGATGTAACAGTATTGTGTTTGCTTGACACCTAGATGCTGTCATTGCTCAATAAATATCATGTAGCCATGCATGCTCTGGGAATGTACAGCGCCGTAGGCACTGTTAAAGAGTATTAGTTATCTCTTCATATGTTAGTAAGCCTTCAATTTCTAATGATTGGGTTGAACTTAGTTTATTAATATTTAAATTATGTAAATCGTTTAGTGTGTGGCTCTGCTGTAGTTCTGCTGTTTTATAGAAATTTCTATAAAATTCAGAAGTTTCCTTTAAAATGTCAGATTGATTGTGTATAAGTACACCGTCATCTCTTTGAATAAAAGGTATTATTAACATAGTATTGTTTTTTTAATGAGCAACAATAGTTTGTAGATTTCTCTCCCTGCTCAAGCCATTGACTTTAAGATCTAATGATATATCCTTTTAGTTTTGAGTCTCTCATGTTGTTAAGTTCCACATGTAGTTGTGCAAGTTTTTATTTGTTCGATTCATTTAAATTTGTTCTAGGAGTTCAATTTCATTTAACAATCGTAGTTCGTTTGAGGAATTTAATTTATTTTTAAAACTAGAATAAGATATGGTTTTCCCTCGTATTTCCATCACAGTATTATTCTTCACATTTTCTGTGAAGTTTCTTAATCGCATCCAGTTTTTGATATGCAATGAAATCGTGTTCTTCTGTGATTCCACGCATACCCCTATTTTGGCCAATGACATTCTTCACACTTTAAAATGTGACAAATGAGACCCTATTCATCACAGGTGCGTGAACAATATGATTTTTGAAAAAATATGATCATACAGAGACCTATTAATAGAAGTAGGTTGAAGACGATGCCTGAACAAATGGTAATTCGCAACGATTAATCTTGAAAATATTTTCGCAAAAATGTGTTTCGTAGAGTGAATAACCGCTTTAATAGCAAAGTGACGCGACATATACCAGGGTCATTTCTACCACTACGACTCGTTCAATATCAGGTATTGTCAATAATTGCTCTCCAATATCGCATTTCAAAATAGAATATTTCACATTGTCTGCATGGCCGAATGTGGATTTTACCGGTTGTTTAAAGTAAAATCAGATATTTGGTTAATCCGACTATATCTACAAATGACTGATCTTCGTTTTGGCAGGGTAGTTCCACTTTTTAAGTACAGAATATAACTCACTTGAAAAAACTGATGGAAGTAATATAAGAAATCGAGGGGACAGACTAAATATCTGACATTGACTCTTGAAAAATAAGGCAAATAAAATATTGAGGTAATCCCAAGGTAAAGCATAAAATCAACTAATGTTCGACCCGTTTATGCTCTTTATACATTATTTTAATGTGAATTTATTATTATTATTTTTAATGAAAAAACCCCGAAGACTTTCATTTTCATTGTTGCTTTACCTTTCTTTTGAAGTACTGAATATCTGTATTTTGTAGTAAAAGTGTATTGTTTTATATAACTTTTTTGCTGAACAACACAACGCTTGAACAGCAGAAACATTTTAGTGAATCAGTTCAAACATCCATAATGGAATGGTTTGTTGCTTTTTTGACCCGACCGTGACCGTTTTGTGGCCATTTTGACTTGTTTCGAGACCATTGTCACATTTGACTGAAATGTTTTGAGGCCTTTTGTCTTGTGGCTTTATTGACTTGATACTGCTTTGATTTGTGACTGAATTGTTTAGTAACCAATTTGAATTGTGACCGAATTGTTTAGGGGCCATATTGAATAATGTGCGTATTGTTTTATGGCCTTTTTGACTTCTGACCGTATGGTTTTGTGACCATTTTGGCTTGCGATCGTATTGTTTTGTGACGATTTTAACATATGGCCGTATTGTTGTGTGATTTTATTGACATGAACACGGTTTGTTAAGGGGCAATATTGACCGATGACCGTATTATTTGTGGCCTCTTTTGTTTGTGACCGACTTGTTTTGGGACCATTTCACCTGTAACCGAGTTGCTTAGGGATCATTATGACTAGTGTCTGAATTGTTTTGTGGTCACTTTGACTTGTGACCGTATAGTTTTTTTGACCATTTTAACATTAACATTTACCAAATTGTTTTGCGACCTATTTGAATTGTGACCCTTTTGTTATGTTCTTTTTGACTCGATACTTTATTGTTTTGTGACCTTATTGTCTTGAGACTGTATTGTTTTATGGCCTTTGTGAGTTGTTACCGTATTGTTCTTTACCATTTTGACTTGGGACCGATTTGTTTTTTGACCATTATACCATTTGACCAAAATGTTTTGAGGCCTTTTCGTCTTGTGGTCGTATTGTTTTGTTGCTTAATTGACTTAACACCGACTGTTTTAGGGGCCATATTGACTTGTTGACTTGTTGTAGAATTGTTTTGTGACCATTTTGATTTGTTACCAAATTGTTTGTGATCATTTTAACATTTAATCGTATTTTTGTGTGGATATTTTGACTTGAGACTGGTTTGTTTAAGGGCCATATTGACTGATGTCCGTATTGTTTTATGGACATTTTGAATTGTGACTGAATTGTTTTGTGACCATTTTGTCTTGTGAGTTCATTGTTTAGAGGGATTTTGACTGGTGTTCGTTTTGTTTTGTGGCCGCATCGACTTGAGACCGGTTTGTTTTGTGACCATTATGACTTGTGATCGAATTGTTTTCCGACCTTGTTGACTTGCAACCTTATTGTTTTGTGACCATTATAACATTTGACAGAATTGTTTTGTGGCCTTTTTGTCATGTGACCGTATTGTTTTGTGTCCTTACTGACTTAAAACATTGTGTGTGACCATTTTGACATGTGACCGAATTTTGTGTGACCATTTTGACTTGTGACCGAATTCTTTTGTGACCATTTAATTGTTTTCGTATTGTTTTTGGCCTTATTGTCTTGAGAGCGGTGTGTTCAGAGGCCATATTGGCTGGTGACTTTATTGTTTTGTGGCCTTTGTGATTTGTGACCGAATGGTTTTGTGACTTTTTTTTTTACTAGTGACAGATTTGTTTAGGGGCCATGATCACTGGTGACCGTATTGTTTAGTGGTCTTATTGACTTGCGACTCATTGTTTTGGAACCATTTTGGCCTTATTGATTTGAGGCTGGTTTGTTATGTGACTATTTTGATTTGTGACGGAATTATTAAGGGGCCATATTGACTCCTGACAGTATTGCTTTTGGGCCTTTTTGTGGAGTTATTGACTTGAGAACGGGTTTTTTGGTGACAATTTTGCGTCGTCTTTATTGCTGATATGCAGTTGGCGTGGTCTTTACTACTGATATCCAGTTGGCGTGGTCTTTATTACTGATATGCAGATGACATTGTCTTTATGTCTGATATACAGTTGACGTTGTCTTTATTGCTGATATGCAGACGACATTGTCTTTATTGCGGATATGCAGTTGACGAGGTCTTTATTGCTGACATGCAGTTGGCGTGGTCTTTATTGCTGATATGCAAATGACATGGCCTTTATTGCTGATAAGCATTTGGCGTGGTCTTTATTGCTGATATGCAGTTGGCGTGGTCTTTATTGCTGATATGCAGTTGGCGTGGTCTTTATTGCTGATATTCAAATGGCATGGTCTTTATTGCTGATATGCAGTTGGCGTGGTCTTTTTGCTGATAATGCAGTTGGCGTGGTCTTTATTTCTGATATGCACTTGGCATAGTCTGTATTGCTGATATGCAGATGACGTGGTCTTTATTGCTGATATGCAGATGACTTAGTCATTAATGTTGGTATGCATTTTACGAGTTTACTTCGTTGGTCGTTTCTGTATATCAGTGTGCATTTGACGTGGTTCTACGGTGTCCTTTTACGGCCATTGTAGTTTAGCGCCGATACGATACGCCGAAGCGATATAAACGTCGCAATCTCGTGTGGATTTTTCATGTGTCTGTAAAATAGGGCGAAGATACGACGAGACGACGTTTATATCGCTTCAGCGCATCGTGTCGGCGCTTCGGCGTATCGTATCGGCGCGTCGGTGCATCGTCTCGTAATTTATAGCTGTTGTGTTTACATTTACTATTGACCCAAATTGTACTGCATAATTTTATAGCCACAGATGACAAAAACACAAGAGATTGCGACGTTTATATCGCGTCGGCGCATCGTCTCGGCGCTTCGGCGTATTGTATCGCCGCGTCAGCGTATCGTGTCCTCAGTAATAAAAGGGCGCCGACGCGCCGACACGATACGCCGAAGCGATATAAACGTCGTCTCGTCGTATCTTCGCCCAATTTCAAGTTCAATTTCCTACCTTTAAACTTCATAATTTGACTTCTTATTCAATAGTATTCGACATCTTAATGAAAACTAATTTGTAAGTAAAGAACAAATATTTTGTTTGAGCTAATTATCTTATGCAAACGAAATTATACACATGCCAGTTAACAAGTTAATCTGCAAGGGCCAGAATAACCGATAAAGCGTAGTAGTTAGGCGCACCGATTGTTAGTTTTTCTTAGCTAAAGATCTATACATAAACATGTTTATTTATAGATCTTTGTTCGTTGCCTACGGAGTCAAAATAGATCATACGATGAAAGCTCTCGATTGTCCATAGTACAGTTTAAAATTAATAAATTGCATTAATTTGTTGTCACAGAAAAAACACGTTCGCAACGAGTCAAAAATAACCGCTGTAGCGCATTAATTTGGTGCCTTATTCCAGGACAATCCGGTAAATATTTCGGTTACATACAAGTTAATAGCAAAAGTAGGGGTGTCATTAGTTTTTTGTTGTTATTTGTTTTATAAATTGACCTTTTAACAAACTGTAATTGTAATAAATCACAGGATATACACATAATAATACATATTACATACATTATCTTATATAATTGAAATGTAAGAAAACGAGTGTGAAATTTTGCTGTTTTAAAGAAGGACCCATTCTGGTTTCGATTTATTGACTAATAGCCTGCAAAGAAAAGAAGTAGTTTTCCGCGATACCTGTTTTGGAAATTGCCCCTCTCGAAAGACCACACGAGATTGCGACGTTTATACCGCTTCGGCGTATCGTGTCGGCGCTTCGGCGCGTCGTCTCGCCCCTGGGCGTATCGTGTCGGCGCGTCGGCGAATATTGTCGGCGCCCTTTCATAAGCACAGATCGAAGTCGCGAAACTACGATGGCAATAACAGGACATCGTATGGTTCGTACTGTTTCCATCACGGCCTGTACCTGGATAATCCTAAAGCAGTGCAGCGACCCTAACGCAGTGCCAATATGGCGGACACAGAGACAAAGTATGAAATTGTTTTTCAGGTTTTTTTATCCTGTTTTTATATTTGTGTTGAGTATCAGAGTAAAGCGTTTAATAGTTATAATGTCATGTGCTTTATGTACTCAGTATTATGTTTGACAATTACTCTATGATGCTGGAAGTCATTAAAATGTACTCGAAAAGGTCTTTATAAAGAACATTTTGTATGTGTCCGACCGTTTTAAAATATCTTAAAATGTAGTAGTACTTCAATTATAATATAAATTAGTTAATTGAACATCTCTATGACCAAGTATAATCATATCATATCAAATGAACATCTCTATGACCAAGTATAATCATATCATATCAAATGAACATCTCTATGACCAAGTATAATCATATCAAAGTTTCAAGTTGATGTTTATTGATAAAACATAGTCTTTATTTTGAAGTGGTTATAGGCTCGCGGATAATTCCTGACCGATGTAGGAAACCGTGATGGATAAGTACAAACGTAAAAAGGATAATTAACTAACAAACTAAACGAAATAAGATACCGATGCATGAACTAATTTCTGTTGGTATTATTTCTGTGCTTTATTCTGTAATAAATGCCTTTACAGGTGTATTTACAATCTCATGGCTACACTGTTTCTGACGGATAAAAACAATATTTTCTTTTATTACATGTTCCTTGCCACTTCATGTAATAGCGGAAGGAATAGTACCTTATGTAATTATGACATGTAGCCATATTTATTAGACCCTGCATACACTCCAAACAAACTTCACGGTATTTCAAAACATTGTCACTATGATTCGAACGGCAGTGTTTAATCATTTCCACTAAACTGTCAGAAGATGTATCTCAATATACACACTAACTAGACTTTGGACGTTTAGAAATATTCAAACGTGAGTCATTGTCAATGCATGCTTTGCTTTTATATTTTAAATGGGTCTTCGCATTTCCTGTTCCACTTTCATTATTTTAAATTACAACTTCGTCGTCTTTGAAAAATAATAAATTTTGTTGTCTTTGCAAATCGTTTGGCACTATATCAGGACATACTTTATTTCCCGCAATTTTCGTCTAGCACAAACTTGCGATATTTTAAATACATGTCTTCATGGTAAAGTGTGCAATTGGTAACAATCTCTGTCGTGTAAGTGTATGCCTTCAAACATCGATGACATTTAAAGCGGTCCATAGTTTTTATCATGAAAAGATATAATGCACGTTGTCACTGTTTCAAACGAGCAAATTATGCAATAACATTTGAATGTAAATAGAAACATATATTAAGGCCCATTATAGTCGTTCATCTTACATATATATCAATTCATTTATAAAGAATATTAGTTGGTTAGGTGTTTATCCTTCACGTTTTTATGCGTTGGTTTGCTTTTATCCGTTTCTAATATAACAATTTGGTTATGATCAACTAGAAGTTTATTTTTTTTTTTTCGCACAGTGTGCACATCTGAACGAGTATTGTGTCCGTATGCAGTGGTATAACACCAAAGTGTAAATGGGCTTTTGAAGCAGTATTTGTTTGCTTCCTCAGCGAAATAAGATGGCCATGTAAAGCCTCTAAGTATTTTTAAAGATTTTTTTTATAAATATTTTAATTGAATGTTTGGCCTTGT
This sequence comes from Congeria kusceri, assembly GCA_027627225.1. Lineage (NCBI taxonomy): Eukaryota > Metazoa > Mollusca > Bivalvia > Myida > Dreissenidae > Congeria > Congeria kusceri. The sequence continues at coordinate 11,226,644 of CM051039.1, forward strand.
TCCTCAGCACATTATCTGACAACACAATGTTTGCGGATTGAAACATTAGATATAGTGAAATAAATACTCACTTGATCAATTGCGACAGATATTACGACCAAATCAAACCTGTACAGGAAACTATGCATAAAACAAAGTAGACCCGTCTTTCCATCCGCCATATTGGCACTGCGTTAGGGTCGCTGCACTGCGTTAGGATTATCCGGGTTCAGGCCGTGAACATGCAATTAAGGAAGCCGTTGTTACAATAACTTGGTGTTGCTGATAACATACAGTCATAATCCCATGTATATAGTAGCATTACAGATATACAATCATTCATTTCAACGAGTGTATGACCATTGCAACATTATGTTTTATATAGTGCACATTATGTAATGTTATTTGATGTCCTTACTACGCGTATTCAAATATTTAATTAATTCACTAAATTTAATACACGGATATGGATTCGAAACACGCACGAAACATGCGAAGGTAAAAATAAAGTTAAACGAGGAATTTTAATATTGAAATACACATAAATAACGTTGTCTCAACTAGAATATTATTTATCTGAACATATCAAGACAAAAGAAATCAAAAACGGTTTGTAACAGGCATGTACTCTTTAGATCCAGGGGAATGTCTGTACAAAATTATTAGGATGACAAGTAAAATGAAACAAATTGTTTTTTTTAATGTTAATAGGTCAGTTTGACCTTGACCTTTGACCCTATAATCCAATTATCGATATGGATCATCTTGTAGTCATTACCAGTTACCAAATTTTCAAACCAAGACCTAAGGGTTACAAAGTTATAGCCTGGACAAGGTGTTACAACGATTGGTCAGTTTGACCTTGACCGTTGACCCAAATACTCAAAAATCAATAGGGCTCCTCTACATATCATGACCAACCTACCTATCAGATGCCTCCTACATGTCTTATCGAATCTATGCATAATGGTTCTTTAAGTGTTATTGCCAGGACAATGTTTAATATCTATAGGTCAGTTTTGAATATTTGACATTTTGACCTTGACCTTTGACCAAATGGCCAAATGATCAGTTTGGGATCCTCTGCTAGTAAGGACCGATCTACCTACCAATTTAAATAACCTAGGACCGAAGGTGCGAAGTCATTTCCCATACAAGCTTTTACATTTTTTAAAATATTTTGGTATGTCTGACCTTGACTTTGAAACAATGCACCCAAAATCAATAAGATGCTCTACCAGTCATATCCAACCTAACTATCAAGTTTGAAGTAATGAGACCAATAGATTCTGTAGTTATTGCCCGGACAAGGTTTTACCATTATTCAATATTTGGTGTTTTTATCATCTTTGGTTGGTTTGATCTTGACCCTTGACCCTAAGGACCCAATCGTCAATACGGATCCTCTTCTAGCCATGACAAACCAACCTATAAAGTATGAACCCTAGGACTAATGGTTGCGTAGTTATTGCATGGACAAGGTTTTACAATTATTCTTGGGGTGTTTTTAGAATCCTTTGGCGGTTTGACCTTGACCTTCGACCCAAGGATCCCAAAACCAAAAGTACTTGTCGTAACCTACCTATCTAACAAGTTTGAAGAACCTAGCCACAAGGTTAGCAAAGTCATTGCCCGCACAAGGTTTTACAATTATTGGGTGTTTTACCAGTCATAACAAACCTAGCTCTAAAGTTTCAAGAGCTATAAAGTTTGAAGAACCTAGGCCCAATAATGAATACGGATCGTATACTAGCCATGACGAAACTACCTATCAAGTTTATACCTAGGACTAAGGCCATACCAATTTGATTTTATGATAAGCGTCCTCGGGCTGATAGGTTTTCGGATACCTGAACGAAAAAAATCACAAGTTTGACAATGTGAAAAATCGAGCTGGAAAGCGTAAAAAAAAGAAAACAAAAAGAAAAAAAAATTTGGGGGGTGTTTTTACTAATATTTGTAAAACATAGCGTGTAACCAGTCGATTTACACAGTTAAATAATGTGTTACAGTTGGTTCCGAACATGAAGATGACAATTATATAGCAGTTTTGCAAGCAAACATTTGCTTTAGCTTGTCCAACTGCCATGAATAAGTTGTGAAAGAAAAATGTTTCTGTCGACTTGTTTGTTTTTTCCTGCCTGGTTGGTAGATTTCGAAAAATCATGGGGACGCTAAACAAAGAATCAAATTTGTATGGCCTAATGGTTGCGTTATAATTGCCTGGACAAGTTCTTACAATTATTGGGTGCTTTTATAACCCCAAAATCAATAGGAATCACTTGTCGTAACCAACCTACCTACCAAGTTTGAAGGACCTTGGCCACAGGTTAGCAAAGTTATTGCCCGTACACGGTTTTACAATTATTGGGTGTTTTTATCGTCTTTTGGGCGGTTTGACCTTGACGTTTGACCCAAGGACCCGAAAATCAACAGGGATCACTTGGCGTAGCCAACCTACCTAACAAGTTTGAAGAATCTAGGCCTAAGGTTAGCAAAATTGTTGCCGGAACAATGTTTTTAATTTTTTGGGTGTTTTGATTTGACCTTGACCTTTAACCAAGTGACCCGAAAATAAAAAGGGACTCTCTATTTATGGTAACCAGCCTACTTTCAAAGTTTGAAGAATCCAGGCCTTAGGGTTCTGTAATAAATGCCCGGAAAAGGTTTGTGTCTGCCGACGGACAGACGGATCGACATTTGCAAAGCAATTTTCCCCGCGTCATCGAAGGGAGCATAATAATTGCATCTTAAATGATATATCGAACTTACAGTTACTTCCCTTATCTGATTAAAATAAACGACACATGGCATCTGAGGTCAAGTGAGATCATTGGTTTTATACCTTTTATCTTATTTGATAATTACTGAAACCCAGATATTGATTAATTTGTGCGGCATTATCATACAAATATGACAACGTTTGAGTCTTGGTGCAGCGTTTTACGATATTGGCCTAGTAATCAAAACCTTAATAAATAATTAACTAATCTCATAATATTCTACTCATCGGAATATTATGAAATACCAAAGTATGATACACAATTTAAAGGGGGGACTATTACGGTATAATTTCTTCAAAAATAAAATTATATTTTAAGTATTTATTAAATGATTGCTTAGCACATAGGTCTCGTTTTTATAAACAAAGAGTAAAAAAAAATTTTTAATTATAAAAAGTGGTTACCATGACACTTTTCGCAGGCGCGGGCAAATTAATAGTAGTAGTAGTAAAATCGATATGAGTACAATGTACATGAAGTACCAGTATGCGCATGCGCACTATTGTAGCGTGAGAAAGTTTTCATTGAAGTTCGAAAGTTTGAAGGCGTGAGTTCGAATCCTGTTGGAATCGTGTATCGAAAAAAAAGTTTTAATAATGTATATATATTTTTAATGATTACATCAATTATTATTGCTACTAAAAATATATATTCGTGAGAAATGGAATTATGCCTTGTTTTAATTCATGTCTATATTTATGGGAAATACCGTCGATATGACCCTTTAACAACAAAAAAAGATTTTAAAAAGGCTTTGGCATCAAACGCACATTCTACTCGTTGTATAAATATTAACAAAACATGTTATGCATTGAACGATTAACTCTCACGTACCATTGTTACATTTAAGTTAATAAATTGCTAAGTGTATAAGAAGTACTGTAATTGCAACTTTATATGCACATGGTTCCAGGATGCAGACAACTCTGGACACGACGCTTTTTCTCTTCGTGTGACAGACGCAGATTTACTGGCATGATCATCAAAGGGACTTATTCACAGATTTTCGTAATTTCGAAATATGTCATTGAATGTTTGATCTGCAAAAGCAAAAGCATTTGGACTAAACAAGCTAAATATTAAATAATTTAAAAAAACAAACATTGAAAAGTAAAGTTTGCCTCCACCGGGATTCGAACCCACGACCTCCGAATTAAAAGTCTGACGCGCTAACCTCTAGGCCTTAAAGGGACTATGTCAACGAAAAATTGGCTCCCTATTGCACTATACATGGTGTTATATGATAGAAGTGCGCTATACGAAGACATGTACATTCAATAAAGAATAAATAATATAACACATAATTAAATATTTTGTGAAATAAATCAGCAAAAAATGATTGCAAAAATTAAAATTAAAAGCGGGTTTCAACTCAGGACTTAGTAGCCATACGAAGAAATAACCGTAGACAGCGCTTTAACCAACTGCGCTATCATGCTTGGTAAGAAGTAGAGTGTAAACTATGGTTGCTGTATAGAAAATACTCACAATTATGACGTTAAAATTTAAACATGAAAAGGGCCGAACAAACATGACCCATATTATAAACTAATTTTTATCTCAGAATGCGTGCACTCTTTTTTTTATTATATACCCTGTTTTGACAATTATTATATGTCAGTATTAATATCTGATTTTCAGATGTTTTAAAGAAATTTCGCAAACAAAACTATCCATATACATTTATTTTTATCTCAGAATGCGCAAACTTTTATCCCATTATATATAAACCCTATTTTTAACCTGTATTATATGTCATTATTAATATCTTAATTTCATTTTTTTTTTAAAGAAATTACCCCCTTGAGGTCCTTTTCGTTGACATAGTCCCTTTAAACGACAAACAAGAATTTACTTTTTTATTGCACAGTGGGCCTTTAAAGGGACTTGATCACATATTTTTGTATTTTTGAAATATGACATAAATCGTCTTAAATAGTCAAATTAAAGCATCTGAAATACAAAGCCTAAGTACCTAAACAAGAAAAGAAAAAAAGAAAGAAAAAAGTTACTCCCACCGGGGTTCGAAACTCAGACCACCGGATCAACAGTCTAACTCGTTATCTCTCGGCCATTCTGTAGTACATATTTGCTTCTGTATGTTTACTTTGTGTAAGTGATTCACGGATTTTTAACAATTTCAACGAAAACAACAGAAACAGTCCAATTTTTCTGTCATTTATCGTTACAAATTGTTACGCTTTATAATTTTATCCATTTTAACTTATGATTAATCATTAACGAAACGTATTTATAGTATAATTTAGGTCAGTGGTGTTATTTCACTCCTTTATATACACTGTTCTTTTATTTCTCGATTCTGTGACAAAAAGTTTGAACATCGTCAATTCGTCAATCTGTGAACTAGTCCCTTTAACATTCCCAGTAGAGGGGCGGAAATCGCGGGCTACACAAATTAGTGGGAGGATCTTATCAGACCGCGTAAACTGTGTACACCATGTTAATTGATCTTACTACAAGTAAATGCCATTAAAGGAACCAATTCACAAGTTGGCCGATTGACAATTCACAATTAAGTTGTGTCGCAGATTACAAATCGAAACGTACACTTTTCATACAGAAATATATTGGAAATAACCAATGTGTCTTTTATGGATAAGCATCAATTGGAATGGATACAAATTATAATTAGTAATTGAATAAGCTGTTCGTTGATATTTTGAAAATTCGCATATTATTGATTTAAAGCGCTTGACCGATATATCACTGGTCCATCTATTTTTCTTTTGTTACACAAGACGGTGAATAAGTAACAATTTACTTAATGCATATAAACGAGACACTTAAATATTTCATGCAATGAACTATCAAAAATTCCCAAATCCCAAAATCCCAAAACATATTTTATTTACTTCTATAAATAATGCCATTACATCAAATGTGTGAGTACGACACAGTAATAAACAATTGGCTTAAAGTCTACACATGTGTGAGTGCGTCACTTTAATAAACAATTTGGTTAAAGTCTACACATGTGTGAGTGCGTCACTTTTATAAACTATTCGGTTAAAGCATACACACGTGTGAGTGCGTCACTTTAATAAAGTATTGGCTTAAAGCCTACACATGTGTGAGTGCGTTTCTTTAATAAACTATTGGGTTAAAGTCTACACATGTGTGAGTGCGTCACTTTTACAAACTATTCGGTTAAAGCCTACACATGTGTGAGTGCGTCACTTTAATAAACTATTGGGTTAAAGCATACACACGTGTGAGTGCGTTCCTTTAATAAACTATTGGGTTAAATTCTACACATGTGTGAGTGCGTCACTTCTGTAAACTATTCGGTTAAAGCCTACACATATGTGAGTGCGTCACTTTAATAAACTATTGGGTTAAAGCCTACACATGTGTGAGTGCGTCACTTTAATAAACTATTGGCTTAAAGTCTACACATGTGTGAGTGCGTCACTTTTAACTATTGGAATCAACCCTACAATACAGTGGGAGGATGAGTCTCGTATTGGCAACTCAGCGATGTGCGGTGTACACAGCTTTCGGAATTGAGCTCAGTTGATTTCCGCGTAGGAGGAGTGAACGCTTGGTGTCATATCTAGAGCAAAAAACTTTCAGTCTGTTGATTTTACTTTTTATCGCCATTTCCTCCAAAAACCTTTGGTTGCACCGGTGTTTATGGTGATTTAATATCTCGGATTCTGGTTGTGTTACTTGATACGTGCGGTTGTGTTGATTTAGTGGTTTACTTCTGGTGACAATTGGTTTATTATGATATTGCACCAATTACGGAATCGCTATAATGCTTAATAGCAGGTACCGACATTTGAATTGATTCAAACAGGCGTTCAGGTGAGACATTAATATTTTCTTCATCGACACATGTGTTCAAGTTCAAGATAGCAAGTAAATTGCGTAAATCATGATTGTATGAAACATAAATCAATAAATCACTGCAAGCTAAAGTCTGTGTTAAATAAATAAATTATCTGACTAATTAGTAATTACACGTATAAAGATGGCATTAAAGTTAAAGTTCGTGTATAGAATACGAATATAGCTTCATAATTATATTCATAAAAACACAACGCTGTATGAAATGTATACATATATTGGAATGGACAAATGCTTTCTTATAGCTATCAACAACTTCAATGCGACTGTCACATACTTTTAAAGCTGCTCTGGATGTCATAAATGTAGCTAAAAGTTGCATGGTCGTCAGTTAAAAATACAATGTTTGGTGCTCATACCATCAGCGCTGTTTTGAAAATAATGTCTTACTCGAAATATTCAGAGTTCGAAGCATACACAGGTAGCATTAAGTGGTGATTATAATGTGCACCAAGAACTGATTCTACACATCAATTGAATTCTAAAATGTGTCTTTTCCTTATATGTGTTTACATTATTAGAAAGATAGTATTGCACAAAACAGTTCAAATAAGAAATATACTGATTCATTTGTTTCTACATCTGATTAATTGCCCGTTTTCGCAGATTTTTATTATTACTGAAAATTGTCATAAAAATACAAAACAACTTCAGAGAAAAGCATCTGGACTGATCAGCTGAAAAATAAATTAATAACAGACCTGCATATGTTGCTTTAATGCCCTCTACAATTTAATAGTTGAAACAATTTTTAGTAACGACACTGCAAATATTTCGGAATTTGAGTATGAGCAACACAAACATAGAACACGATAACCAACGGATTTAGAGGGGGGTAGAAGCGGGGTACGCCCCCTCTATAAATGTTGCCCTACAGAATATATATATATCGAGATGCTCAGGGTTTCTTCTCACACTTGTTGACGCAAATTTACACGCATTCACACAGCGACTACATGCTCATATGTGGAGACTTTGACGCACGTATTGGCGCTCTGTCAGATATCTTGGCCTAATGTGACGTCACAAAAGAACGGAAAATCATCGATCAGTGCGTTAATCAACATGGTCGCGATTTCACGGAATTCTTGTGTGACGCAAAGTTCTGTACATTGAACGGCCGATTTGAAGCCAATGATGACGATTTTACTTCGATATCGCGGAAAGGCTCGGCTGTAGTGGACTATATATGTGTGCCTCAAGATATATTCCAATCATTCAGTGACTTTAAAGTTTCAACGGTGATTGACAAGCAAGGATTTCACGGTCTATTAGGCGAACGCTCGAGAGTCCCTGATCACTGCGCTTTAAGCGTGAAGCTAGAAACAGACTATATTAGTTCTACTTCTTGCTCCGATAGTGGAACGGAGAGATCCAGTGAACACCGGTTTAACCTGCGGCGAATACCACCAGATTTCATGGAAAGTGAAACTGTAAAAACAGCAATTATGACAGTTATTGGCCAAATCGAGAGTACCCGCAAAACACAAGAAAATATTGACACTATTTACGAAAACTTTGCAGTGCGATTATATATGAAATGAACAGCAAAATACCCAAGTATGCGCCGTCTAGAACGACTAAATCGCGACTTAAAAAGACAAAACCGTACTGGAATGATACGCTACAAGGGCTGTGGAATGACGTCAGGGATAACGAAAAACGTTTTCTTAGTTGCCATGGTAACCGCCGTCTCAAGACAAGACTGCGTACCGACTACACTAAGTCCAGAGACAAATTTGATAAACATTACGCAGTTCAGAGCGCGACTACAGGCGAGCCCAGGCCAATGAAATAGAGACTATGCGAACAGATCATCCGAGAGATTTTTGGAATAAAATTAAAACGTTGGGCCCTAGAAAAGACTCAAATATTCCAATGGAGGTACCTGAAGCCGACGGACAATCAACCAATAATAAAAACAAGGTGTTCGATCGTTGGACAGAGGACTTCAGAACTTTGTACAACTGTCAAGGTGATGGAAGCTTCGACGAAGACCACTACAAAACAGCACAAACACACAAGTTTCTCCTCGAAAATACAATGAATGACCCTCTATACGTCCCTAATGAATCTCTGAACTCAAACGTAACGATGGACGAGGTGTGCGACGTCATCGAACACAGCAAGTCGGGTTCAGCATGCGGTATCGACGCAATTCCGTACGACGTATTAAAGTTTCCCCCTGTCATAGCCGCTGTACAACAGCTGTTTCAACTTGTATTCGATACAAGCATAATTCCGTATGTATGGCGAAAAGCGATAATCTGCCCAATTCTTAAAGATCCTGCCTCGGACAAACGACTTCGGCTTAACTACAAAGGAATCAACCTGTTATCATGCGTGAGCAAGTTATATACGGCATTCCTGAACAAGAGACTATCAAAGTACCTCGAAGGAGAAAACATTTTGGCCGACGAGCAGAATGGATTTAGAAAGAACCGCTCGTGTGATGATCACGTCTTTACGTTAAGCAGCATAATAAGGAACAATGCTAACGTCTGTTGCTGCGTTTATTGACCTTAAACGTTGTTTTGACGTCCTTGACCGTGAAATGCTGCTGTACAAGTTGCTACTCAACCGCGTAGACGGCAAGTTTTACAACTCCATACGCAATATATATGCTAGCTCCATGTCGTGTGTTCGGCTTAACGGATCACTGACGGACTGGTTCGACAGCGCCAATGGCGTCAAACAGGGATGTACGTTATCGCCGACCTTGTTCGCTGTTTTTGCAAATGGTCTCGTAGCCGAGATTAATAACATAGACTGCTGCGTTACTGTCGGCGATACGAAGATCTCAATCCTTATGTACGCTGACGATATCGTGCTAATTTCGGATAATGAAAATGATCTTCAGAAAATGCTTGACGTTCTCAATGACTGGTGTAGACGTTGGCGTGTTATTGTCAGTACATCCAAATCGAAAAGCATGCACTTTCGAAAAGGCAGAAGAAATAGAACACAATATCAGTTTAAAATCGGCACCAATGAATTAGAGATGGTTGACAAGTACAAGTACCTGGGAGTCATCTTCAGTGAACAAGGCGACTTTACAAGCGCCTGTGACGCCCTAACAAAAGGCGCAGGCAGAGCACTTGGGAGTATCATCAACAAAATCCACAACATGAAAGACTTTGGTTTTAAGTCGTACGAAACCCTGTACAATGCATGTCTGGTACCCGTGATGGACTATTGTGGTGGTGTATGGGGATTTAAACAGCTGCAACAGGCAGACAATGTACAGAACCGAGTGATGCGGTATTTCCTTGGTGCCCACAGATTCGCGCCAGTCGCCGCTATGGTCGGGGACATGGGATGGCTACCCACCAGATATAGACGATGGAATAGACCGTTGTGCATGGACCATGCCAGACTTTGCTACAAAGTGTTTGAAATGGACTATAATGTATGCACCAATAACTGGTCGAGCGAGGTCAGGGATATTATGACGCACATCGGCCTACGTGACTCTTTCAACCACAAACAAACTGTAAATGTTCCCTCTGCAAAGCAACGCATAGAAGTGTACTATGACTCTATTTGGAAACAAGACGTTGCTAGAATGCCTAAGTTGAGAACTTATTGTACTTTTAAAACAAGTTTCATACAAGAACCGTATCTCACATTAGACGTATCAAAGCACCAACGTTCGTTATATGTACAATTCAGGTCGGGCATCCTACCATTACGAATAGAAACTGGAAGATATGTCGGCGGGAGTGAGGATAGAAGACTATGCAACTTCTGTGACTTTCAAACAGTTGAAAATGAAACACACTTTGTGTTAAATTGTCCAAGATATAGTGACTTAAGGCTTGGAATACTTGGCGATGCCTTGCGGGAGACTGGTTTTATGACACTGTCCCCCATAGATCAACTAGGTTATCTGATCCATAATAACACTAGACAACTAGCCAGATATATTACGGCTGCCTACTTACGCAGAAGTATTCTGTATTCGTAAACACGATTACAAATTCGATACGTATGTCTGTCGCTGCTGTCATGTGATAACAATCTTTATTTTGATACGCTTTATCAATTTACATACAACGTTGTTAATAATGGAACTTGCTAAGGTGACTTATAGGCCAGGTGGGCTGGGTGTGATCTATTTTGTATCTGTATTTACTTATAAATGTAAATGTTATACACAAGTCACGATAATAAAAAATTTACTTACTTACTTACTTACTATAGGCGAGATAAGGTTAAAAAAAATAATTGTTGGTTTATTATATAAAAAATCAAGGGGGAGGGTGGTGGGGGGAGGGGGGTGGGTAAAAAAGACTTTTTTTCTTTAACTTTTTTTTCTTTGAGGCATTTTCACCACACAATTTAGGTATATTGGACTGCATGTAAAATGTTTAAACGCCTACCATCAAAGAAACTGTGAAACTGTACCTTAACTGTAAATATGGTCATAGATAAAGACATTTTCACAATACGAGTTTGAAATTTACTGTTTCAAAATTTGAATTACCGAAAAGCCACATATAAGCGAAAACTGCTCTTTTGGCCAATAGTCAGAAAAAGTTAGGGGTCGGCGGCAAAAATTAGGGGAGGTCGGCTAAGCGGAAACAAACAACTTGTTTACGCCTAACATCTAGTCAGCTAAGCTACCGACGTAGCTATTATCTAGTGGTTAAGTTCACGTACCAAGTCGAAGTTTTGATGGCCTGTGACTCACCCATTTTCATGCGTTGAACTTGTTATTGGCTTACATTTTATACACAACTTACTTGACACAGTTTTAATGAAAATTAACTGCATTGCGTATCACACATGTGTATATTAAGGCGTAAAAAATATGTTTGTTTCAGGTTACATGGCCAAAAAATTAGGATAGGTAGGAAGCGATTTATTGTTTATTTTTTTTATTTGGTAAATGGTCAACTTGAAGATACTAAAACTGAATAAATATTCCCAACATATCTGTTATATCCTGAAACATTGTTTATAAGTGGATGTTATCAAAACAAAACATTTATTTATTCAAAAAACATTTAAATAGTAGAAAAGTAAATGAAACAAAAAAAATTCGGACAAACCCAATAAAATGTTCTAGTGTCGGGGCATTTTTTAGGGTAGGTCGTGTAACCTGAAACAAACATATTTTTTACGCCTAATATAGCCTCTATACACAATGAACTAAGCATTGTGAAGTTGATTGCCACGATGATTTTGCCGTGGTGATGAACTGATGATGTTTGTTTTTGGCAATCGTTAAACTTGTGGTGGAGATAATGTAAACCATGATAAATGACGATTATGATGATGATAATGATAATGATGATGATGAAGAAAATGATGATAACGACGACGACGACGAATATTTTAAACCATATGATGATGATGATGATGATGATGATGATGATGATGATGATGATGATGATGATGACGATGATAACGACGACCAATAATGTAAACCATATGATAATCTATGTCACCTTTGATTTCAGAATTCTACAGAGATATCATCAAGAACCGAAACAAAATCATACCTTAGCAAATAACATCCACCATCAACACGTGACCATCACCACGTGACCACAACCACATAATCGTCATCACGTGACCATCACCACATGATCACCACCACTTGACCATCATCAGGTGATAATCATCGCCTTACAACCACCAATTGACCACTTCCACGTGACCGCCACTACGTGACCACCACCACGTGACAGCATCATGGCGAACGAGAAGTTGACCATCTACATCAGTCTGATCCGGGCCTCCCTGTTTCTCAAGCTGACCCTTCTTCTGATCCCAATAGGGGTCATCGTGCAGTGCATAGGTTTCGCGTCCGAGTACTGGACCAAGCAGGCCCTTGGACTGTTCACGGCGGCCTATGGACCGGGGAAGTGAAACACGCCCCAGGTGAGATTATTTACCTATTTATCTTATTAATATTCAGTTTCTTATTTCACGCCCCATGTCAAATTGATTTACTGTTTTCTCGTAAATATTCCGTTTCTTGTGAAGTAACAAACTGTAACACATATGAGGCCTGTCGTGGGAAAACCGGGCTTAATGCATGCGTTAAGTGTCGTCCCTGGGTCCGCACAGGCTGACCCAGGACGGCACTTTACGCCTACACTAAATTTATGTTTATAAGAGACTTTCTTGAAACAAAAAATACAATAAAAAGCGGAAAGTGTCGTCCTGGATTAACCTGTGCGGACTGCACAGGCTAATACGGGACGACACTTTACGCACATGCATTAGGCCCGATTTTCCCACGACACGCATTATTTATAGTTCTAACGGGCATTTATAAAACCTAACGTTTCCTTTATTCTAATATTCTAAAGCATATCTTAAACAATTTAGAAATGAGTTTGTCAACATTGTCACCGAGACTTCCGATCTACAAAAACGCACAAGACAAAGCGAAATAACTCATACGGAGTTATGTGTACTTGCTCTTCGAGTTGCCTCCCTTGCGCAACCGTGTAATATTTGGTCGATAACTTGGCAATTTACGGTCATATAATTATTTTCATAAGTATTGCATTCTATAAGTATTTAACTTATTTATTTTTATGTTTTGACTCCTGAAAATGCATTATTGCATATTTAAGATATATCGTTGTGTATCGGCTAATAAACACCGGTGTGGAGACCTGAGGCCACGAGGACGTTTAAAATAATTAATAATAAAACCATCGTCTGACTTGAATGCGAGTGAAACAATACATGAAACAAGTTGTTTTAGAGTTTTTGTAACTGACTGTTTTTGCATCCTTTTGACAATTTTTAATGAAAGTGGTAAAATTCCCAATTTGGCTGAAAACGACGCTAATTTTCCCATTTTGACCGGTACCGGTACCATTCCCAAAGTGGTGAAGAAAAACGCGGAAATTACTCTACTAATTGGGATGTATGTTAAGATTTGAATTGGAAAGTTAGGTCTGTTTGCATGCATATTTTATCTTCATCCCTGACTATACGCCAATATATATTTAGAGAGATAAAGATCAAGTTTATCATGCGAGTCTATTTCGAGCCAACCATGATAAACTTGATATTTATCAAACAATCACATAATATTCTATTTATCCCACTTTTCTTTCATTTTTTGGGGAAATAATAAATGCAAAACTCTGCATTAAATTGGATATTTGATAAGATGGTCTTTCCGTTGTTGACATCGTTGCTATTTAAAGACTGTACATAATTTGGAAAAGACCGGACTGCACTTCGACGAGTAGAAAATAGTCCATGATGTGATCGAACAACCTATTTAACGAGTTTTTGTAAGGCGGGTCTTTCCGGCATATTGTTTGCCGGGTCTTTAACCCGCTTACTAGGGCATTGGGTTCTTTGTTATGTCATTATCATAACAGGCGTGTGAGAGGTTTCAAACAACTAAGTCTGTGTGAGGTAATCCATTTTATTATCTGAAATAGCATCCGATCACGCACCTGAAATAGTATCAGATCACGCACAAATATAATAGTTAAAATATCATATATTTGCAGGCACATAATACATATAATTATTTGCATATTAAGATATACAATTATTGTAATCATTATTCTTTTAATAACAACGTTTGTATAAGAACCTATATTATATTAACATACCACTTAATTCCTTATAGTTTATATAAACATGCCAATTTATAACATTAATGACCGCGATAGAGAAAATGATTAAATAATTACTATAAAATATTTCAGTATAATTCTAACATCATAACTTTGTTTCAGTACAATAATCTTTACAATTTATTGAATTATTTCTTCTAAGTAAAAAACGAATGCACTCTACAATCATTTACAAATATTACAAAAATATATAAGTAACAATAATCTTACCTGAAATAATATCAAATCACGCACAGCTATATCTGCGGTGCGCGGTTCTTAAATACTATTCCAGGGGCACGTGGGTAGAATTACGAATATGATTAGTCGGTTCTACAGTACGTGCTCTCCTAATTGGGCTATCACGTGATAATGCTTTAGCAAAGTATTTGAATATGCTTAACTCTTATGTACTGACCAATGCCTTGGTGCTTGTATCTTTCTATGACCTAGAAATAATTGCGTATAACGGAATACGAGAATAACTGAATTCCACCCAGGTTGCCTGCATGTAATCTGATTTCCACTATACCCTGATTATATCATGATATCCACACATGAGTTATTTACATCAGCCCTAAACCACCTTTTTTCTTCTATACTTGAGAAATATTTAAGGTTGTCAATGCTTACTTGAAATGTCGATTTATGAATAATATTTGTTTGTTACATGTTAACATTGAGTTATTAATTTATTTTATTATTATTTCTAGTTAATATACATTGTATAAAACAATATTTAACAATTTAATATTCAGTCGCAGTGTTATTATATCTTTTTAATTGTCATGTTATATTTTACCATTTAATACAATTTCAAATATCAATTGTATTTGTATTACAGTTTGATTAATTTTAATGTTTATAACCATTTTTGCAATAATTATTGAAAATAAACAAATTTGTGGCACTTGTCACTCGTGATCATCTTCCATGCTATAATTAGCGGTCAGATAATCATGATCTAAAAATATCGATAGTATATAACTCACGTTTATGCGATGGGTTGTTATTTTTTCGTTTTACTTGCAGTAATAGATAAATAAGGACTCGTTGATTCAGTTTGCTGTTTATTTGATTTGAATTATATTATTTATTGTATACATGTTAATTAAATAACACTGCTAGTTTAAATAACAAAAAGTTCTATCAAAATGCATAGACTATGCATTCACACATGTTAATAAACACATTATTTGCTTGATAACTTATCCGATTAAAATGCAGACAGCAAATGTCACGCACATACATGCCTGCATGATCTGACAAGCTTGTCATATTTTACGCTGCATAAGTGACAACCTGTTTTTGCGTTAGTAGATTTTAATAGACAATCATCTGCGTATGGTAGGTCTGTCACCCCAGCGTGATGTATCGCCTTCTGAACACGATGTGTGTATGCATTCCAGCGTAACGTCAAATCAAAGCTTTACGTTACGTTTCGTTACGTTGACGGTTGTTGGTGTGCTGTATTTTACTTTGTGAGAATGAGTTGGCGAGTGACGTCACACGTCATTGATGCATTGTACGTTTTATATTGAAACGTTAGTTCGAATTGAAATAATTGAAACTTTTAATTCACTTAACTTTGTATACACGTTGCGACGTTACGGTGAAATAGTTCTTTATGTGTATTTATTCGTTGAGATTTTATTTACATGTAAATAGAGTGTGACGTAAAGGTTGTGCGAGTAAATATTGATGACGACACATTATCGACGTTATTGGATTGCAATTTGCAGTTGTCACGGGACAGTGGCTACGTTGTTTTAGGCATATAGTATTACGTAATGCGTTGAACGTTGTGAAAGGACTATGCATTTGTGACATATTGCTCAGAAATTCACTAAACATAATAGGGAGTGTATCATTAATTTTTTTTCCCAATATTTTCATTTCAAATTTTCTCTTGTACATAGATAAAAAAGATATGATACGATAAGACACATAAGCATAACTTCACTGTCCCATTTTTCTTAAGGTTGTAAAAGTTCAAAATCTAGTACTTTTTTCCTATTTGATGAGAATGCGGATTAGACTATTGGTGGAATCCCTGTTCGCTCAGCTGGCGATGGGCTTAATTGTGATAGGTAACTGGTGTCACGTGATTGGGTTCTTCTCTCAGTTCTGGCATAATGGACCATTCGTGACGTCAGAATTCGCGGGTTACGTCATCAAGGGCTATTCGGGGCTATGGAAGGGCTGCGACGAAACGGGCACGTTGTGTTTCCGACCGGAAGGCGGAAGTAAGTAAATATTTGTCATATTATGAGGCTGTGTAGGGACTCGATTATTTCAGTAGATAGAGCACTCACCCTGTAAGCGAAAGGTCCCGTGTAAGAGTACCACCCTGTGACCTATTTTTTTAACAGTTTTAAGTGTATTACGCAATAATGATATACATGTACCGACAACTAAACTCTTCCATGAAGAAATATAGTAAATGTATGTCATATATTTTGGACCTGTTGCCTTATATTTTTAATAAGGAGCGTTAACTAGGCATGTCTTAACCTGATCTGACCTGATTTGTCGTTGTGCATAAAGAGCCATTTAGAGGGGCGTAGCTCTGTAGGACCATATTTTTCACAAATAATATTTATCACATCTGTGAAAAATAGGATCTCATTCCTCACAGGTGTGAACACTGAGTTCTTATTCTTCACACATCACGGTCTTATTCTTCACACATCACATTCTTATTCTTCACACATCACAGTCTCATTCTTCACACATCACGGTCTTATTCTTCACACATCACAGTCAAATTCTTCACACATCACAGTCTTATTCTTCACACATCACAGTCTTATTCTTCACACATCACCGTCTCATTCTTCACACATCACGGTCTTATTCTTCACACATCACAGTCAAATTCTTCACACATCACAGTCTTATTCTTCACACATCACAGTCTTATTCTTCACACATCACAGTCTCATTCTTTACACATCACAGTCTTATTCTTCACACATCACAGTCTCATTCTTCACACATCACAGTCTTATTCTTCACACATCAAAGTCTCATTCTTCACACATCACAGTCAAATTCTTCACATATCACTGTCTCATTCTTCACACATCACAGTCTTATTCTTCACACATCACAGTCTCATTCTTCACACATTACAGTCTTATTCTTCACACATCACAGTCAAATTCTTCACACATCACAGTCTCATTCTTCACACATCACGGTCTTATTCTTCACACATCACAGTCAAATTCTTCACACATCACAGTCTTATTCTTCACACATCACAGTCTTATTCTTCACACATCACAGTCTCATTCTTCACACATCACAGTCTTATTCTTCACACATCACAGTCTCATTCTTCACACATCACAGTCTTATTCTTCACACATCACAGTCAAATTCTTCACACATCACAGTCT
The DNA here is from genome assembly GCA_027627225.1 of Congeria kusceri. Classification (NCBI taxonomy): domain Eukaryota; kingdom Metazoa; phylum Mollusca; class Bivalvia; order Myida; family Dreissenidae; genus Congeria; species Congeria kusceri. Next base: position 11,244,281 of record CM051039.1, read on the forward strand.
TATTCTTCACACATCACAGTCTTATTCTTCACACATCACAGTCTCATTCTTCACACATCACGGTCTTATTCTTCACACATCACAGTCAAATTCTTCACACATCACAGTCTTATTCTTCACACATCACAGTCTTATTCTTCACACATCACGGTCTTATTCTTCACACATCACGGTCTTATTCTTCATACATTACAGTCTTATTCTTCACACATCACAGTCTTATTCTTCACACATCACAGTCTTATTCTTCACATTTTCTGTGAAGTTTGTGATCGCATCCAGTTTTTGATACGCAATGAAATCATATTCTTCTGTGATCCTCACTTTTACCCTATTTCTGGCAAATCACATTCTTAACACTAAACGTTGAAAAATGAGATCCTATTCTTCACAGATGTGTGAAAAATATGATTTGTGAAAAATATGATCCTTCTCAGCTCTAATAATTAAGAGGGGCGTAGCTCTAACAATACTGAATCGGTTAGGTAGGGGCCCTCCCTTTATTATTGGATGGACTCTTTTTTGAACGGACGATGAAAATGCTAAATAATTTTTCATTATATTCTCGTCATTTACAGTGGTTTTTGACATAAGAAAATCTGCGGCATTTTGAGCCTTGCTATTTTTCACCATGACGTCGTCGTGAAAAATATTGCAAACATTTTGACGTCGTCGTAAACAATATTGCAAATATCATTGCAAACATTTTTACACTGAAACCTTTACTGGAACCATTTTCAGAGTTCAGACACATGCAGTAACGAGCTAAAATATATGGCATGGCATTTACCCAGAGACGGGAAACACAGAAGTTTAAACCTGAACATAGCTCAGTCGGCACGGTATTTAGGCGTAAAAAACATTAGGATTGTTTCAGGTTACATGTTCCAAAAAAATTAGGGTATGTAGATAGGGATTTAGTTATAATTATTATTATTTGTTTTAATTGGTAAATGGTCAACTTTAAGATTCTAAAACTAAATGAATATTCAAAACATATCGGTAATATCCTTAAACATTGTTTTGAAGTGGATGCTATCAAAACAAAACACGTATTTATCCAAAAACCATTTAATTATTGGAAAAAGGTAAATAAAACAAAAAAATATCTGACAAACTCAATAAAATGTTCTAGGGTCGTGGCAATTTTTTAAGGATAGGTCGGATAACCTGAAACAAACATAATTGTTTACGCCTTATTCAAAAATGTGTTCTCCAAAATGTTACGGCTGAAAACTAGTTCAATTTGCGAGCTTCTGATTATGAACGCGCTATAATTTCGGCATTTGCTCTAAAACGGTTTACCCAGAAATATACGGAAAAAAGCACACATTAACAGCGAGCTACGATGGTTATCAAGCTTATTTCGAAGATAAAACTGTCGTAAAAATGTGTATTAAACCGTTAGCTCACGGCATTCACTCGGTTGTTGAAAGATGTTACTGTTGCGAACAGGTTAAGTTTTCATTCGCTGTAAGCACTCTCAGGCCAGAGTGTGTTTTTTCTGAATTTTTAGTTTCTCGTACATTTTACATCATGTTATGCCAAGCAGATTGTGTTTTGTCGCCGTTAGTCAGTCTGTCTGTCTGTCTGTCTGCGCCTGTCTGTCTGTCTGTCTGTCTGTCTGCGCCTGTCTGTCTGTCTGTCTGTCTGTCTGCGCCTGTCTGTCTGTCTGCGCCTGTCTGTCCGTCTGTCTGTCTGCCTGTTTTAGCACCGTTACACAAAACACGTTATTAACGGATATAAACTTTGCTGAGAAGGTTGGAAATGGGCCAATGAACAAATATTATATTTTGGGGGTGATCCGGATCACAATTTGGATGCAGGTGTTTTATTTTTTTTTCATATTTCTTAATGATTTGAAGATAGGTCAAATTGTCTACCTTAGCGGAAGTCTGCGCTCTCTGCGTGCTTTGTAGTTGGAAAAATTGAGGCGTGTCATGGGAAACCCCGGCTTAATGCATGTGCGTAAAGTGTCGTCCCGGATGACATTTTCCGCTTTTATAGAATCTACTGTTTCAAGGAAGTCCCTTCTAAACATAAATCCACTGTAGGCGGAAAGTGTCTTCCCGGATCAGCCTGTGCCGTGACAACACTATGCACATGCATTAAGCCCGATTTTCCCACGACACGCCTCAATTGTATTTTTTTGAGGGAATAAAATAAAATAACAAGTACCAAAACAATAAGAATTCTTCTTACAAATATTTATGCCGTAACCAATCCTGCATAGTGTTATCTGTGTCGTTAACAGTTACACACACTTACTGGAAACTACATCACAATAATAAAAATACATGTAACAACATATTGTATATGAACTACTTTTAGGATCCTAAATTATTATGACGTTGTTCAAAATAATCACGAGAGAAACAGTACTAATAACATGCCAAATGTTCCTGGATCAACATTGAAAATCGAAATACATTCCAGTAAATAAAGCACGTAAAATATGTAAATAAAACACGTAAAATATGTAATTTGTAAATGTATGCAATAAAATCGTTTTTTATTAGTTGATTATTATTTTTACAATCATAATATCGGTGTTCATAATCGATGCATTTCTAAAAACTCATTTCACAATGTTAGTTATGTTCCAAGTTTGGCCAACTCAGATTGGCGGAACCGAGAAACAACAGATTAACAAACTTTGGCCTCACAAGTTTCCCGGGCGTCCAAGTCGCCTAGTAGTTTGCTCAGATCACTTCTCGGCAGCGATTCGCGGATGACGCAGACTCACTTCAACACAACTCCTACGCCGTGTTTTTTGGGCGGTGGTTGCAAGAAGCATTAGTGACAAATTGAAAATAACTAACATTTTAGCCGCAAGAAAAAAGTGATTTATTTGTGAGCAGATACAAGTATAGAGGAAACCTAGTTAAAGCTCAGAAAAATGGCGACCGGGTTCGGTGCATCCTCTACGCTGATCAAGGCCACGTTTATCCTGGCTCTTGTGGGGACCCTTTTGCAGCTCATCGGGCTCGCGACCAGCTCCTGGTCCTCGTGGGGATACTCCCACGCCGGCCTCTGGGACTATTATAATGAGCCAGGTAAGGTGCGCATGAAGCGTTCGTTGATAGTTGGACTCATATTCAGTTTTAGACATGTATACCATATTCTTCCGAAAAAAATATCTGACAAAATGCGCATGAAACTTTCTTTCATATTTGAACACTGTTTAGGCCTACAAAATACAAAGTAAAACAGGTAAAATGCGCAAGAAACTTTCTTTGATATTTGGACACATTTAAATGCGCATGAAACTTTTGTCGATCTTTGGATACTTTTAAATGCGCATGAAACTTTCATTTATATTTGAACACTACATGTATATACATGTATTTAGGTATACATGTACAATATTCTTGTGAAACGAACACGGTAAAATCCACATGACATTTTCTTTGATATTTGGATACTATAAAGGCATACTCTATACTTCAAAAAAGAAACAGGTACAAAGAGCATGAAACTTTGATAGTTTTATGTGTAAAACCTCTGTCGGCCAATGTGTGCGCATGTCATTACACGACAGGCTACTTTGTTAGTATATTCCTTTATTAATAAGCAGATCCTGCGAACGTCAAAAGTTGGGTTAGACAGCTCTGGATGACCATATTTTTCACACCTGTGAGGAATAGGATCTCATTCTTTACATGTGTGAAAATTTAGATCTTATTCTTCACACATCACAGTCTTACTCTTCACATTTTCTGTGATGTTTATGATCGCATCCAGTTTGTGATATAATTCTGTGATCCTCACGCATACCCCATTTTGGCCAATCACATTCTTCACACGTAAAAATGTGATAGGTGTGTGAAAAATACAATTTGTGAAAAATATGATCCTACACAGCTCCGTCGGAAAATGAATAATGTCAAATCATAAATAACATATTCTTGCAACTGCCGGTTTTCTTCAGTGTCAGCAATATTTCGGTATTTCGGAAACATAACTACCGTTTTACCTGGCTAAGCAAGCAATTCTAAGCAATGGAGTTTGGCTTGTTATTTCTCCACTCGCTTTGGTGTTCTCTCAAATCTTGATGGTGTATTTCAACAGTTAATGATCTTCGCAGCGGATTCTGGTATATTTTTTTCTGAGGTTTCCCAGGTAGATAACATCATTTGTATCACCCAGGTCAAAAATAAACACTAAGTCTTAGAGAATGAAAATCAAAGCACTGAAAGGCGTTTATATATTTTCATGTAAATCAGTCATACCCAAATTACATTCCGGTCGAGTTTGCCGAATCCATGGTTCTGGGTATTGGGGAAATATATGGGAACGGCCGGAAATACTTAATATCTTTTGAACGCAAACAGATATTGCTTAGGTTCTAACGGTTTTATAAAGTTATGATATACGTTGACGATATACTGATTTTTTGTACTGAAAGATATGTCAACAAAACGTTTGGTCCTTTTTTAAGTTAAAATCACTGACCGTCTGGCAATATATGAATAAAATCTAGGAGGCGTGTCGTGGGAAAGCCGGGCTAAAAGCGTGTGCGTAAAGTGTCGTCCCAGATTAGCCTGTGCAGTCCGCACAGGCTAATCCGGGACGGGACTTTCCGCTTTTATGGTATTTTCTGTTTTATGGAAGTATCTTCTAAACATAATTCCACTGTAGGCGGAAAGTGTCGTCCCGGATAAGCCTGTGCGGACTATACAGGCTAATCCGGGACAACACTTAACGCGCATGCATTTAGCCCGGTTTTCCCGCGACACGCCTCCTAGGATTTTTTCGATGGGTTGTGTTATTTTTGCTTGAATTGTATCTTTCCTGATAAATATATCGCTTAGGTTCCAACGGATCGAATATCTATAATAATTACTCTTTGTATCTATGTTATTTATTTTAAAATAAATAAATATCCTTTTGTTCCTTGTTAACGTTTAAGTTTGAAAATGCCGTGAAATTTTGTCGAATGTTACACACTGTTCAAGTTTTATGGATATATCTTTTTAGCTCACCTGAGCACGAAGTTCTCGGTGAGCTATTGGTATATGGGACCTCTCCGGCGTCGTCTGTCGTCCGTATGCCGTCAACAATTTGGGCCGTTATCGCGATAAAGACTACATTTTTAATTCAATCTTGACCTAACTTGCACAGATTGTGTATGATCAAAAAATCTCGGACGTGATTGTTATTTGGTCAGATCACACCAGTAAGACCAGAGTTATTGTCCCTTTTTCATACAAAAAATTGCAAAAATGCCCTTTTCCAACATATAGACTTTATTTTCCATCCAATCTTAACCAAACGTTCACAGTTTGTGTTTGAACATCAGATCTCAGGAAACGCCAAAAATGGGCCAGATCGTGTTTCAAACACCAGAGTTATTGTACTTTGTTCATTAAAAAAAAATATACAAAAATGGACATTATTCAAGATAGAGACTTCATTTTTCATCCAATCTTCACCAATTTTGCAAAGTTTGTCTATTATCATGAGATTAAAGTATAAATCGAACAAAACCTTGTATTTGGGTACTTTCCACAATATTACCGTGATTAGTGCATGCATTTATGTCCGTTTGAAGTGCAAATGAGTTAGATCATATGACTAGTAACTTTATGTTGATTGTTCGCAGCATAAGGGTTATTTAAAAAAATAATTGACGGGTAACTGTTGGTTATTGCGGTAATAACCAACGGTTTGGAGTTCCGATGCGTAGGAATTAAACCACGAGGGCGGTAGCCCGAGTGGTTTGATAACAAGCATCAGAACGACAAACCGTTGGTTATTACCGCAATAACCAACTGTTACCCGTTAATTATTTCGATTCTAACACGATCTAATATAAAATTCGTATTTTTTAAGGTTATGAATGAGAACTATATTTATTTATACTCCGCCCATTTTCTGAAAAGTGCACTCACACGTGCGTTTCAGTTACGTCAATAAATCATAACAATTGAAAATGACGTCAGCTTTATTGATAAACATTGAGCGAAAGACGTCATACTTATCGATATAATACAGTGAAAATATGTTGCTAAAAAGCGCAAATTACAAGCATATTAACAAAACGTAAACGTTTTTGTGAACTTAAGTATAACATATGTAGTACAGGTGTGGTTTTATTGCGCTACATAATGCAGACATGATTTGTTTGTCACAATTTACTGTCGCGCGTTTAAGCACGTGCATTTTACGGAACAATTTCTTTGAATTTCCGGAACTATTTTCAAAACATTAGGCTCCGCCCATAATTTGTTGCAGAGTAACCCAAAGTTATTTTACTTCTTTATCTATGGGCCACTAGCCGAGTGCCGTGGTAGAATACTTAATAGCTATTAATACCACTGGAAAATTATAGTGATATTTTCGAGTCGCATATTTTGCAACTGCAGCAAATTGCTTTTAGCGGATGAAAGGATGTTCGTTTCATGTCGTTATACACTCAACAAAAGTTATAACGCACAAAATGGACAGTGTTGCAAATTCTTTATTTATAAGCATTTCAGTTGCACCAGATGAAATTCTTTTGTATTTGCCCCAATATTTTGGTATGAACACATGCATGTATAATTCAAATAATCATAGCTGAAATTTCAAGCTGAAATTCTTATAAATAAAGAAAATACATGTACTACAATTTCCATTTATTTTCATTTGGTTCGTTTAAAAGTGCGTTGAGTGTATGCTAATCCACGGCCATTGTTGTAGTCAGAATCAGGTCTGTGATTTCTACATAGCACCGCATGCATTATTTGGATACTGCTCTAATGTAAGAGTGTGGAAGCTAAAAACCTGATGATGTTGCTGTTGGTATTGTTGTTGCTGTTGGTTTTGTTAGTGTCCGTTGTCGCGGAATCGAGCCTCCGCTACACTTAAAGCAAGTATCATTAGCGAAGCAGTTTTTACCTGTATTGTTGCTCACTTGATTCTAAATTGGATCACTACACTTAAAGCAACTACCGTTCGACAAGCAGTTTGGAGCTGTATTGTTGTCATTTGATTCTAAATTGGACCACTACACCTAATTCACGTAGTATCAGATAAGCTATTTGTGTCTGTATGGTTGATTATTTAAGAAATAATTTTCGATTGATCGTTGTTTATTTTATCGTTGTTTATCGGTCAATAAAAAACGATTTGGAGTTCTGATGTGTACGAATTAAACCACGAGGGGTTATTCCGAGTGGTTTAATAGCCACGAATCAGAACGACAAAGAGTTGTTTATTGGTCGATAAATAACGATAATGCGAACATTCTTTCGATTGTAACATGATCTGACAAATAGTTTTGCAACAGTAATGAGAACTACATTTAACTATTCTCTGCTCCGATTCGGTACTACTTTTTACGTTGTTTACTGGGTCCTTTAACAACGATAACTTTGTTCTTTGTCTAGAGACAAATCAGCGAATATTATGTTAGAATATAGTTTTGCAACTGAACCAGGTTTGAATCATAAACAGTGTGGCTATGCCTCCAGTAATTGAGGATCTGTAACAATCACTTGCACACCGGCTACATTCCATTTACCTCTGTAGTTGACTCGGAAAGGAGTGGCTTTACTCTCATGATCATTACATTCAAACACAACGCACAATAACATCCAAACATCCAATCATTTTGTTTACATCTGCAAACTGATTCTATCTGCGTAAATGGGCATGAAAATATTTCACATAATAGAAATCAACATTATTATGTTTTCCCCCATTTATGATGATTTAAAAACCATTTATTTTTTATTTCTATGCTTGTGGTCCTCTAAACTAAATAAACTTTAATGTGTGTTCAATACCCTGTTTCCGCTTTGACAAGATTCTGGTCATTGAGCCCATTGCAGAGGTGTATGGTGAGCGCAACGACCGACAACTCTGCTTGGAGATTGGGTCTGTAACGGATATGAAACCTCCGCGCAGATATTTCACTGGTTTCGAGTATTGCTTGATTTTAAATCCCTGCCGGCATTAAGTATCATGTGACCATAGCCATATCACATGGCGCGAATTAAAATCGTGGACAAGCAGAAGTAAAAAAACGTGGAAACATTGAAATCCTTGCGTTATGTTTTATTTTTTATTTATCTCTTCTTTTTTTTTCACTTTTAACTCGTAATGTATAAACCTGGACTAATAATGCAGCATTTATGTGTGAGTTTTACAGGTTGAAATGTACTCTGTGTGAACCAGCATTATAAGACTGTATACATCATTGAGAGTGGTCAAAAGAACATTGAAACGGTATCACAATTTCCGTTTATCATTGAGTTTTACAATCAAGTTCGTTGACTTATTAAGGCTCAAAAATGCGAGGGAATGTACATAATACTTACGTCGATTCGTAGAAATAAAATGCAAATTACATACGAAACACTTTGCATTGGAATTCACGGTATGTGTATGTCTAGAGAAACCTTATACAATTCATCAATTGTGGATGCACATAAACAAAATAATGACGAAACTATTTTGCTATACATGTATATGTCGAATTCACGATCTTGTTTGTATAGATAAACATGACTATGACGTATTTTGTTGGAAACATAGAAACAAAATATTTACGAAACCATTTTTGCTATATGTGCGGAATACATGATCATCTTTTATGTATAGATAAACATCAAATAGGTACGCAGCATTTACAGGACCCCTCTTGGAGCACATCTGTTACTCACGTCTCCTACTTCAGAATTCATCATTTCTTTACATAAAAATGGCGCCGCATATCTCTAGTGCTGGCTAGTATAATTCTCTGGGAACACAAGGTTGTTAGCTCACCTGAGCACGAAGTGGTCGGTAAGCTATTGGTATAGGGGACCTCTCCTGCGTCGTCCGTCGACCGTCGTACGTGTGCCGTTAATAATTTGATTCGTTCTCAAGCTGGAGACTTCACTTTTTATCCAATCTTATACAAACTTGCATAGTTGTGGATGACCATACAATCTCGGACGGGATTGTTATTGGGCCAGATCACACCAGTAACACTACAGTTATTGCCCTTTTTCATGCAAAAAAAGTGCAAAAATTCCTTTTTCCAACATGTAGACTTTATTTTCCATCCAATCTTAACAAGCTTTCACAGTTTGTGTATGACCATCAGATCTCAGCAGATGCCAAAAATGGGCCAGATCGTGTTTCACACACTGGAGTTATTGCCCTTTGCTTATGAAAAATATACAAAAATGGACATTATTTAGGATAGAGACTTCATTTTTCACCCAATCTTCATCAATCTTGCAAAGTTTGTCTATGACCATAAGATAACAGGGTAATCTGAATATAAACAAGATCGGGCCAGAAACACCGGAGTTATTGCCCTTTGTTTGTGAAAAAAATATAGAAATATGGATATTATTCAGGATAGAGACTTATATTTCATCCAATCTTGATCAGTCTTACACAGTTTGTCTATGACATAAACATAAAGGTGAAGTCGAATATAAGCAAATCGGGCCAGAAACACAGGATGTATAGCCCTTCATTTGTGAAAAAATATAAAAAATGGACATTATTCAGGATATAGACTCCACTTTTCATCCAATCTTCACCAATTGTGCAAAGTTTGTCTATGAACGTAAGATTACAGGTGAAGTCGAATATAAGCTTGTTCGGGCCAGAAACACCAGAGTTATTGCCTTTTGAGTGTGGAAAAAAACATTAGCAAGATATCAATGATCGGCTTGCAAACACGATTTTTTTTATTCAATGTTGACCAAACTTACACAGTTTGCGTATGGCTATAACAATTGATTGATAAACATTTATTTCCATCAGTTGCAAACATAATGCATGCAGTTATTTGTACATGCAACATTGATGGCTTCAGAGCATGCATTAACATCATTTATCAGCGTTGGACAGAAAATTATCAAAAAAAGAAGTAAAACTTGACCTTATAGCACAGCCATCTTAATTATCGCATTGCAACTAGTTCTCCAAAACTGTCTGCGAAAAAGACATAAACATCTACTGTTTCTGCATTTTCCAGAATTGTCACTGACTTTATGAAAAAGGGTCAGGTAAGAATATCGAGAAAAATGATTTGAGATCCATTAGCAAACACACCGCACACCGCACACCCACTATCCAGCTCGTACTTGAGTTAGCCCTTGGCAGTAATCGATGTTTTAAATCAAATCGATCTTATCCCCCTTATTGTTCAGATACCTTAATTTCAAACCTGTCACAACAGTATGGTCTTCATCTGTATCAGTTCTCAGGTGAGCGCTTTGGGCCGGTGTGCAAGAGATTGATAGTGTATGTGTGTTTGTACGAATGTACTAGGCATTCTATAAATAACGGTCGCGATAAAGACACAGACACATACTTCAATACTACGATGATTCATAAGCTAAATGTTTCATTTTCATGCTCTTTTTGTGGATACGAAACGGTAAAAGGGTGAAACATAGTAAATACCAGAGGCCCAAATATGGCACGTACACGCGTGAATTACGCACACAAAATTGGAAAATAAGCAGTGAAATATGAAATTTGGGTGTACATTTACGCAGAGAAAATAAAATTTGGCTGGACATTTACGCGCAATTTTCTCGCGTACAATTCTGTAAAAATAGAATGTGCAGTTTAAATAGCAATTAAATTTCTAAAATGTTTGGAATTCTTACTTGGATCATTATTGTATTCAAATGGTGTTGCTATGTTATTAAAGAATATCATAATAATACGGTTGTTGTTGTTGTTTTCTCCTATGTCACCTGTAAAGTTTAGTTTAGGGGGGGGGGGGGGGCAAGTTTATCACCGATTATCCAACATAGAGTTAGTCTAATAAATGAGACGTTTAACGCGAATTTAGTGCTGCTTTTTAAAAGGGGCTAAATTCGCTGGAACATGTCATCGCCGAATGACCATTTATGGGGTGGAAAATCAAAATGTCGAATTTTCAAAAATATCGCTCAGATATCAAAATAAAATCACCTGGTCGTAGATGCAACATATATTGTGTAGAATTTACGTCATTTCATAAAAAAAATATAGCTTGAACATGATCTTAAATTCGAGTTTAAGATATGTTTACATCAACGGTGTTTTCTCGACAGCCATGATAACAATAGCTCAGGTGTATTTAACTATCCAATCAGAACGCAGATGCTTCTCAGCACGGTTATAAAGGATGTACGCGTAATTTTACAAGACGTACTATTAGCGGGACTTAGAAATAACGTGACCGACTAGTGCTATTAATTAAAAAAAATGAATGAATAATACACATAACAAATGTTTATTGAAAATTGAAATGAAACATTATTTTTAAATATGTATTGTATGATAAAAACTTGATGACATGCAATAAGAATGACGGGAATATTGGCGAGCATATCCAACAGAACGTTTCTCATAAAGTAGGTCCACCGGTACGTTTCAGTTATGTCTTAACTACATGAACAGCTAAATATGTATCATGAATATCAATATACTACTCAAATTCAGATTAATATTTTTATTACGGCTACATAAAAAGGAACACACAGAAACAATTATGTGTGTGTGACGCAGAAATAATTGCAATAATAAGACCGCTCAGCGTGGTACCGTAAATCTTGACAAATAATTCTCAATGCAGACTGAAATGGACAGAGACGTATATAGATCTTACATGAAAAATTTATAGTTTATAGTTTTTCATAGCAAAATTCATTATACAAAGAACATGAAAATTTATCAGATTGCATGAATAAACAACAACAAATTAGCAACGTTAAGACAACATAAAATAAAAATGTGTGCGCTGCATACTGTACACACATCATGAAGAAAAATAAAAACATATTGTATGAACATTATAATAAGCTGTCATGTGGTGGAGGGGTGGTTAAGTGACGTCATCATTGCATTAAGCGAACAGCAGAATATATATCTGTTTAGCCGAGGGCAGTGGCAATGAACAGTATATTTTCGGTCTTAGCTTTTCGTTGCCACCCGCATGTAGGAGTCGAGCCGTTTAGAAAGATTCGACAGCTTTGCTTTAAACTTAGAAGCGTCAATATTCATGTTGTTCCTTATATTCGGAAAAGGATTCGTAGAATCGTCCATTGGAAGGTCTTGTCAGATGCTCCGGTTTCAACAAGGCCGTCATCGCAAATCGTTTATGTTCTTTTCTGGATGAACTTTCAGCTGGAATCTCGGTTAATTCGCCATACACTTCATCCATTACCTTGCCCACTCCAATAGAAAAATGAAATTTAGTTAAAGAATCTATTATCATCGTAGTTGCAATGTCAGCATAATAATAATAATACAATAATCATAATAATAATGATAATCATGATGATGATGATGATAACAATAATAATAATAATAATAATAATGAAAATTAATAATAATAATAATAATAATACCTTTAATTTACTTATTAAGGAACTCATTGACCAGGTCGGTTTCCACATTCTTTCCCCTTCCGCCGGAAAGGTTGTCAGTCCGATTCCACATCAAGTCTTGTAATATTGAACTTGTAATCCACTGGGGTTGCCCTAGTAGTCCTCTCGCCTACTGGCAAGAGACTGGTCGGGCAGGTAGATCTGGACAACTGGCGTTAGCGGTCATATACTGCTACCCGCTCTCATTGATTAAACGAGTAACGGACGAGTCCATTGTGCGCATTGCAAATGGTGAAACGTGTATAACGCTCTCCGTCTTGGAGCACCTTCTTACGGCAGGTATGGACCGAAACGACCTACCCAGGAATCGTCCGTGTTCCAAATCAGAATGCATCATCTGTGACTGCCAATTATGTATGTGCTGTAGCGTATGCTGGACCAACTGCCAATGTCCTGGCAAAATGCCGTACGTTGATCGTTTTCTTTTGTAAAACGGGTTTATTGTGTCATGGCGTCTTAAAACGCTGACATTACTCAACATTTTAAGCAAACCATTATCATTCTCAGTCGATTTAGCAATGCGTTGCTGTTTATTGGAGACTCCATTTAGTAACTATGTATACGAAATTAATTTTTTTCATATTCGTCTTAAGTACCAGATATACACAATACCAGTAATGAGTATATATGAACCCCCTAGGTACAGCACTTGTTTCTACAAACCAGTAGAATTCGTATCACTTCATGGTTATAGTAATGGTTGTATGTATTGTTCTATGTATACTTCTTTGTTTGAGAACATATCAATATTTTTCAGGTGAACGTGTCGCTCATATATATATATGTTATATCCATTTGAAGAATACTTTATTCTTAATAAAACACAGTCAACAAATTATTTTATTGATTGGTTGTTTATATATACATATAATGAACAAAAAAACAACACCAGTTCATCACAAAATCCCTTACTGAATTGGTAAAAGGACATTTCGTTAATGCGACTTCTCTTTGCTGAACGCCACCTGCCATTTCCCGCAGTACATGATTCTGCAACAATATAGCGGAGGCGACTTATCGATCGATCAGCACACAGCGAGGTAAAGCGTGTGCTGTGTCGTTTGTGGTAGTGTGTTGATTTAAATCGCAAATGCAATGAAAATGGATGTATTACAATATTAATTTATACTGGACATTAATGTGGAATAGTGTCTTATCACAGGTATGTAAATTTTATTGCAAAATGTTAATGATTAGTATCTTTTTGCCGAGTTCAAACGTAGCTGTCGCTACTCTATAGACATATAGGGAGAAATTTCCACCACAGTTTTGGTACTTCGGCGGTTGGGCCCTCCAGCCCAATATTGCCCATATAAAAAGTAACTCAATATTGGCTGGCACAGGGCCTAACTTGTTGTGGTAACATAGAGTATACATTTACCCCATAAATTCTGGAGAGAGAGAGTACATTTACTCCAAAATTTTCAGAAGTAAGCGTACCTATACCCCCAGTACAAAAGCTTATCTGGAGCAATAAATACTTTTGGGAGAGAAATTCCCATCAAGCGTATGTGACCTGTTAATGCAATGCAGTTTGTTTATTATTTATTTACACATTTGGTTCAGGTTGAATTTGCATCCTTTTTGCAGGATGGGCCCTTCTTTTAAATCGTTTGTAAATCTAGTGGAAATATACAGTGGACTCCCGATGGCTCGAACTCGTTTGTCTTGAATTTCTCTTTGGCTCGAACTTTCTTCGCGGGACCGATTTTTCATTGCTATATATTCATATAAATTTCTGTCGTTTGGCTCGAATTCGCGAGGGACGAATTTTCTGATAGCTCGAAGTGTTTGTTACGGTCCCAGTTTTAGTTTTCACATCTTAATTTGTTTGTTTGGCTCGAACATGCTTCGGGTCGCATCCAGTCGCTAATCGATTAGACGCGCTTGATTACTGTCAATCGATTTGTTGTTGCAAACTTGTCGTCGATACAATTGCTCAATGGTTTGAGTAAAATATGACATTGATATTTTGTATAAAAGCGAGTGTTTTGGAGAGAATCTGCATTCTTACATTGTTGTGAAGAAATAATTGCTAAAATACGAACACAGTAAAAATGGCAGAAACTTCTGGATCACCAGTTGCTTAGCAATCTAGAGAAGGCCCCGGTATACAACCCGGGTGGATATCTAGATCAGCAACACCGAAGTGGTCAGTCGTAGGAAGTAAGAGAACGAAACGAAAATTCAATGTGAAAAGCTACACTTAAAAATCAAAACCATTATGGCTTATTGCGTCTTATTGTTATTGTAAATGAATATTTACAATTTGTTTAATCGATGTTTGTGTAAACATTTGTTAAAAAAAATAACAGATTAATAAAATCTGTAAATAAATATTTGGTGTGTGTTAATTCATATGTATTTAATACTACGGGGTAAGCCAATATGCTATCTGAATACTGTTCATTTGGAAATTTGAATATGAAGCAGACGAATCTCCGCATCTGGTAGTAAACAAACTCGGACTTCGTTTGGCTCGAAGTTTCGATGGCTCACAGTTTCTTCGCCGGTCCCTGCGACTTCGAGCTATCGGGAGTCGACTGCACTTTGGAAATAGTAACAATGCGCCACGGAGGTAGAATTCTGACTGACAAACAAGTTGCTTTTTCACTTCGTACACACAGACATACAAGAGGTCAATGAATATGTGAAGTGATATTTTGCAATAGTGTGTATTGTATTGAAATGAATGTTTCTTCTTGATACGTTTATATTATATATTTGTTTATTAGCTGATTTCTTAAATTATTGCTTCACCGTGCGTGTAACATTTTCTAAGGTGTGACGATGCGTTGGGCGCCGGTAGGTCGGTCGATTTTTCTTTCCTTTTTTTTAGCTCACCTGAGCACAAAGTGCTCATGGTGAGCTTTTGTGATCGCCCGTTGTCCGTCGTGCGTGTGTGCGTGCGTGCGTGCGCGTGTGCGTCGTCAACTTTTCATTTAAACAACATCTGCTCCTAAACCGCTTGGCAGATTTTCACCAAACTTCACAGGAATGATCCTTGGGTGGACCTCTTTCAAAGTTGTTCAAATCTTTCCCGGCCACTGCATTGGTAGGTCACCAGAGCTAAAAATAGATTTAAAAAGTAAAAACTCTAAAAATCTTCTCCTATGAAACCGCAAGGCTCAGAGCTTTCATATTTGATATGTGACATCCTCTAGTGGTCCTCTACAAAGATTGTTCAAATAATGCCCCTGGGGTCAAAACTGGCCACGCCCCGGGGGTCACATGGTTTGTATAGAATTGTACAGCAAAATAACTTTAAAAATCTTCTCCTCTGAAACAGCAAGGCCCAGAGGTTTCATATTTGGTAAGTAACATTGTATAGTGGTCCTCTACAGAGATTGATCAAATGATGCCCCTGGGGTCAAAAATGGCCATGCCCCGGGGGTTACATGGTTTATTTAAACTTAAATAGCAAAATAACTTTTATATATCTTCTTCTCTAAAACCGCAAGGCCCAGAGAGTTCGTATTTGGTATTCAACATTGTGTAAATGGGTCTCTACAAATATTGTTCAAATGATGCCCCTGGGGTCAAAATTGGCCACACCCCGGGGGTCACATGATTTATATAGACTTAAATAGCAAAATGACTTCAAAAATCTTCTCCTCTGAAACTTCCAGGCCTAGAGGTTTCATATTTGTTTGGTAACATTGAATAGTGGTCCTTTACAAAGATTGTTCAAATGATCCCCCTGGGGTCAAAATTGGCCACACCCCGGGTGTCACATGGTTTATTCAGACTTAAATAGCAAAATGACTTTAAAATCTTCTCCTTTGAAACTGCAAGGCCCAGAGGTTTTATATTGGTATGAAACATTGTATAGTAGTCCTCTACAAAGATTGTTCAAATCATGCCCCTGGGGTCAAAACTGTCCACACCCCAGGGGTCACATGGTTTATATAGACTTAAAATACCAATCAAACTTTTAAAATCTTCTTCTCTAAAACCGCTTGACAGAGAGGTTTTATATTTGGTATGTAACATTGTATAGTGGTCCTCTACAAACTTTGTGCAAATAATGCCCCTGAGGTAAAAATTGGCCACACCCCGGGTGTCACATGGTTTATATTGACTTAAATAGCAATATGACTTTAAAAATCTCTGAAATTTCAAGGCCTAGAGGTTTTATATTTGGTATGTAACATTGTATACCGTAAATACCCAGTCATAAGTGTAAATGTCTCATAAGTCAATAAGTTAAAATTCATTCCAGAAACGTATTTCTAATAATAACCATTCCATAAGTCGAGTTAGAATGATCATAAAACACCATCTGAAAATTGGCCAGAGTATGCCCTAATAAGTCGGTATATGGTACAGTCTGCAGTAAATGCCTTGAAGCTGAAATCACTGCCAAATCCTCTTTAACAGATCTTGATGTACACAAAAACCGATTCCAGCCAGTTTAATTAGCAATATGCTATACACAAAAATCATGGGTTTCAACTGCAGGTTTATTGATTTTTATTGGTGGCTGATGGTCTAGCTGGGGCTAAAGTGGGGAAATTAAGTCAATTAAAATAGAGTAGATAGTTTCATTCACAGTTTGCATCTTATTTAATAATGAAACAGTTATGCATTTTGTCTTAATTGTCGGTAATTAATAGAAAGGGCAAACTGTGATAATTATGAATGGATTATAGTGTGTGGATTAGCAAATATGCAGGTAAGAAATGACAAATATTTCAATATAATATGCTACGATTGTTTGTGAACTGCCTCATGAGTCGAATGCAGGGTTGGCACGATTTACCCACCCCCGGGTTTTCCCGGCGGGTTTTACCGGTTTTTCCTGCCCCGGTCAATTCTCTGAAAGTGGGTAATACTTTGCAATACTATTTTTTCTTCAGTTAATTTGCAGTTTTAATTTTTATAAATCTAAATGCTCAGTAAACTTATGTCATTAAGAAAATGACTTGTTTAGTTTTGCCGATCCAGTATATGCATAGTTACAGTATTCTTGTAAGTGCCTGCGCATATCCACTGGTTCATTCATTCATTTTTAATGGCAACGCTTATCATATATTTTCTATGATGTTTGTGAAATGATTCTGCTTGATATTGAAATATGTCTACACTTATTTAAGTTATTCATCCTTCTTTGTTTCTTGCATTGAACTATTCTTTTTTTGTGCAAACAATAAAACTTAGGGAGGCCTTCTCTGTCTGGACAATAACCCCAGCCTGGTCAATATAATTATAATCAGATATTGGGCAATACCTGGGATTACTGGACAAATCACTTTTATCTTCTTTTTTCATTATTTTTTTTCACTTTCAACGCATGCTTAATAATGATTAAGCAATAAAGAATAATTATTATTATACTGATGCACAATTAACAGCAGAAATCAGACACTTAAGGTGCCAATCAATGCATGTTTTCATGGTTTGGAGAAGGCCCCTACTTGACATGGACCTTTGCCTGACCCCTCTTTGAGATAGGTCTAATTTTTATTCAAGGGGTCCAGTTTAATTGTTTTTTAGCTTTTGCATCTGTCAATTCAATCAATGTTTGTGTTTGTTTAAGAGGGTGTACATATTGTGGATGGGTCATAAATGATATCACGATATTATGTCATTAATTTAATGTACTGCTTGGGGCTGCAATAGGGTCTTGTTGCAACATAATATTGACTAAAATATTTTATAACATAAAAATATGTTAGAATTGTCAAATATCTGTTATACATTCACTTCTTCTTTTTCTTTCATAAACATAATTATGTTACATTATACACTAGTATATACTGAGAAAAATAAAATGAATGAGAGTTCAACCGCAGATGCCAAGCAATAATGTATTGTCCAGACTGACCAAAAAATCAAACTTAAATTTTGTGAAAAAGAAAAGAAATTATCAATATGTTTCCACATGAAATAGAAATAAACAATGTAACTTACAGTATATAATTGTTAATAGATCTGTGTTTATAATGTAGAAACTCAGTATTAGTATGTAATGTAAACATAATTGTGCAATATCTTTTTTCCCAAGTATTGCCCACTATTGCCCAGTAAAACCCCGTAAAACCCGGTTTTTCCCAGTATTGACCGCCCGGGCCGGTCAGTACTATGAAACCCGGGTTTTATGCCAAGCCTGGCCGAATGTACTTTATGACTGAGTAATTACGGTAGTGGTCCTCTACAAAGATTGTTAAAATGATGCCCCTGGGGTCAAAACTGAACACAACCCGGGGGTCACATGGTTTTATATAGACTTAAATAGCAAAATGACTTCAAAAATCGTCTCCTCTGAAACTGCAAGGCCCAGAGGTTTCATATTTGGTTTGTAACGTTGTATAGTGGTCCTCTACAAAGATTCTTCAAATGATGCCACTGGGGTCAAACTGGGCTACCCCTGGGGTCACATGGTTTATATAGACTTAATTAGCAAAATGACTTTAAAAATCTTCTCCTCTGAAACCGTAAGGCCCAGAGGTTTCATATTTGGTATGTAACATTGTATGGTGGTCCTCTACAAAGATTAAGATTGTTCAAATGATGCCCCTGGGGTCAAACTGGGCACACCCCGGGGGCCACATGGTTTATATAGACTTAAAAGTTAAATAGCAAAATGACTTCAAAAATCTTCTCTGAAAATTCTATGCCCAGAGGTTTTCTATATGGTATGTAACATTGTAAAGTTGTCCTCTACAAAGATTGTTCAAATGATGTCCCAGGGGTTAAATCTGGCCCTGCCCTGGGGGTCACATTATTTATATAGACTTAAATAGCAAAATGACTGTAAAATCTCCCCTGAAACCGGAGTGTTTTCGTATTTGACATGTAACATTGTATAGTAGTCCTCTACAAAGATTGTTAAAAGTATGCCCCATGGTAAAAAAGTCGCCATGACCCGGGGGTCACATCGTTTATATAGACTTATATGGCAAGTGGGCCTTAAAAATTTTCCTTGTTGAAACTGTAAGGCCCAGAGGTTTTATATTTTGCGTGAAACATTGCGGATTGGTCTTCTACACAGATTGTTCCAATGATACCCCTGAGGGTCACATGGTTTATATGCATTTAAATATCAAAATGACTTTAAAATCTTCTCTAAAACCGCAAGGCCCAGTAGTTTCATGTTTGGTATGTAACATTGAATAATGGTCACTACAAATATTTTGCAAATTATGCCCCTGGGGTATAGAAGGGGGTAATAAGTGGCCATGCCCTGTGGGTCACATGGTTTATATAGACTAAAAAAACTTCTGAACCTGCAAGGCCCAGATTTTTATACTCCGGTAAGGGGTTTAGTGCCATTTTGCCCTCTTGTTATTTAGACAATAACATACGGCAGGGCCGGGCCGGACGTCTATATGTCGGCCCGCTGCCGCTATAACGGCCCGAGGGCCTTTGGCCCGAGGGCCGTTATTCGGCTAGGGCCGATTATAGACGTCCGGCCCGGCTCTGCCGTATGTTATCGTTTATATTACATATCGTTACTATAAATAGTAACAAATTGACGTTGACGTCGCGCGATCTGATTCTTTTCAGATATAGAAAATCGGCCCGGGGCCAATATGATTATATTGGCCCGGCGGATACGAATATCGGCCCGCTCGTGACGTCAATTTGTTACTATTTATAGTAACGATATGTAATATTAGCCATTATGATGCCTTAAACTCAGGTGAGCGACCTAGGGCCATCATGGCCCTCTTGTTTTAGCTCACCTGAGCACGAAGTGCTTGGTGAGCTATTGGTATAGGTATAGGGGACCTCTCCGGCGTCGACCGTAGTTCCGTCGTGAAGGTGCCGTCATTAATTTGGACCGTTATCGCGATAAAGACTACATTTGTTATTCAATCTTGACCAAAATTGCACAGTTTGTGTATGACCATAAAATCTTAAACGAATTCGATAATGGGCCCAATCGTACCAGTAACACCAGAGTTATTGCCCCTTTTTCATGCAAAAAAAGTGCAAAAGTGCCCTTTTGCAACATGTAGCCTTTATTTTCCATCCAATCTTAACAAAACTTTCACAGTTTGTGTTTGACCATCAGATCTCAGCAGACTCCAAAAATGGACCAGATCGTGTTTTAAACACCAGAGTTATTGCCCTTTGTTTATTAAAAAATATACAAAAATGGACATTATTCAGGATAAAGAGAGACATTTTTCATCCAATCTTCACAATCTTGCACAGTTTGTCTATTAACATTAGATTACAGTTGAAGTCGAATATAAGCAAGATCGAACCAGAATCACCAAAGTTATTGCCCTTTGTTTGTGAAAAAAATATGCAAACATGGACATTATACAGGATAGATACTTCATTTTTCGTCCAATCTTCACCAATCTTGCACAGTTTATCTATGACCATAAGTCGAATATAAGCAGGATTGGACCAGACACACCATAGTTATTGCCCTTTGTTTGTGAAAAAAATATGCAAAAATGGACATTATTCAGGATATAGACTTCATTTTTATTCCAATCTTCACCAATCGTGTACAGTTTGTCTATGAACGTAAGACTATAGGTGAAGTTGAATATAAGCATGATCGGGCCAGAAACACCAGAGTTATTGCCCCTTGTGTTTGGAAAAAAAAACATCAACAAGTTATCAATGATTGGCTTGCACACACGATTTTTGATTCAATGTTGACCAAACTTACACAGTTTGCGCATGACCATAAAAATTGATTGATAACATTTGATTTCCAACGGTTGCAAGACTTGCATGTAGTTATTTGTACATGCAACATTGATGTCTTCAGAGCCTGCATTAACATCAGCTATCATCATTGGAAAGAAAATTATCAAAGAGAAAGCAAAACTTTACCGTATAGCACAGTCATCGCAATTATCGCATTGCAGCTAGTTTTCCAAAACTGTTTGCGAAAAATACATCAATATCTACTGTTTGTGCATTTTCCAGAATTGTCAATGACTTAATGAAAAAGGTTCAGGTAAGAATAGCGAGAAAAATGATTTCAGAACCATTAGCAAAAAAAACGCACATTCACTACCCAACTCATACTTAAGTTAGCCCATTGCACTAACCAATGTTTTAAATCAAAATTGATCCTACCCCGTCTGTGTATTGTTCTGATACCTTAATTTTCAAACCTGTCAACAGTATGGTCTTCACCTGTACCAGTTCTCAGGTGAGCGCTTTGGGCCATCATGGCCCTCTTGTTTTCTTATTCTTAACAACATCTATTGATGTATTGGATATGTGGAATTCCTTTTCTTCAGCTTGTCCACGATTTTAATTCGCGCCATTTGATCTTATTATGGTCAAGAGGATCTTCGTGCTCGGAACCAGTTAAATCTCTGCGCGGAGGTTGAGTTGTTGACAGAGGTTACTGTTGTAGAGGTTAACTTTTCATTCACTGTCTGCAATGCGCCTTCTTAGGGCCGAATTCCAGACATATCTTCAGTAATATCGTATCTTTAACCTTAAAATCAACATGTTATTCAACTGTTTATTTCGTTTTTACAGTGCAGTGTTGTAAGTGTTTATTAATTATCACCTATCTTTTTTATTTGTGTACATATAGAGCGCTAAATATATTTTTTTTTTATCAAATTGATATGTAGTTTTTAAAATATAACATTTTGAAATTTGTAACGTAAGTGAAAATATGTTAGGATACACTTAAGAGGTTAGGATACACTTAAGAGGTTAGGATACACTTAAGATGTTAGGATACACTTAAGAGGTTAGGATACACTTAAGATGTTAGGATACACTTAAGAGGTTAGGATACACTTAAGATGTTAGGATACACTTAAGAGGTTAGGATACACTTAAGAGGTTAGGATACACTTAAGAGGTTAGGATGCACTTAAGAGGTTAGGATACACTTAAGAGGTTTCTTCAATATGTCTTCAGGATAATGTTGTTGCTTTTTGTTGTTTTCGGACTTTTTTTTAAACTTCCCAGTTGAAGAAAAAACACAAATAAAACAACAAATGACAAAATAACCAGTATGTTTCCAGTATTCTATTAAACAAATTAATATGTAGAATACATAGTGTGTAAACGTTTGTATAAAGATCGATTTTCATCGCATTAGCGGTTTATTACTTACAATAGTGGTTATAAGTGCGTTTGTTTTGTCAAAAACTTGGATCTGTAGATCCGAGAAACAAACAATCAGCAAACACTGGTCTTGCATGTTTCTCGGGCTTCCAGGTCAATTAATTTGCTCGAATCACCTCTTAGCTCATGTTTCTCGGGCTCCCAGGTCAATTAATTTGCTCGAATCACCTCTTAGCTCATGTTTCTCGGGCTCCCAGGTCAATTAATTTGCTCGAATCACCTCTTAGCTCATGTTTCTCGGGCTCCCAGGTCAATTAATTTGCTCGAATCACCTCTTAGCTGTGATTTGCGGATGATGCAGGGTCAGATGTGCACGACTGCATCAACTTCACTCGTGTATCACTCACTTCTTGGCTGCCATTCGCAGATAACACAGACTCTACTGACCATTACCATATAATCCTTCAGCTTCTATGCCGCGTGTTTTGCGGTGGTTTCAAGAAGGATAGGCGAAAATTAACGGTTTTTTAGACGCAGAAAAGGCGAAAAAATGATTATTGTTTAGTGGTGGTTGCAAGAAGCATAGGTAAAAATTAAACGTTTTTAGACGCAGAAAATACGAAAAAGTGATTGCTTTGCGCGTGGATAAATAAGGGATTAAATTACGGGCGGATGCAAGTTAACGAGCTTAAGCTAAGAAAAATGGCGACAGGGTTTGGTGCATCCTCTACACTGATCAAAGCCACGCTTATTGCGGTGGCTGTGGGGATCCTTCTGCAGCTTATCGGGTTCGTTTCCAAGTCCTGGTCCGCGTGGGAGTTCGTGGGGACCGATGTCAACGTTGGTCTCTAGGGATTTGAAAATGAACCAGGTAAAGTGCTACGGCTATATTGAACACTTTTAAAATGTTTTTGTCATAAACCACAGGTTGGTTTCGGAAATAATTTCACAGAAATGTTCCTTGAGTGGTCCTCAACCAAAATACTTAGTAAAATTATTTTGATTCGCATGGAACTTTGAAATGTTGTTACTACTATTTGGACACACAATACACTTCTGGAAAGAACCGGGTATTATACGCAAGAAACTGTGATATTTGATCACCATTATTCAAACATACACCATTTTTGTGGGGAAAAAAGGGTAAAATATGTAGTTTCATATTTGGAAACGTACCTCTTCTATTTGGGCATGTAAAACCGATGCATGTATTTAAACATAATTTATACTTCTTGCCCTCTCATGAAAAATCCATGATATGTCGGTATTACGGATCTGTAAAACGGATAAATATAATTTATATATGTAGACAAACTGGTTATCTCTGATATTTAAAATTAACCTGGTAGAATAAGCATGCAATATTTGAACATGTAAAACTTGTGTTGAGACATAAACAATCACCGCTCTCTGGGTTTATTGCAATGAACCAGGGCACGCTTGGACTTAAGAATAAGGAACAGGCTTAGACTAAAACATGTACAAATATTCGGGGTACCAATGCTGCTTATTTCATTTAGAAATCGTTGTAAATAAAAAAGATATTGTAATTAGCGTGAGTAAAAACCACGTAAGATTCAAATTTACAGTAATTTTAGAACGTAGTATTTTCAATAATTATATTCTTTATTCTTAGTCTTAAGTCTAAGAATGGGTTTATAAATTTGGGCCAAGTTAAAGTGCGCATGCACTTTTGATATTCGAACTTGTATGTATGCACATAATTATATAACAATGTTCATGACAAGATATGTACTTAAGTTCTAAACGAGTACATGGATCATTATGGAGTGCTTCACTCGCTTGCCTAGACTAATGTAGTGTCTGAAAACAAACTGCTGAAACTGTGTATGAAATGTAACGGTCGGCAAATCCTTTTTCGGGTTTTGTCTTACAAAGTTACATTTTCTTGGGAGAGGTTTCAGTTACTGTCTTGAAAAAGATCAAAATGGCGAGTGTGGTATACAAGGAGCATAGAAGGAGCAAAGTAACATTATAGAAGGAGCAAAGTAACATTATATGATTATGATAAATTCATAGCAGGAGCAAAGTAACATTATATGATTATGATAAATTCATAGAAGGAGCAAAGGAACATTATATGATTATGATAAATTCATAGAAGGAGCAAAGTAACATTATATGATTATGATAAATTCATAGAAGGAGCAAAGTAACATTATATGATTATGATAAATTCGATATTTGACAGCAACGATTGCATAAGTCTATCGTTTGTCGTCTGTGGCATAATTACGACGAACAGCTCGGGTAGTTTCACCCGACACTGACCTTTATGCACGCCATTTACGTTTCAAAATCTCGGTCAGCGTGTCGGTCAGTTTGTTCGAGCAATACACTCCCTAGTCAAAATAGTGGCTGTGTCTCGGATGCTATTATTAGTAGAACATGTTGAGTATAAAATGAAGATGTGCAAATTCAAACGCAGTGTATTATGATAATATTATGTACATCTTTGCACAAAGGCAGATTAATGCACCTATCAATATTTTTCCCCGGGGGGGGGGGGGGGGCGGAAAGCAAACCAGGGGAATTTGACTAATTATATTTCGGGGTATCTAATTTTGGTCTAAATCCGCTCAATGGGGAATGTTTAATTGGTATATCAAAAGGCACGGGGGCCAATATTGCCGGGATCTAAAATCCGAACAAAGTCTATTTCCCGGGACCCGGATTCATCCCTGATAGGTGTATAATTGTTCAATAACTTTCAAATAAAATGTACGTGTTGATTGTGTATCAATTTTGGCGAACTGTGTTAAACCAAAATTGTAGTTGCCATCTGTTATTTTCTATGGAAGCGTTCTAGTGACACAGGCTATATTATTTTCGTATCCCATTATCTCATAATTAGGATACTAAGTCCTAATTAGGAGATACTATGTCCTGATTAGGAAATACTATGTCCTAAATAGGAGATAGTAAGTCCTAATTAAAACCGAGATAGTAAGCCCTAATTATGAGATACCAAGTCGTAATGAGGAGATACTAAGTCCTACCAGTGTTTGTGCGAATGTACTCCAGACTTCTCGCTAACGTGATTAAAGATACGGTAGTAAAGTCGAGAATACAAGCGTGTAAATCGTGTCGAGGAAGTTTTTTTTATCTGATAAAATGTGGCTGGTGCCAGGTCCTGGTCAGCCAAGCACAGCCAAGCACGCACAATTAGATAAACACGCGATGACAGGTGGTGTAAGGTATATAACACTCTTCTCTTTTTAAGAATAAGATAATACATTGCATACAAAGAACACAAATGTATTATATCGATGGCTTAAAGCTAAAACCATGTATCTGGTCATTTGGTCAAAAATGAGTTTTCTTACTCAATATAACCAATCATGAGTATTACATATTGTGTCAAAATATGAGCGCCATATCTCTTTTTGAGATATTGATTAGAGATCAAATATAGTATCTGCTTGTCATCAAAATTTCTTCTGCCATAACACCGTATCTGCAGGTATATACGAAGTAGATATAGTTTTCATTTGTGTTGACCTACCAAAACATCATATCCAACAGTACATGATTTTGGCTTGAACAAAACAATGACATATCTGCCTATTTTACTCAGCCAGAAGCAGGTATCTTAGGATACGTTGTTTTGGCTTAAACTAAAACACAAAATTATAATCAATAAGTCTGCGCCACAACCAAGTATCTGACAATGCTTATTTTTGTAAAACCCTTTAGAAGATGTTGACAAAAGCCAAAATATTGCATCTGGCACTGCACTTATCTGGCAATCACAACATTCTGGAAAATTATCAAAATATTACTGATAAAACAATGTATGTGCAGCTAATTGGTTTTGTCAGTAAACATATTAAGTCGTGGGAACGAGATCTTATCTCGTGGGTACGAGATCTTATTTCGTGGGAACAACATAATTATGTCGTTCCCACGACATATTAAGTCGTGGGAACATGATCTTATCTCGTGGTAACGAGATCTTATCTCGTGGGAACGACATAATTATGTCGTGGGAACGAGATATTTTTGTCGAGGGAACGACTTCATGAGCCAATCAAATTCCATGTTGCTCTCGAGAAGAACAACACTTTCTTTATATCTTAATCCAGCATTGAAATACGATATTGTGTAAGCGTATCAGCCATTTTGAAACATGCTTTTAAACAACGTGTATTCTGATTGGTTAATTATGTCGTTACCACGAGTTAATTATTTCGTCCCCACGACTTAATATGTCGTTCCCACGAATTATTTATGTCTTTTGTGAACTTGTTATGTTCTTTCTTTCTTTCTATCTTTTTCTTTGATTTTTTTTTTTTTTTTTTAATATGGTTTTTGTTGTTTTTTAATGAAAATGAACAGCATCCACATTAAAACCACACTCTCTGTAGAAGAATGCCGTCTTTGACATCTTGCTAATCTTTATATTATCTTTGTCAAACAGGAATGGGCCCCTTGATGATGTTGGCATAACTCTAGGCCCAATCCTTTTGAATACATGTACTTATTTGTCTACAATATGTCACTGTAGCATAAATATATATGTATATACAATAAAATATGTTTAAACTAATTATTTATGTCGTTCCCACGAGAAAAGATATCGTTCCCACGACTTAATATGTCGTTACCTCGAGTAAATGATCTCGTTTCCACGACTTAATACATTACATTGTGTCATCTGAATTAATGAATGAACAGTTAGTTTCACACTTAAAACACAACACTAAACCTTGCTGTGGAACAGTGAAAATACTTTTACGGATCATTTAAATTATTACATAAATGATTTTGTTTTGTTGGGTTTTAAGCTTAATTTTAAAAATAATTTTTATGATTGTCAAAACTTGAACAGAAAAGGACAATGACACAGCATAGATAATAAAAAAGATGTGAAGTGATTCATAGGGTTTATCTAATGTGTTAGGTAAATGAGAGAATGAGCAAAGATGAACACGTAATTTGGGGAGAAAAACAACAGCAACAACACAACTTTACCAAAAAAACACAACACAGTTTGCAAAGTAGAAAACAAAAATAAACGTTCCAATCCAAGGGAAAAAGTCTTTGCAATGGCTACGCATAAAGATCAATGCCATCTCCATGCCACCGAAATTTTATGATTTTCTAAACGTTTAAAATTTCAAAAACAAAATGCACAAAACCAACGAGTGCAAGTGGCAAAAGTGTTTAACAGTAAAGTATAAAATGGATGATTTTTCTTAAAAGTGAGCCTGACAAATATGTATGCAAGGATGATAATTATGAAAAACTCGATTCGATTCATGTTAAACTGCTGAACAAAAAAACACCAGAGGATAAATCGCATTAACTATGCAATACCAAACTGCCATTATCAACTGCCAAGGACTTGTAATCATTTCGTTAACAGGGCGTAATTGAAACTGAAATCTACTAGCTTTTCCAAAGTCTGCAAGCAAATCCAAATTGATCAGCAAAGCTTACCGTAAACTGACCAGAACTTTGGTAAAATTGTAAAAGAAGGTACTTTGACACAGGCATCCAGTGAGAATAAAGGCATCCAGTGAGAATAAAGGCATCCAGTGAGAATAAAGGCATCCAGTGAGAATAAAGGCATCCAGTGAGAATAAATAATATTAGTATATAGCTGTAAGACTTAGATTTAGTTGCATGAAAACAATCTGAGGTAATATTAAATGCATGATCTGATTTCCAAAACATTAAATATTTGAAGTTTTAAATGTATTTGTGTGATTAAAAGACTTAAAAAAAAACACTTCTAAAATATAAATGTATTCTGTATTGCAGACATGTATTCTGTATTGCAGACATGTATTCTGTATTGCAGACATGTATTCTGTATTGCAGACATGTATTCTGTATTGCAGATACGCTGTTATTGTCACATAAAATATATCCATTTGTTACCATACTTAGATGCAAGAACAGTGTATACCAGTATACTTGGTTTCAAACCCAAATTAACTGAAGTTTATACATGCCATAATAGCGTATGCTTATATGCTTTATTTTGGCATTCTATTTAATCATTGATGTGTATTTCTTTGGTGCCAAAATATGTTATCAGTATGTGTATGATACTGGCTTAAATTTTTCTTTCAAATACTATATTGTGTTGAAAACCAAAATCAAGCAGGCTTAGATACTTGGTATTGGCACAATAGTTTAATCAACAATCCCATATGCTTACGTCGGCCATAGTGTGGTATTTCCAGATACATGGTTTTGGCATTCCAAAAGCTTCGGACTATAACAAAATATCACTAAGCCAAAATCATATATTTCAATATACATTATTTTGGCATGTGAGAAAATAATGAATTTTGATTAAAAAAATTATGCCAAAACAAAAATGTCATTTTGCCCATATATGGCAAGGAGTTGGTAACACAACATGTTATAAAAATGAACAGCATACGGTTTACTATAAACAGGAAAAAATTGTTTTAGATTATCCAATACAATTTTAAAATAACACGTTTTTGGGATCTCCTGAAAATATTGGTAAACTGGAGATACTTGGTTTTGGCTTTAAGCCATCGATATGCATTTCGTTGATTAAATTAAAGATGAATGTTTTATTATTATTGTAAACATTTTCCAATTATAATACTATTCTTTGCATTGATATTATGCAAGTGTACATTATATTATCGACATCTGGTTTAGCCATGACACATATTACCAAAATCTGGAATTGTTCCTGCGCCTTGAAATAGGTTACAGTAGTCACTCCAGACTGACCAATTATCTAATGAAGATACGAATTTGCTACCGTGTTGGTCAGTGTGAGGCTTGAAAGGTCAATAATGAGCGTTACTGACCGCTCATGTACTAACATTCTCCTAATATATCTCAATGTCAGTTTGACCATCCGTTTCTCTTGGAGTGTGCTGCCAGTATACGACGTTAACCGGCTATCCGTGGAGTGTGTGTGTGGGGGGGGGGGGGGGGGGGCGGCTCCAACGGTTGATAGAGATTCAAGGTGCACTTTTTATGGGTGCATGTTTCATAGGTTATATACAACAGCATCATAGCGCGTATCTGATTTGCATTGGACTGGTGTATGGGAGGGGGTTGTAGTGTCATATTTTTTACATATCATGTTTTTTTTCACACACCTGTGAAGAATAGGATCTCACTTGTCACATTTTAAGTGTGAAGAATGTTATTGGTCATAAACAGGGTATGCTGAGGATCCCAGAAGAATATAACTTCATTGCCTATCAAAACTTCACAGAAAATGTGAGGAATAAGACTGTGGTGTTTGAAGAATAAGATCTTAATTTTCACACACACCTGTGAAGAATGAGATCCTATTTTTAGACTTTTGGCGAAAGGTTTCGATTTACTGACGAATAAGCCTGCAAAGAAAAGAAGCAGTTTTCCGCGACACCTGCTTTGAAAAGTACCCGCTCAAAAGTACCCTCTCAAAAGACCGCTGGCTTCCGCCAACAGTCTCAAAACTATTTGTTTAGTATTTTGAAAACCCGATGTCAGTATTTTCAAAATTCTGCACTTTCATCCATGGATTTATAAAGCGTACGTAAAGAACTTCCACTAATTATTGTCTGTTTTCTGTATAATTGACTATCAGTGAATTTAGCATGAATTTGCATCGCAAGGCAATGACTCACGTAGTGTGGTAGTAAACGAATACAATTAATTAACGCCCGCGTTTGAATGGGCGATATATTGTTGTGACAGATTAACGACATATTCGTTTTTGTTGTCTTGCAAAGTAATTGTATTTGTCATCTTCGAAATAACCTACTGTTCATGTGGGCAGGGTTGTGTACGGTGTCATTTATTACAGTTACGCATCACGACCGCGAGTCCCAGATCATATGTTTTTACTTCGATTCTTGGTCATTAGTCGTAGTTAACTCATTTGTGCAAATTGTTTTACGCTCTCGTCACGGACTGTGTGATTGCTCATAATTTAATAGGAAACCGTTTTGTTGTGGATAGGCAAAGAAAACTACTAACAAAATATCGAAGGAATTTTATTCTTGAACTATATGTGACACTTCCTGCCTCATTATAATTCGTTTGTGATTTTTTTTTGCTGCCAACACTTAGACAATAAGGTCTTCAGGATTATTCAGTTAATCAAAAACGTCACAGAGAGTGTATGAAATGACGCCTTGACCAGAGAACAGTGGTAAAAAACCTTCAAAAGAAGTGATACAAGACTCTTGATCTGAAGGAAAAGGTTGCATAAAAATGGCGGAATCATCTAGCACGGCTGTGGGAAAGTTTTCCGCCGTCGCCGCCCTGGCAGCGTTTGTCCTGCACGTGGTCGGCTTTTCGACGACCTATTGGTACGACAATGACTTCACACACATGGGCCTGTGGCAGACCTGCCGACGGCTTCTCGGTATCGCCATCTGCTCGGAGGTCGACATCACCGACATCATCAAAGGCTTCGTGGAAGATGACATGAGTATGCAAAATTCTGTTGTTCCCGTTGTAGTTATAGAGGTCGTGGTGGTGGTGGTGGTGGTGGTGGTGGTGTTGTAGTGGGGAAAACGTACGAGGGTTATTCAAACATAACGTAGACTATGTGTATTGCGTTGAGCTATTCTTTTGAAATACAACAAAATTTATACCAAAATGATAACCGCTCCTGCATCTATAATACTTCCGGATTTCAGTTAGTTATGAGCGAGTGTGTGAATGTAAAGTTTAATCGTATAAGGTCACTATCACGGCCGGATGTGGAACGTTGACGTCGACGACGTCGTGATGTAGCAAACATTGCGTTGAACGTATACTCTAACATGATACTCGCTACGTTTTCTATAGACAAATAACACAATTGTCGTTGTTAAACTACCCAATAAACAACGCAGAAAGAAGTCGCAATTCTGAACGGAGCATAGAAAAAGGTAGTTCCAATTACCATTGCAAAATATGTGTCAAATCATGAAGGAATCAAAATAATGTTCACATTATCGTTATTTATCGGCCAATAAACAACTCTTTGCGTGGCTATTAAAAAACTCGGGTTAACGCCCTTGTGGTTTAATTCCTACGTATCCGAACTCCAAATCGTTGTTTATTGGCCGATAAACAACGATAAATCGAAAATTATTTCTTAATTAACTTTGATGGAGGTTAAGGTTTATCTGGCAACTTACGTCCTATCTTATTTCTGTCCAAGTTCGTATGTTCATCCAATACCAACACCGATACCAATAGTTTATGGTAATTCAAGGCCACCAGCCCAAAATACATTCGATCATATCTTTTGTTAAACAATATACAAGTAATATCAAATACCTGACAATGTTTTAAGTGTTGCATATAATATGGTATTTAACTATTAAACAAAAACATTTATAACCCGGTGATAATCAGTAAAAACGGGCATAAACATCGATATAATATTGGATAGATATGAACATACGAATATATACATTGAATTGTTCAAATAATATATGATCGGTAAAGTGTTTAGCTTGTCTGCGGTACCTGTGTTGTATCTAGTGGTCGATCAGTTGCGGATCTGTCATCCAGTACTTGGATCTATTACTGAACTGAAATCTGCGTGTTTTACGGTATCTGATGTTTGAGTGTGTATCCAGTCTCATTAAAATCATCTCCAGTCTGACGCTATTATATTATCCGCTGACTGGATCTGATGACTTCGCATTAGGGGTCACGTGCAGATGACCTTTTTAGGAGCCAATCAAATTGTTGCCTTCAAAATCTTGCGGTATAATTTCATATATAAACCATAAATACAATGCACGAAATTAACGTGAATGTGGATGTTTACTCGCCTAAGGTACCACTATATCCATTGTTATCCACGTGAAAATTAATTATAAATGATTTATTCATGAGGATCAGCTGTAAATGCACCACGTTTCAAATACCGTGGCCAAACATTGCTGTGCGAAAGGCAATTTCATTGGGCGCAGCAGGGCTGATGTTTTATTGTTCTGAGGGTCATTTGAACGTGACCTACTATACGATGTCTTCAGATCCTAACACTATTAGGATTTGATTTAAATGAGATTGAGTGTGTATCCGAGTTATATAAATTATATAATCATAATAGAAAGGAAACATTAGTTTGAATAAATGGCTTTTACACTCAGTTTTTACGCGTCAGAACTTATTTCTACTTTTGGTATATTGGTATTTGGCCGTGTCACAAAAGATGGCCTCTCCAAGCCACAATAAAACTTTTGAGGTAATATGGCCATGTTTTTTTCAACTTCAAAATAACGTCGCGCGCAGATAATAAATGTTGAGTATTGTCATTTAATTATGTCAAACAATCGCAACAATCGCATCATAATTAACATACTAATGAATTACGCATAAGTGTGGCATATACCGGTACATATGTAAATGATGCGTCTATTTCAAACAATAAATATACGACAATCGCGTCATAACTACAATGTTACGTGTATTAGAAAAGAGCATATCAGTAAGTCGTTATGGAGAATGCAAACCGAGTAATATGCATAACAGTTCAACTAATCTGCGACGGGCATAAATAGCCGATGGATCGTATAAGTTGGGGTAACGATTGTTAGTGCGCCGTAACCTTGAGAGTCAAAAAGTAGTTCATGCGATGCGTGCTCATTATTTGCCCTACTAAACACTGTTGGCGGAATCCGCCACTTATACTAATCATTAATCGTCCTGACCATGTCTTGTAGCCTGAAACTGGGTTCATATGCGGGTCATTCCGGTCTGGAATTGATTGTTGTTCCGCTTGGGGGTTACCTGGGGGACGGTTCGTTTATCAGGCGGTACAAGTCCGAGGGTTGAACGTGAAACTGTTGTATTTGCTTAACATTTCTATATCAGATACAATAGTTTCACGCTCAATCCTCTAAATAAAGCCTCGAATTCAGGGTCTAATGTCGCCTGAATGTTTGCGAGATAAATACAGTCCTCTGTCGTTTGTACTTCGCAAGAGAGGTTACTGTGAACTTTCATTACTGTCCCCAATTTGAAGCAGATTTTTCCCTTGTTGTGCATTCGTGTAAGACAAGTCGTACAATGTGTAGCCTAATATGTTGTTTGTCTAGGCATGCAAGGCTTAAACAATGTGTCATTGACTTGTTCAGGTGTATTTGCCGAGTTTGACGAATGGTCTTTCTGCGCTGGCGCATTTCTCGGTGATTTTGGAATTGCCATATCTGGTATTTATAACGACCCTTTGCCGAAAATTAAGATTTAATTAAACGTTATGATATGATTTTCTGACCAAAGAAAAGCATTGTTTGAAGAGTTTAACACATAAGTTTCCAATTAATTATAAGTGTATTTATATTTAGTATTGTCATGCACGTGTTCCAAAGCATAGCGTCCCGGATCACACTATCCGGACTGCACAGGCAAATCCGTTACGACACATTACGCAAATGCATTAAACCCGATTTTCAAACGACGCGCCTCGTTAGAATGTTGACTTATTTTCAACTTATTAAGCGTAACATAAGTATAACTATGGGCGCAGTGGGGAACCTCGAAATGTCAGGCCTCTGTTCAGTGCTTGTTTACGACAGCTGCCTAACCCATATTAACTGGCGTCCGTTTTCAGAATGAGTGGTTTCTTGGGGTTGCAATGCCATGGACCTGGATTTACTGGCTTCCTTTTTCAGTAGGAGGGTTATCTTTGGGATGTAATGCCATGGACCTGGCGACTGAGTAATGATATATTTGACCTTTGACCAGGCCTCTTCCTGTAGGGCTTCCCACAGGAATTATTAACATTCTCCAGAAAATTCCCAACGGATGCGTTGGTCTGAGACAATTTTTGCGGCGATTTGTGCCATGTCATTAACTCACCTTAGCATCGAAGCAGGGGAGACCACTGTGAGGAGTTCGGAGACGTAGGTGTAGGGCAAAATGTTTGTTTGTCGAATTATGCTGCTACAGGTGCGCGCTGGAGCCTGACCTAAACTATCTGTGGTTCAGCCTCCACAGAAAGATTTAAGTGGTTCCCAACATAGCTCGTATCAAATTCCTGCCGGCACCAACTTACTATTGACCATAGTCAAATCACATGGTATAAAGTAAAATGGTGGAAAAACAGAAAAAAACATGGCGTACACGTTTATTCCTTGCGTTGTTATGTTTTCATATTTTATTTATCTTTTTTTTGTTTTAATTTTAACTCTAAGTATATGTACCTGAAATAATAGTGCAATATTTTTGAGGATGTTTTATATAATAATAATAATAATATATTATTATTATTATTATTATTATTATTAGTAGTAGTAGTAGTAGTAGTAGTAGTAGTAGTAGTAATATTAGCAGCAGCAGCAGTAGTAGTAGTAGTAGCAGCAGCAGCAGCAGCAGCAATAATAATAATAATAATAATAATAAATGAAACCTGTCACAACAGTATGGTCTTCATCTGTAGCAGTTCTCAGGTAAGCGCTTTGGGCCATCATGGCTCTCTTGTTGTTTTTTTTGGTTGGAACAAATGTAGACGACTCTTGGAGAGAGACCAATTTACCTTAGCACAAAATACAAGAGCAAATCACATTGCTTAGTGTATGCCAGTAGCACCAGAGCATTAGGATGCTAACACTGCTCAAAATTCAGCTTACTTAGAGTAATTAGAACGCAGTGTTTAGTTGATAAAACGTAATGAATTAATTACGAACAAAATATGATGAATATATAACTTAAATTTTCGAATATAAAAATTGCTTCACGGAAGTCTATACAAACTTATGAGTCGGGCCCAATTTTGTGAGTCGGTCGCGTTACCGTAAACAAACATTTGGTCTGTTTTCCAACAAACGCAGTTTTCTCCCCTGTGGGGTGATGGTCGGACAGTGAAATATGGCGTTGACAGGTGTCGCGCGTTTGAAGTTACCTGCTTCGCCTTTGGCATCTCCTCTGACGATTCTGCACATTGTCACACCTTTAAAAGGTGTACCTGTAAATTAAACAAGTAGACTAAACGATATATATTTCTTGATAAAAGTTTTATGCGCGCAAATCGTATCAATGCAACATACAGCATTTATAATATTAAATATTTAAAATATGCATGTGAAGATTATATTATATAATAATTAGAACTATATAATAATGTTCTACTGACATTTTAACCATTATGCGTACAAAGAAAATATTATTTGCTCCAAAGTAACTATTATTTTTTCCCCGATTTATTTTCTGTATAATATAATGGTCTGCAAGTTTGAAGAATTAACGATACAACAAAAGTATAATAGTTCGTGGGTATAATGTATGACAGAACTCATGATAACGATTCCGATCATGAACATGAAAACTGAAGGAATGTATTTTAAATAGCTAAACATTTCTGTATCCACAATAAGTCAGATGTTGAAACACTGTCTTTAAAATTGTGCTGATGTTTTTTGGCACCTTCTCATTTGCATTTGAATAAACAAGTACATGTGTAAGCGTGTTTTGGTTTTAAAGCTTGATTTAATTCTTAAGTAAGCAACGAGGGTTCGGTGATGTTAGTACTTTGTATAAATATCTGCCTGGAAAATTTGAAAAAACACGTATTGTTGTGGTTTATATTGTTTTGAGTGCTATATTTTTTAAATTGAATATGCGAAATTGAAGGGTCAAATTAAGCGGATTGTTTGCAGTTTGAATTGAGTATCACACATCAACCCCCGCTTCATAGATGTGGCTTTGGAAAATTGCATTTCGCGTTTTGGGAAAGTCTCGATATCAAGTTCATACTTAAGCTGTTTTTGAAACGGAAGTTCATTCACTCAAGAGAAACAGCAGAGTTCATTAAAACGGTTCGAATATCTGGATCAAATTCACCATGCGTCCGCATTACTTCCCACCGCAGCAGCAGCAGCAACAGCATCAGCTCGAGCAGCCGGAAACCGGAAGTCGGCGGCGTCCGGACGCCTGCCGCTGCTGTAGAGGCGCCAGCGTCACTGCTCTTGTAGCGTTTGGGTTCGCGGTGGCCGGGACGCTCCTGCACATGTTCGGATTCTACACCGTCGGCTGGGCGACCAAGATGGAGCGCCTTCTGCCGCCTCACGAAATCTTCCGAGGCTGGTACTATGGTCTTTGGCAGAGGTGTTTCGCCACCAGCTATATGTTCCAATGCTCAGGATACCCGTGGTCCCAGACTCATGGTAAGCCGAGAAATACCGTTTCCAAAACGCTTCTACCACTACATCAATATATGTTCGATGTGATTATCAAGCATTATTGTCTGAAACTAGTTGTAGAACGAAATATGGTGTTGTTGTTATTTTTAAATAAAATGTAGTTTCATATGAACAAAATGAAGATTTGTGTGTAACGCAATTGAAATGCCTGTCTGTAATGAAAGAATTAATTAAAGTCTTAAATTAATTATATGAAATGAAGAATTAACTATGGTCGGAAATAAAAAATTATTACATTGTTTGACGTGATTTTAGCACCAAATACATAACGAACGGGGATAGATTTTAGTAGAACATATTCAACGTTTAACACATGTTGTAACTAAATACTGAAGCAAAGCGGATAGTTTTGGTATCCAAAGACTGGATTTAACTTGATAAACACAGAGAAAGCATGGACTGTCAATAAAATTATGCACTATTTTTTCATTCTCATTTGTTGCCCAGATGATAATAAAAAATGCACGACCGGTAGAATGCACGTGAGCACGTGATGCGCGAGATACCTGCGTGACTCACATTAAAATGTCAGTGATAACTAGGCGATCTTGCCAAGTTCTAGATAGATGCCATCGGATATTAGACCAGGGGCTGTAATCCAGAAACATCTTAAGTAATATCTATTGTTAAATGTGACAAAAGATATCGTGCGTTTCTCTCCTCTACTTACAGTTCAGTTCTTTGAGTTCTTACTTGAACCACTTTGTCTCGGATTAACTGGTAAACGTACCAAACGTTGCTTTTTATCATGCGTTTCTCTTCTCTAATTACTGTTATCATTTATTATTTGCTCTCTAATTTTATTCAAATGTTACTTATAGTTGTTATATTGTAATAATTTTTACTGCCATTCTCCCCCTTACCTTCTCTGATTCAATTATGGCAGTTGTCAGTTACTGGCATAATTGTTTTGTTTGTTTGTTTTGATTTTTCGCCCTTTTTAACAGTATTTCAGTCATATCACGGCGGTCAGTTATGCTAGGTTTCCACTATCACGATTCGTGCAACGATTAAAATCGTGGTCTTAATCGTGGACCAATCGTGGTGATCCTATCAGATCTTATCAGATATTGAGGTCAGTCGTGGCAATCGTGTTAATCGTAGAAACATTTTGAACGGTTCAAAAATTCTCTACGATTAACGATTAATCGTGCATCAAAATCGTGTCGATCGGGATCGATCGTAGACGAGAAAAAACACCACGCTCTGTTAAGATGTGTTGCTGTATTTATATTATTCGGGTCCAGTCGTAGCTCAAATCGTGATCCCCATCGATCATGATCGCGAAAGACATCGCGACCACAATCGTATTCTATCGTAACGGAGCGCATGGATTCGTGATAAGCGTATCGAAACTTCTCTGTACGTACTAGAACGTCCTAATTCGGGGAACCCGATCGTGATGATCGTGTAAGATCGTGGACAAGATCGAAACAATCCCAACGGACAATATGTAATCATATCTAAACTGGAGATCAGACCGTGACAGATCGTGACACCTGTAATTGACAAATCATCGCAACAGAGCGCAAAACATCGTATCTAAACGTATGGACTCGCATCACATCGTATCCAAGCCTGAAAAAATCAAAGAAATACCACGATCAGCGGCGAGTGGCCAATCGTGGCGTTCGTGACGGATCGCACGATAGTGGGAACCTAGTGTTAAACTACTCACAGTTTTCCTGGACAAGCATAGCTGATCTAAGCGATTTACCAGTACTAAGTGCACATACTTACGCCAGTAACTGACAACTGCCATACTTGAATCAGAGGTAGGGGGAGAACCAATCCCCACCCAAGTAATGTGGCCGGGCTGGGGTTCGAACTGACGATCCCTGGATTTACAGTCCAGCGCTCTACCACCTGAGCTAGCCGGGCCCAGCCAGTATGTGCACTGAATACTGGTAATCCACTTAGGTCGGCAAAGCTTGCCCAGGTACAGTGTGAGTATGTTCCGCCGTTATATGACTGAAATACTGTTCAATAATTTATAGTTGTTATAACTATATCACTCTTACTGAATTCATCGCGTTTCTGTGTTTCGAAGAAATGTATTCCCGATTCTAAAGTACAAACAAAACTTATGTTTGTGTGTGTTAAATGTAATTAAACGCGTTGTTGTTTTTAGTGCATTTCTCTTTTCATTTGATTCCAATTGTTGCAACTTTATGACGTTGGATCACGGTTGGCAGGCGCATTGTCCGTTGTTTTATGTCACTTCATGCTGTTGTTATTTCTGTACTTTATTCATTTAAACGAGGTGTGTTGAAATTAAATGCTAGTGAAGCATGTTAAAAGCACATTATAAAAGGGATTCTCCACCGTATCGACATTGTGTAACGTATGTTGTAGACAAACACGTAATTTTCGTAGCCCCTATCTGTTAATGGTTTCAGCGGTGAACATCACATGTTTTCGGTAATATTAAGTTGCCTTTGGTGTGTATAACCATATTGTTCACAAATCATATTTTTCACATCTGTGAAAAATACAATTTTATTCTTCACACATCACAGTCTTACTCTTCCCATTTTCTGTGTATTTTGTGATCGCATCCAGTTTTCGATAAGCAATCAAGTCATATTCATTTGTGATACTCACGTATACCCCGTTTTTAGCCGATGACGTTTTTCACACACAAAAATGTGACAAAAATGTGACAAATTATTATATTCTTCACAGGTAGGTGAAACATGATTTGTGAAAAATATGATATACAATAGCTCATTTCCTTATTCTCATTTTACATTATCCCGGTTGAATCATTTAGATTTGGCTAGAAATATGAGAGATGACTTCCGATTTCGCCACAGTGATGGTGGTTAATGCGATTCGAAATGCTAAAAATAGCAGTGGTTCTAGAAATAGAACAGTAATGTTGTAGGCTGCATTCCAGTGTGATGAACCATTGTGGATATATAAACAGCAGCGGGATGTTTGAGTCTATACGTGTTTAAAGAGTGACTTTACGATTTTGTACGAACATTATAAACCAATGTTAAACCACCCATTGATACTAATGATGTCAGCATATTTAAAAATAATATTATAATAAATGTTTAAAATAACTTAAGTTCAGAAATGCGTATTAAGAGAGAAATTTAAACTAATATAATATTTCGCTGCGCTGCGAACTATTATATATGCATGAATATACAGCGTCTAGGCGAGTCAGATCAATTGTTGGCGCATGCGGCGTTCTTAGATAATATAATAGGATAGGACAGGATAGGATAGGATAGGATAGGACACGACACGACACGATATACCGGTATATGATATGATATTATATGATAGTATATGATAGTATATGATATGATATATGATATGATATTTTAACATAACATAACATAACACATATGTATAAAATAGTTTCTGCCACTATATGTATTCTGTATGACTGTTGTTTATTTTGGTGGATTTGCTTGATATAACCGACAGGAGATAACAACATGTACGAGGTACAAGTTGCTTGTAAATGTGTACTCATGAGATGTCTCGGCGCCATGTTTTGTTGGACACTCGCCACGTGCTTTTCAAGAACCGGCGCTCTCGAGAAACGCTGAGATTGGTCCTGTGCTAAGGAATTAAGTCTTAAGTAGTGCGTTGAATAGTCGTGCGCGCTTGGAGAAGCCACTTGTTTTGTTTGTGAGGGATTATTATATCACCTGTTTAGTTAATTCTGTGGAATGTATGCGTATATGAGTGTGTATCTTTAGCGATGCATTATTGTTTTGAAAACGCTTGATCTACCGGTATGAGATGTTTATACCTAACGTTGGTTTGAGTCTCTTGATGCGCTATTGTCATACGTTGGAGTAATTGCGGTTTTATTACCGTAATTGTGTAAATAAGCGGTCCTTGGGTTAGTAGCTTTACGTGTAACGTCATCAAATTGTTACTTGTAATAACGTGATATCATCGACTGGTTTACATGCAAGTTCAGTCGTTAAATTAACTTAACGCATTAGCAACGCAAAACGTTTTAAAGGGTTACATTGTCTTTGGATCAAGAGTCGGTGACTTCAAAGCACTTCTACGCAGCGGTGAAACTTTCTTTTAACGAAGTGCCGGTGACTTCAAAACACTTCTTAGCAACGGCAAACATTTTCATCCAAAATGTGTCGCTACAAAGACGCTAGCTTGTTCTCAATGATCTCGTTCGGACTGAGCATTGCGGCCTTCTTGCTTCATATGATAGGCTTCTACACGTCCGCCTGGGCCACTTATTCCTTCCGGCACCCGAAACCCAACGATATATTCGGCAGCTGGTCGTTTGGGCTCTGGAAGGAATGTTACTCGACCGCCTTCTTCTTTCGGTGCTATGACTTTAAAGACATTGGTAAGAGTGCCTTTGTGCTTGGATGGCGATACTTTGTAGGGTTTCAGTCCCCAGTGGTATTGAAAATATGGCGATACTTTGTAGGGCTTCAGTCCCCAGTGGTATTGAAAATATGGCGATACTTTGTAGGGCTTCAGTCCCCAGTGGTATTGAAAATATGGCGATACTTTGTAGGGCTTCAGTCCCCAGTGGTATTGAAAAGATGTATAAATTTAGATTTGTATTCAATCCAACCAATTCTTAGCCTACATAATACTGTCAAATAACAACGCATTCTTATACGCGTATTTACCCTCACCCCCCATTATCTTGTGTTGTCGTAAACTACGAATGAGCAATTTGCGTTATTAAACTTTGTTTATGCTTTCGCCTTGGGTGAAATTCTGCCCTCGGGTTGACAATATCAGTGTCGCTGATGCTGCAATATGGTATTTATTTTACTTTACTTTACTTTACTTATATATCATCAATAACTAGTATTCATATTGAATATGGAGACTTAGTTACATTTCAGCGTTATGATACACTACACATAGTACCATATTGCATCCAGTTTAAAGTAACCGAGCTACCCGACTTATCCATTCCACTATTCCATCACTACTCCATCAAGCAATCCTGATCCTATCACCATCGTTGTAGAAGGCCTTTCCCTGGAATGGATGCCAATGTTACCTTTTATATAAACTGACAGTGAGAATTCCGCGGTAACGCAACGCTGGAGCACGTTTTACCTGGGAAATAAGACTGGCAACTGGATCAAGTGTTGGTACGAAAATTGTATCGAAGGAGCGAAGGCATACACAGCGTTATTTTCATTCCGGACCAGTTGGCCGATTCAACAATTTTGGGAACATGGAAAATGCATATGTACCATGGGGAATTATTAAATATTATTTGAACGAAATCATATATAGCTTAAGCTCAACCGGGTTTGGAAAGTAATAGTTGTGTACTATGTACTGACGTTTTAACCAAAACAATCCAATATAACAAGAAGATTAATTCACGGAGTTGGGATAGAGAAATCACATATATATAACGAAGTTATTGCATGCATCTAGCCAGAAGTAGTGCTGGAAAGTAGTAGGGTTTTCTTCCGCCTTTATAGCTAATTCGCCTAAGAAATAACAAGAAATGTCTTTAACAAGATATTCGGCGTATGATGTAAATGTTTGTAAATAATATAAATTGAATATCCTACACGAATATTTCAAACTGATGCATATGTTGATTTGGTTTATACACGAGCAGTCCCATTTCTTCATTGATCGTTATTCTATACGCACTTAATATTATTTTTTGATATGATATAAAATAAAAAGTAAATTTTCATTATCATATAGCGAACTTATATGTTCATATGGCTAGCTCATACAGCATATATATTGATTTGGAGTGCAACAGGTTTTTTTGTGATTATGTTGGTAGTATATAATTTTCTTTTACATTTAAAATATTAAAGCAAAACTTACATGAACAATCGTAGGTGAATTGTATTATATATTTGAAATTAACAAAA
Organism: Congeria kusceri; assembly: GCA_027627225.1. NCBI lineage: Eukaryota > Metazoa > Mollusca > Bivalvia > Myida > Dreissenidae > Congeria > Congeria kusceri. The sequence continues at coordinate 11,286,689 of CM051039.1, forward strand.
AGACTATCACTATTTGAACTATGAACTGTCCCATGTTTAGATCAGTGCTTCTTGACTGAATAACCCAAATAAGTCAAACTCATCTGCTCATCAACGTCAGTATGTTTATCTATAGGAAGTAAAATTAATCATTTTACAATTACAAAGAAATATATGAGGCGTGCCGTGGGAAACCAGGGCTAAGTGCATGTGCGTAAAGTGTAGTCCCGGATTAGCCTGTGCAGTCCGCAAAGGCTAATCCATGACGACACTTTCCACTTTTATGGTATTTTCTGTTTCAAGGAAGTCTCTTCTAAACAGAAATCCACTGTAAGCGGAAAGTGCCGTCCTGGATTAGCCTGCGCGGACTGAACAGGTTGATCCGAGACGACACTTGACACACGTGCATTAAGCCCGGTTTTTCCACGACACGCCTCATATATATTTGAAGCGTTTTTATTAAATTATTTTAGAAAAAAAAAGCTACTTTGCGATTTTGAGCGCTGCACTATGAGTTATTTGGACTGCAAGGCAGGGTGCAGGTGAACTCGACTTTTGCACTTTTGTATATGTAGAATCAAACGCCCAACCTACAGATGCTTCCACATATTACGGCAATATGTAGCGACAAATCTTGGTATCTTGGTATTTTACCTCTTCTACAATGTCTCGCATTTTTTCCAACATCTATTGTTACGTCGTACCTCGTAGTTCTATCAAATGAGACACAGTTCCCCGTGACGGTAGCACGCGTATATTTCTTATTTTGACTGTGGATAAGGAAATAGTTCACTTTTATCATTTGCATATATTACCATTTGTCACAGAAGAGTTACACATGGGCCCGTATTCAGTAACCAATTTTAAGACTTAAGGCACATAAGAATAAAGAATATTATTGAAACTGTTCTGGTGTAAGAACGCTGTTAATTTTAATATTACTTGACCACCAACTCTAATTATAGCATTCTTATTCAGAACGATTTCTTACTGACATAAGTGACATTGATACCAGCATGTTTTTGAGCACACAAGTATGTTTCTTGAGTCTTGGTCTACTCTGAATTCTCAAGTCTAAGAATGGGTTGGTGAATATGGGCCATAATGTCTGCGCTCAGAGAATGGGTTGGTGAATATGGGCCATAATGTCTGCGCTCAGAGAATGGGTTGGTGAATATGGGCCATAATGTCTGCGCTCAGAGAATGGGTTGGTGAATATGGGCCATAATGTCTGCGCTCAGAGAATGGGTTGGTGAATATGGGCCATAATGTCTGCGCTCAGAGAATGGGTTGGTGAATAGGGGCCATAATGTCTGCGCTCAGAAAATTGTCTTGATGTTTCTTGCAGGTTGCAGGCTTGGCTTTTGGTTCCAAGTAGCGTCAATAGCGTTAATTTAGCGTCGAACGTGATGCTGGAAAATCAACTTTTTTGTTCTAGAATGTTGTCGGAAGCCAACGGTCTTTAGTAGGGCGATTTCGAGAGATTGAATCGCGTGACCTACTTTTTACGTTGCAGTCTACGAAGCACTAACAATCGATACCCCCAGATTTATACGCTCTATAGATCTACTATTTCGGTCCGTTCAGGATAAGTCGACACGTTGACTGTTACATATTATTGCGTTTGCATTAAGTAGTTTGCATATATACCTACCAAGATGTTGAAAGTAGAGAGTATAACAATGAATAGTTTGTCTTGTGTAAAACGGCATAGCAGAAATTCTATTTCATTAAAACAAATGTGTCCTTTCTGCTATAAAACTTGTGCACTCTATTTCCCTTGATTTTTGGTTTCTTTCCTTTTCTCGCCAACAGTCTTACGACACTTTCAGCGTTTTGATGTTTTTCTTTTAATTTCTGGGGCCTTGGCATGGGCACCACTCTAAGTGCAGCATTATTTTACCGACAGGTTGTTCTGGAGCACAAACTATTTACCTATACTCGTTCCCATTTTTACCAGCCTCTCTGTGACTCAAACGCGCATACCATGCGTCCGGGTTACACATCACTAATATTTCGCTACCTAGCAACCTCTTGGCAATCGCCCAGGCAAGGGTGTATGTAAAATGCTTCCTAGATGAAGCACCATAGGTTACGTAATTATATTTTCATCAATAATACTAGGGCGTGATGGAGATTGTAGTGTTTGATAGTGGAAACAGCTGTGTCACTGATGTATTGTGAAGTCTAACATGACTCGCGCGGAGTTTTCTATTGACAAAGTACAAAATTCATCTTTGTTAAACTACCAATTAACAACCCGAAAAAATAGTTCCGAAACTGTAAAATATAGTTTGCATGGTAAATGCTGAAAATGTTGTCAGGTCATGTAAGAATCGAAATAACTTTCGAATTATCGTTGTTTATCGGCTAATAAACACCGATTTGTCGTTCTGATGCAGTATATTCAACAAATCGACCGGGCTAACGCCCTCGTGGTTATATTCATACGCATCAGAACTCCAAATCGTTGTTTATGAGCCGATAAACAATCCGAAATCGAAAGTTATTGCTTAATAATATATACCTGATCATGAATAATACAAAATTTTGCTAAGATGAGCTTAATTCAGTACTAATGCATTATATCATATAGTAAAAGAATCGATATTTGAATTGGAAAATCTAAGTATGAAGAAAACAGATATAGCTTATCTTCAGTTTTCTTTTGTCCTGGTGGGATTTAAATTATGATGCACACACATAATTAAATACAGCATATATGAAACTCTATTTGCATCAGCAGGAAAAAACGCTGTAATAATACTATATATATATAAAGACACAATAAACCAATAATTGCCACAATACTGTCCTGTATTGCAGACTATAAACCAATAATTGCCACAATACTGTCCTGTATTGCAGACAATAAACCAATAATTGCCACAATACTGTCATGTATTGCAGACAATAAACCAATAATTGCCACAATACTGTACTGTATTGCAGACAATAAACAAATAATTGCCACAATACTGTACTGTATTGCAGACAATAAACCAATAATTGCTACAATACTTGCCTGTATTGCAGACAATAAACCAATAATTGCCACAATACTGTCCTGTATTGCAGTAAATAAACCAATAATTGCCACAATACTGTCCTTTATTGCAATAAATAAACCAGTCGACACAATACTGTCCTGTATTGCAGTCAATAAACCAATCATTGACACAATACTCTCCAGTATAGCAGTCAATAAACCAATAATTGACACAATACTGTCCTGTAATGCAGTCCATAAACCAATAATTGACACAATACTCTCCAGTATAGCAGTCAATAAACCAATCATCGACACAAAAATGTCCTGTATTGCAGTCAATAAATCAATAATTGACACAATACTGTCCTGTATTGCAGACACAATACTCTCCAGTATAGCAGTCAATAAACTAATCATTGACACAGTACCATCCTGTATTGGAGTCAGTAAACCAATCATTGACACAATACTATCCTGTATTGCAGTCAATGAATCAATAATTGCAACAATACTATCCAGTATTGCAGTCAATAAACCAATAATTCCCACAATACTGTCCTGTATTGCAGTCAATAAACCAATAATTGCCACAATACTATCCTGTAGTGCAGTCAATAAACCAATAATTCCCACAATATTGTACTGTATTGCAGACAACAAATAATTGCCACAATACTATCCTGTATTGCAGTCAATAAACCAATAATTCCCACAATATTGTACTGTATTGCGGTTTAAAGTTTGTTGATAATGAGGGGTTCAATCATTTATTGTAACAGGGGGAATTATGGTTTTCTGCTTATAAACACGCTACAATCGTGTGCATTTATAAATCGTCTGATTTACCTGTATCGACGCGTCCATGTTTATAACGGTTCTCACTTGCATTTTTACAGATTATACGGAACAAGCACAACACAGACATAAATGTATGATTAAAACTAGGATAACCGTTCTGGTGCGGTCAATGCGATTCGTTGGGGTTTGCACTGATTTAAAGGCGCATCGAACCTCAAACTTGGCATACATTAAAGCGCAAAATCTGCAAATGTAAATTAACAGTCACTCATAGTATCGCAGTTAAAATTAATTAGTCATAAAAAAAGAGAATAGAACATTCAATTGAATTACAATTTAATTACTCAATAGTTAGATGTTAACCAGAGCTACAAACTTTCTAAGGTCCAAACATTTTACCAGATAATAAAATTTGACCAATTATTATATTCCAGGTAGTTTGAAAGCTACTCTGGCATTTGAAACGATTGAACTCATAGCCGTTATCGGTACATATCTTGAAATGTGCATCACAAATTAAAAGCATGTGTAATTAGACAAATTACACTATTCCAGGTTATTCGAAAGCTACTCTGGCATTTGAAACGCTTGAACTCAGCCGCAATCGAGTTAAAACATACGTGTCCGACTATTAAAGTGCACAACTTACTTTATTTCAGATTTAAAAGCTACTGAGAACTTTAGAACTCGTGATTTCACAGCCGCAATCGCGTATATCGCATGATTCCACGCAGTATAAAGTTACGCGTAGCGGATCCGTGGTCTAGTGGTAACGCACTGGCTTCTCAACTCAGGGGTCGCATGTTCAAACCCACGCTACACCATAACCTACTAACTCGTCTTTCGTATAAGACATTAAACGGAGGCGCATTGTACTAGGTGATTCATACCGGGCACAAAAAATCCCAGGGTCGCCTCTGGAACAGGGCGTCTCCTTTATCTTGCACTATCCCCCGTAGCCTAACTAACAAATCTGGGGGCGATGACCATATCGGAGAGAATACCGGTGCACTCGATAAATTTTCACCACCCACAAATAAATAGACCATTTTGCTCTATTGCAGGTTGGCTGAAAGCTACTCAGGCCTTTGAGGTTATTGGATTCATCGCTGCAATCGCCGCACTGATCCTGATCGTGCTCTACATCTTCGTACCAGCCACTTCCGGGAAGAGGATCGTCTTCGTTCTGGCGATTGTGGCCTGCTTTGTCGCGGGTAAGTAGGCAATAATCGGTACCATAAGGCTCCCTAGAGTACTCATTATAATAACTTGAAAGTTTGTAGTAAGAATCCATAGGCGCTTGGTTGTTTAACAAATAAGAAAGAATCCTTGTCCCTACACTATAAATTATATATATATATATACACACACAAGGTAGGTCTGTAGGATCATATTTTTCACATATCATATTTTGCACACACCTGTGAAGAATAGGATCTCATTTGTCATATTTTAAGTGCGAAGAATGTGATTTGCCGATACTAGATATACGTGAGGATCACAGAATAGTATGATTCCATTGCATATCAAGAACTTGCTATCACATACTTTACAGAAAATATGAAGAATAAGACTGTGAAGTGTAAAGAATAAGATCTCAATTTTTACACCTTTGAGGAATGAGATCCTATTGTTCACAGATGTGAAAATATGATTTGTGAAAAATATGGTCCAACATAGCTCAATCGCAATTTTCTATCGTTACGGAATTGCATTGACTGGTTATTATTTTAAGTACACAGTCCGGATGCATGTACTATGTTCATTTCGGGAACCAAAAAATTCATGTTATACATCGAAACCAGTAGATCATTGATTTCCGTTACGATGGAAGATGGCTAGTGAGCTCCCTTGTGTATTTATTATATACAATTGTATATGACTAGGATTTCAACCAAGCGCCCATAGCAACATCGTGTGCGCCAAAGTACGCTCTTAGCGCTTTGATTTTCACCATTTTCATTTCAGCTGGCTGCATTCTCCTGGGTATCGTCATCTATGGCTCCAAGATGGAGCACACCCTCTCCTGGTCGTTTGCTCTCTGTTGTATAGCCGGCATCATCTTCGCCATTTCCGGCATCCTTCTTGTCGTCGACACGTGCAAACGTTAAAGACTATTTTTAGCAGATGACGTCATTGTTTTTATTTTTAGAGCTATGACGTCATTTTAATAAAAATTTATAATGTTTTATAACCTGATCTATTTTTATATTTCTTTTATTCTTCTCATTAATTACGTTTTAACTATATTTATGGGTGGCTATATTTTATATTGTATTGTGGATCTTCAGTTATCTAATTGTCGTTCCTGACTGTATATGGCGAATTTGTTGACAAAATAACTACATGCTTATTGTATGTATGTTTTCTAAAGTTGGACAAGATCTCAATACAAAAGAAAAAAACGTTCTACTATTATTAATAGTTTTCAGTGTCGTGAATTTTGTGTTTTAATCACGGGTAGTATGAGATTCAGGATTTTATTGTCTGAAGTATTTTAATAAAATCAAACTTTTTTAAATAAACGAGATAACTACATGAAAAGCAATACGAGATTGTACTTTCATATATTTTCGCTCTGATTTGTGTTCATTTACATATTACAGTTTTATGCTTACGCTGTTTGGATATTAAGGTGAAAACATATTTATCGAACAGATTTAGACTTGTACTGATAAAATTCGGTTTTATAGCTCAATTGATCCTTCTTGTGTCATTACAAACAAGACATGTATTTAAAAATGACAATCGGCGTTGAAATTAATATTGAGATGTCATTTAAAAATGATCTAAACAGACGGCCAAGATGACGTGGCTTCTCAGACCCCAGATTTTTAGGAGACTTATTGGACACCAGATTTTTCGGACACTCTAAGAAAACTTCCTGGACCCAAAAGTTAATTTGAGATAAATTTATAAATTTAAAAATTAAATAAAATTATAATAAATATCTAGACCAATCATACAACTATATGTTTCCACCAGTGATATATGAATAACCAAAATAATTTAGGTTAACATAATTGTTATCTGAATTTGTGAAGCCAATTTAACAAATTAACAATGTAAGAAAATAATTTCGGGAATGAATTAAAATTATTATGTATCAGACGAGTCTATATAGTTATTTATAGTACCGGTAATATACCATTCATGTTAGTTATCTTATATAATAACGATTTGAAGTCAAATAAGCATTTATACTGTGTATCCCAATAAAAAGCAATAGTCAGGGAACATTCAGCGATGAAATATTAAGACTATTATAAGGCAAACATAAACATTCATTAAACTATGACGACTTTTAAATTATATCAGTAGGAATATGATATATCAAGGGTTCCTGTGTATAATTAGTATTGCAAATTGTGTATTCATGCTACGCGAATATTCGACGTATTCCGAATCTTCTTTCATAACATTTTATCTATAGAAAATGTAGCATCTTTTTACAGATTAAATAACATCTACTGGAGAAGTTGATGGCAAGATGCAATTATAAATAAACGTTCATAAATCGTAACCACAATTTTAATTCAAATTAGAAATAAGTTTAGAAAACAAATTCCCCTTTCATTGAAATGTTTAGGTTTATGATTCTCTGAATGCTATTATTGATGCATGTACGAGTATATTAACACAGCTATACAACGGTTTGCTAGCGACGCGCGCTATTTTTAGAATGACACTACTGTTTCTGGAATGCGATGAACTCGCTAGAATCAATGGGCAACATGGAAGGGCAACACTGTGATGGAGATTTATAAATGGGAACATGGCACAATTGCTATTTATAGAGCGTACAGTTATATAAAATTTAGGCTAAACAAAATAGTTATTTCGTTACGTGAATGAATATAGCATTATGTTTATGGCATACAGTGAGAAAATACGTTAATAATTAGCCTCAGTTCTAGAGTATATGTCGAGGATAAGTTTGTAACTTCATTTTAACCGCTTATGTAAACAATCATGTAAATTATTAATCCCCAAAAGTATGCAACAGTTATTGGTATACGTTAAACCAATGTTTGAAATTTGCATTTCCTAAAATTAGAAAATTTGCCCAATTCTATTGGCATTCAATTTTCCCGCTGCATAATTATCGCAAGAAATCTAGGTCAAAAGTGATATTAGACATCTACGCCGAAAAAATTTAAACTTTTCTTTGGCCTTCAATTAATGATACTGCGTTGTATTTGTGTTGTTTTATTTTAATTTAAGTTGTTGTTTTTTTCACGTAAATGTTTTTAACATTAAATAAAGACTAAACGTAATCGGTAAATGAAGATGTTTATAATCGCATGAAATTTTGACGTTATTTTGAACTAAGTAAAATATGTTTAGCAACAACGAGCATGTAAGCAAAAATAAAATGCACCTTAAAGTGAAAACACAACATTGTTTATTGGTCGTATTTTAATGTTATTATGACATTGTGACATTTATACCAAGGATGATGTTCATATTCACTAGTTAACTGTCTTTAAAGGGAAGGACCAGTGCTTTAAGCAGAAATGAAATACTATTTATTTAATGATGACTCAGTGAAATGTATCAAGTTCTATATTGGTTGCAAAACTTATTTTACTAATAATATATATCTTCAAAATACCTCATAAGATACCATGATGGCAAGAACTTAACTGTATGTGATTTTCATATAAGGCGTAAAAAATAAATATTTTTGTTTCAGGTTACATGCCCCCCAAAAATAGGGTAGGGTTAGGGATAGGGGTAGGTAGAGGGTAGGGTAGGCAGAGGCCCAGATAAGGCGCGTACACGCTTGAATTACGCACAAATAATTGGAACTTACGCAGAGAAAATAAAATGTTGGGTGTACATTTACGCACAATATTTCCGATGTTCGAGTACATAAGTGACTGGAAGACAGAAACATAAAGAAGTTTTGACAGGCCTGCCTACCTGAATGTGCAGTTGATATGTTCAGTAGTTAGCAATAAAAGTCTTAAAATGTGCAGAATACCGGTAGTTACTTCTGACATTATGGTTCACCCCACTAATCCTACGGAGAACGTACATTTACCCCCACAAATTCTGAAGTGAGTGTACATTTACTCGCAAAGTTTCAAAAGTAAGCGTACATTTACACCCAGTACAAATATTTATCTGGAGCACTGAGGGTAGGGACTTTTTTTATTTTTTATTTATTTAGTAAATGGTCAACTTAAAGATTCTAAAACTGAATTAATATTTGAAACATATCTGTAATATCCTTAAACATTGATTTAAAGTGGATTCTATCATAACTAAACACTTATTTAACCAACACATATTTAAGTATTGAAAAAACATAAATGCAACAAAAAATATCTGACAACCCCAATAAAATGTTCTAGGTTCGGGGTATTTTTAGGGTAGGTCGAGTAACCTGAAACAAACATATTTTTTTACGCCTAACTTTGTTAACTTTTTTCTGTATTATGAGTTCATACATGTTTGATGTTGTGCTTCATATTTAGCGTTTGAACATTGAGGCTTTTACACATACACATATAATTTGCTTTTCCCGTTTGCTAAAGGGTCTGACCTACATTATTTTTGTGGTTTCTTATATTACTATTTTACTTGTAGATTTGGTAAATAAATAGAAAATAAAACTTAGGTTGTTGTTATCTAGTATCTGAGAATGTACAAGATGATGGTGATGCTGGTGATGATGTACGATGATGATGACAATGATAACGACGATGATGATGATAATTATGAAGCTGCTGCTGCTGCTGATGATGATAATAATGACGATGATGCTGATGATGATATAGACGATGATGATAATAATAGTGTTAACGATTATGATAGGTGATGTTTTTAAAAAAAATATGGGAGTTAAGTCAATAATTTTTAGTTGTGCGAGTAGTCTCCCTTTAAATTACAATTGTAATTTCCCAACACGGCTTTAAAGGGACTCGTTCACAGAGTTTCGCATTTTTTAAGTATGCCATTAAATGTATTAACTTGACATATTTAAGCATCGGAACTAAAAACTCGAGTATAATAACAAGAAAAGTATTTAGAAAAAAAAAGTCCCACTGGGGTTCGAACCTGGGACCTGCGTATTAAAAGACTATCGCCTTAACCACTCGGCCACTCCGACTTCCGTATTTCATTGTGAATTATTTACTTTACGTAATTTTTCCACGTGATGTCAACAGTTTCAACGAAAAGAACAGAAACAAATTCCAAATTGTTCATCGTTTAGCGTTATAAACGCTTTATACTTTTATCAATTTCAACTGATGATTACTCATGAACGAAATGGTATTTACAATATATTTCTATGTCTGTAGAGTTATTTAGCTCCTTTATATGCACTATTCTTTTATTTTTGGAATCTGTGACAAAAATTTGGAAAATTATCCATTCGTCAGTCTGTGAGCAGGTCCCTTTAATGCATTCCGACAGGAACATGTGCTACATGTACTAACTTTAACATAAAATGTGCGCTTATCAGTGGCAAATATTTGCTTTAACGATCAAATACATTTGAATACAATTTGTTAGTTATCAATTAAACAACAGCGGTCTATCAACCATGTAAAGCTGAACTGAGCCAATTTAAGTGTCAATACAATGGTTGGAGGGTCGGGGGGGGGGGGGTGTGTGGGGGTCATTATTGAAAAGTCTACTTGTGTAAACATATTCGTATCTCACATTGATCTCATGTTAAGTGGACCATTTGAGAACGCAAGTACTTTAAGTATTTGAAAATACCAGTGTATTGGAAAACTATACACGTAGCAACTACTCAAAATAGTTACAAGGGATATAATATACAAGTCATGGACGCACGCACACAGGCAGTCATGGACGCAGGCACTCAGTCCGTCATGGACGCACGCACACATACAGTCATGGACGCACGCACACGGACAGTCATGGACACACGCCTACAGGCAGTCATGGACGCACGCACACGGAGAGTCATGAACCCAAGCACACAGACAGTCATGGACGCACGCACATGGACAGTCATGGACGCACGCACATGGACTGTCATGGACGCACGCACACAGACAGTCATGGACGCACGCACACGGACAGTCATAGACGCACGCACACAGGCAGGCATGGACGCACGCACTCATGAAGTCAAAGACGCACGCACAAGGACAGTAATGTACGCACGCACACAGGCAGTCATAGACGCACGCACACAGGCAGTCATGGACGCACGCACACGGACTGTCATGGACGCACGCACACAGACAGTCATGGACGCAAGCACATAGGCAGTCATGGACGCACGAACACGGACAGTCATGAACGCACGCACTCAGGCAGCCATGGTCGCACACACACAGGCTGCCATGGACGCACGCAATCAGGAAGCCGTGGAAAAACGCAAATATTCAGTCATGGACGCAAGCACACAGGTTATGATGGACGCACGCACACGGACAGTCATTGACGCAAACATACAGGCACTAATGGAAGAACTCACAAATTAATTATGATGGTACGCATATACGCAGTTATGGACGCACGCATACAGGCAGTCATGGAAAAACGCAAACAGGCAGTCATGGACGCACATACTTAGGCAGCCATGGACGCACACAGAAAGTCAAGGACGTACAAATTTAGGCTGTATTGGACGCACACAGTAAGTCATGGACGCACACAGGAGGTAATGGACGCACGCACTTAGACAGTCATGGACGCACACACTTAAGCAGTAATAGACGCACACAGACTGTCATGGACACACACAGGCAGTCATGGACGCAAACAGACAGTAATGGACGCAACCAGGCAGTCGTGAACGCACACACACAGGCGGTCATGGACGCACACACACAAACAGTCATGGACGTACGCACACAGGCAATCACGGACTCACACACTTAGGCAGTCATGGACGCACACACACAGGCAGTCATAGACGCACGCACACATGCAGTCATGGACGCACACACACAGGCAGTCATAGTCGCACGCACACATGCAGTCATAGACGCACACACACAGGCAATCATGGACGCACACACACAGGCAGTCATGGACACACACAGACATTCGCAGAGGCACACCGGCAGTAATTGACGCACCCACACTTAGGCAGTCATGGACTAACACACCGAGGCAGTCATGTACGCGCACATGCAGTCATGTACGTACACATGCAATTATGGACGCACACAGGCAGTCATGGACGCACACAGCAGTCATGGACGCACTCACTTGGGTAGTCATGGACGCACACGTGAAGTCATGGACAGCCACAGACAGTTATGGACTCACACAGGCAGTCAAGGTCGCACACACACAAACAGTCATGGACGCACGCACAGAGGCAATCACAGACGCACACTCTTAGGAAGTCATGGACGCACTAAGACAGACATGGACGCACACACTTAGGCAGGCATGGACGTACACATTAAGGCAGTCATTGACGCACACACTTAGAAAGTCATGGACGCACACACATAGTTAGTCATTGACAAACACACTTAGGCACTCATGAACACACGCACACAGGCAGTCTTGGACGCACGAACACAGGCAGTCATGGACGCTCGCACACAGGAAGTCATGGACGCACACACACAACGGCAGGTAGTAATGCAGACAGACACGCAAGCACACAGACACGCAAACAGTCATGGACGCACAAACTTAGGCAGTCATGGACGCACACACACAGGCAGTTATAGACGCACGCAAACATGCAGTCATGGACGCTAACATACAGGCAGTCATAGACGCACGCACACATGCAGTCATGGACGCACGCCCACAGGCAATAATGGACGCACACACACATGCAGTCATGGACGCACGCACACAGACAGTCATGGACGCACGCACACATGCAGTCATTGACGCACACATACAGGCAATCATGGACGCACACACGCAGGCAGTCATGGACGCACACACACATGCAATCATGGACACACACAGACATTAATGGATGCATACCGGCAGTCATGGACGCACACACACTGAGGCATTCATGTACGCGCACATGCAGTCATGTACGCACACATGCAATCATGGACGCACACAGGCAGTCATGGACGCATACAGATAGTCATGGACGCACACACTTAGGTAGTCATTGGTGCACAAATGAAGTCATGGACGCCCACAGACAGTTATGGACTCACACAGGAAGTCATGGACGCACACACACAAACAGTTATGGACGCACGCACAGAGTCAATCACGGACGCACACACTTAGGCAGTCATGGACGCACTAAGACAGGCATGGACGCATACACTTAGGCAGGCATGGACGTACACATTTAGACGTCATTTACGCACACACTTAGGCAGTCATGGACGCATACACATAGTTAGTAATGGACAAACACACTTAGGCAGTCTTGAACACACGCACACAGGCAGTCATGGACACACGCACACAGACAATAATGGACGCACACGCACACACAGGCAGGTAGTTATGCATACAGACACGCAAGCACACAGACACGCAAACAGACATACACGCAAGTAGACAGACACTCATTGACGCAAGCAAACAAGCATGACGCACACTGACAGACATGGACGCACACAGACAGTCATGTACGGACATATGCAGTCATAAACGCACATGTACAATCATGGACGCGTCCAGGCAGTCATGGACGCACAAAGAGTCATTGACGAACACACTTAGGTAGTCATGGACCCACACAGGAAATAATGGACGCACACAGACAGTCATGGACGCACACAGGCAGCCATGGACCCACACAGGAAATAATGGACGCACACAGACAGTCATGGACGCACACAGGCAGCCATGGACCCACACAGGAAATAATGGACGCACACACACTGAGGCAGTCATTGACGCATACAGGCAGTCATGGACGCATACAGGCAGTCATTGACGCATACAGGCAATCATGGACGCACACACACTGAGGCAGTCATGGACGCACACAGACAGTCATTGACGCATACAGGCAGTCATGGACGCACACAGACAGTCATTGACGCATACAGGCAGTCATGGACGCATACAGGCAGTCACTGACGCATACAGGCAATCATGGACGCACACACACTGAGGCAGTCATGGACGCACACAGACAGTCATTGACGCACAAAGGAAGGCATGGAACCACGCCGACAGTAATGGAGACACACATGCAGTCATGGACGCGCATAGGCAGTAATTTACGCACACACTTAGGCAGTCATGGACGCAAACACAATCTGTCAGTCATGGACGCACACAGGCAGTAATGGTCTCACACAGACAGTCATTGACGCACACACATTGAGGCAGTTATTGACGCACACATACTTAGACAGTCATGGACGCATACACACAGGCAGTCTTGGACGCACACAGGCTGTCATGGACGCACACAGACAGTCATGGGCGCACACATGAAGTCATGGACGCACACTGGCAGTCATATACGCACACACTTAGGCAGTCATAGACGCACACATACTTACGCAGTCATGGACGCACACACACTGTGGCAGTAATGGACGCACACAGACAGTCATGGACGCACACAGACTGAGGCAGTCATGGACGCACACACTGAGGCAGTCATAGACGCACATGTGCAATCATGGACGCGCACAATAAGACAGTCATGGACGCGCACACACAGGCAGTCATGGACGCACGCACACAGAGGCAGTCATGGACGCACGCACACAGGCAGTCATCAACGCACACACACTTAGTCTGTCATGGACAAACACACACACTGAGGCAGTCATGTACGCACACATGCATTCATGAACGCACATGTGCAATCATGGACGCGCACAGGCAGTCATGGACGCACACAGACAGTAATTGAGGAACACACTTAGATAGTCATATACGCACACATGAAGTCATAGACGCACACAGACAGCCATGGACAGGAAGTCATGGACACACACAATTAGGCAGTCATGGACGCACACGCACTGAAGCAGTCATGGACGCACACAGGCAGTAATGGACGCACACACACTGAGGCAGTCATGGATGCACACAAACAGTCATTGATGCACAAATGCAGTCATGGAAGCACGCAGACAGTCATGGACGCACACATGCAGTCATGGACGCGCACAGGCAGTCATGGACGCGCACACTTAGGCAGTCATGGACGCAAACACTTAGGTAGTCATAGACGCCAACATACTTAGATAGTCATGGTCGCACACACACCGGCAGTCTTGGACGCACACAGGCTGTTATGGACGCACACAGACAGTCATGGGCGCACACAGGCAGTCATGGACGCACACAGACAGTCATGGACGCACACATGCAGCCATGGGCGCACACAGGCAGTCATGGACGCACACACGTATGCAGTCATAGACGCCCACATATATTTAGGCAGTCATGCACGCACACACACACTTAGGCAGTCATGGACGCACACAGGCAGTCGTGAACGCACACACACGTAGGCAGTCGTGGACGCACACACGTAGGCACTCATAGGCGCACACATACTTAGGCAGACATGTACGCACGCACACAGGCAGTCATGGACGCACGCACACAGGCAGTCATGGAGGCACGCACACAGGCAGTCATGGACGTACGCACACAGGCAGACATGTACGCACGCACACAGGCTGTCATGGACGCACGCACACAGGCACTCATAGACGCACACATACTTAGGCAGACATGTACGCACGCACACAGGCAGTCATGGACGCACGCACACAGGCAGTCATGGAGGCACGCACACAGGCAGTCATGGACGTACGCACACAGGCAGACATGTACGCACGCACACAGGCTGTCATGGACGCACGCACACAGGCAGTCATGGACGCACGCACACAGGCAATGTTATATGCACACACAGGCAGGTAGTATTGCAGACAAACACGCAAGCACACAGACACGCAAACAGACATACACGCAAGCAGACAGATAATAATTGATGCAAGCCAACAGTTATGGAAGCACGCATTCGGTGTTCCTCGCACACAGACTCGATGTCTTGTCATATAATACAAGCAAACCAAACAATGCAAAGTGATTGTCCCGTTTATTTCCAATGTACCCACAATGTTCATTTTACATTTGCCCGCTATAAAAATATACATTAACGAAAATAATATATTGTGAACGTGTAATGTTTAAGTACATTTATATCTGGATATGAACTTCAAGTTGTTGTAGTCACTTTGATTTCGTTAAATGTATCTGGTTTAAGTTAAGTAATTGTGGGCCTAGCCAATCGATGCAAGCAATAGAATTCTTGTAACACACAAGGCAACTTTGAGATTAAAAAACCCTTATAATTTAATGACATCATAAAATCATAAAATACTACAATTAATAAGATTAATAATTTACCTTCGAATCTGAATGGATTTCAATATACTGTCTGGGGAAAAACAAAACTTTGGTTGCAGAAAATAACACAACACTGAGTATTTATAAGAATAATCCCCAAGAACAGGTTTTACATTACATTAGGGGTAAAAAACAATATGTTTGTTTCAGGTTACATGTCCCCCCAAAATAGGGTAGGTAGGTCGGGATTTATATATATATATATTAGTAAATGGTCAACTTGAAGATTCTAAAACTGAATAAATATTCAAAACATATCAGTAATATCCTTAAACATTGTTTATAACTGGATACTATCAAAACAAAACACTTATTTATCCAAAAACACATTTAATTATTGAAAAAGGCAAATAAAACAAAAATCAATCTGACAAACCCAATAAAATGTTCCACGGTCGGGATATTGTTTTAGGGCAGGTCGGGTAACCTGCAACAAACAAATTTGTTTACGCCTTATGTGATATTTACATAGATATAGATACAGCGACAAAACAATAGCCACTATGACTAAACAGTTTATCAAATGCTTGTAAATAACGAAAAATAATTGTGTAAACAAAACTTAGTAAAACCAGTTCACAACGTCTGTTAAAAACGCGTTCAAAAATTATTTAAATAATATAGAAACATTTAAATCACAGGCAGATTTAGCAGAGACAAAAGCGGCGTAAGTACGTCCCCTACCCTTGTAAAACTGTCAAAAATTTGATTTTTTTTAAACCTTACAATAACTAAGACATCCCCTCATCGAAGACTGATACAAGTTTACCAGCTTTCTTATCATATGTTTCACAGAAACTAAACAATCATACCGCGCAATGGAACTGCCATTGTTTTGCTTTATGTATCATTTGCCAATGTATGGGTTGGTAGGAACTGAATGATCCACCCCCCTCACGATACCCGCGCCCGCAAATGGTGCAAATATTACAGTTATTATATACCTTACTATAAATAGTAACAAATTTACGTTGATTTTAAAAGATACGGTTTTCAAAGTGCCAGGCATACACATATGGTGATACGAATTTCTTTACTTCCGGAGTGCCGAAATACGGGTATTTTGGTATACAAGCGATTTTCGTGCGGTGGTTGGCGGCGCGTTGATGTCATTAGTAACGTCAAAATGGCAGCAGCGGAGCGTATGCTTGAAATGTTAGCAGTTCGTTTGTTGGAATTAGACGGTCATATTCAAGACAATGTGCGATAAATTGATATCCACGAATGTGTTGATTCCATTAAAAATTAAAATACCAAAAAAAAGAAGAAAACAGAAATCGGACTTTAATCGGGTGAAAAATCTGGCTTTAAAGTAGGGGTGAAGAGAGAGAGAACTGTTTGAAATTCCGGCAGTGGAGCTAACCATATTTTAATGTATGTGTTGTAATAAGTACAGTTTAATAAATTGATGGAACTAATTAAAATCTTGCTTAATTGAAATGCGGTGAAAAAAGGTATGTAATGAAAAGTTTAAAACACGGCTATGGTGCGCATTTAGGACGTATCGGCTAATGCCCTCGGGCCAATACTGCCGAAGGTGGACCGATTTGGCCTAAAGGCGCACCATAGCCGTGTATTAACCGATAATTATTTAATAGTATAATATGAAAATATTTCAACTTTGAACTTTGCACTTACATCCGGTTTTTAGATTTTGAAACCTACTGCACCTGCGCACGCGTAGGTCACAATAAAAGACAGAAAGATAAAAAAAGCATTCTTTGCGGTACGTTTCATGTCGTTTGGAATAAGAAATGCGCTGAGTACAGTTGTAATATTAAAAAGCTTGTGAGATATGATTAAATAAATAATCGTTGCAAATGCGAAATTCAGGAAATGGTAATTTGGGATGTAACCGATGAAGTGTTTTGCATTCGACTGCAAATATACGTGCAGTTGGGAAAGGTAGGTTTCCAGGGTAATCTGTCCAAGGAAGGCGAACAAATGAATGTGGTATTTACGTAGAATTTGGAAAGAATTTCTTAGAATTATGAACGCTACAATCGGAATCATTGACGTATATGGATGCACAGCGTTATATGCAAATTTGTCTTTTTCCATAACCAACATATACCATGCCACTAGTGCAAGTATACTTCCGGCAATTAAAACACTTTTGGTAGCAATTGCTTTCCGGTAATTTTCACTTTTCTCTAGATCTGTTAGAAACTTTTCAAAATGCGGGTAATTATACGCACACAACATTCCAAAAAAGCAGGCCCAGTGGTCGAGTCCAGCTCTGAAGCTCCATTCATGCATGACCCCAAATCTCGGATCCGTATATCCCAGCAAAAATGCAAAGGGCCTAAATATATGGTCCGTCACAACGCCTATTTCAAATATCACACAGTTTATTATAAAATATGCCAGGAATTTGACCGCCATTTTCTTGCTATCAGTGTTCCAAGAACTGAGAATACCCATAAATAGATAGACGGAAATGAACCAATAGGAATGCATGGCGCATATGTAGTACAGCATGTACTCGTTGCTAGTGACAACGCATAGGCACGTGACGAGGAAGTTCAGCCGGAACTGCATTTTCAGGAACCGGTACAGCGAAAAATCTTTCCTCACCCAGAAGAACGAAAAGTTCCCTGTAACGAGAAAACAACAGAAAATATGGTATCTGTATCAATTACATGTCAGTTAGTTTTCACAAAATACAAAACACACACACATACACACACACGCACACACATACACGCACACACACACACCAATAAACAAACTCCTGATCGTAAAACATACGATTGCTTTCTAGAAGTGAATTGTTGCCAAATTTTATTTCAAAATATTCAACCCTTTTAACTTAAAAATTCAAATAAGAAAATTCGTGACTATGTCGGCGTATAAATTACAGATCTCAAATTTTCTTCAGACGTGCTTGATTGTCAAATAAGCTCTATCGTTGTCTGCATTAATGTGTCACCATCAAAATAATGCGAGAGAAAACTCATCCAACTTTCATCTTACATTTCTCACAGATTCGTGCAATCACAGAAGCCGACCATCCAGACATATTCTCTTGGGTACCCGACCTATTCCCAAAGCTTTGAAAACTAGATGAGTTCAAGTGGAGTTGAGTCCACAAAATTTTGTGAAGTATATTTTTCTATAGTGGAACAAGAAACGTGGAAATTCCACGAAAACCAAATCTTTCGAACGAAATGCATAACAGACAGCACAATCATGATAGAAAGTTCTAGGTGCCATATGCATTCCTAAGCGAGGTCTCGTTATAAAGTATCTTTGTATGAAATTTCATTAAAATATCGCAATGCGTTTCCAAATTATTGAGCAGAAACTGTTTTTGTAATTTTAGTAACATTGACCTTAACCTTGATCTCACCTAGCCCATATGCAATCCCAAGCGTGGTCTAGATACAAGGTATCTATGTATGAAGTTTCATTCAAATATATTGATGCATTCTAAAGTTATTGAGCGGAAACCATTTATCTAGTTGTAGTAATGGAGACCTTGACCCCACCCATCCTATATGCAATCTCAAGCAAGGCTTCGATAAAAGGTATACATGTATGGAGTTTCATTAAAATATATCGATGCGTTCTCAAGTTATTGAGCAGAAAAACCTTTTTCTATTTTAAGTAACGGTGACCTTGACCCCACCTACCCCATCTGCAATCCCAAGCGAGGTCTCGATATATGGTATCTATGTATGAAGTTTCATTAAAATATCTGTATGGATTCTAAAGTTATTGAGCGGAAACCGTTTTTCTATTTTTAGTAACGGTGACCTTGACCTTGACCCCACCCACCCCATATGCAATCCCAAGCGAGGTTTCAATATAAGGTCCCCACCCACCCCATATGCAATCCCAAGCGAGGTCTCAATATAAGGTATCTATGTATGAAGTTTCATTAAAATATCTTGATGCCTTCTCAAGTTATTGAGCGGAAACCGTGTTTCTATTTTTAGTAACGGTGACCTTGACCTTGACTCCATCCATATCATATGCAATCCCAAGCGAGGTCTCAATATAATGTATCTGTGTAGTAAGTTTTATTAAAATATCTCGATGCGTTCTCAAGTTATTGAGTGGAAACCGTTTTTCTGATTTTAGCAACGGTGACCTTGACCTTGACCCCACCCACCCCATATGCAATCGAAGGCGAGGTCTCGATATAAGGTTTCTATGTATGAAGTTTCATTAAAATATCTCGATGCGTTCTCAAGACATTGAGCGGAAACAGTTTTTCTATTTTTAGCAACGGTGACCTTGACCATGACCCCACCCACCCCATATGCAATGCCAAGCGAGGTCTCGATAAAAGGTATCTATGTATGAAGTTTCATTAAAATATCTCAATTCGTTCTCGAGTTAGAGAGCGGAAACGAAAATTTGACGCCGCCACCCAGCCCGCCCGCCCGCCCAACGACATACCCCAATCTAATAACCGACATTTTTCTCCGAATATTTGGTTAAAAAATTACAAAGAGCCATAATTTTGCCAAATTGGTCGCAGCCAAAATTTCATCCTTAACGATCACCTACACATTAAGGTCATTCAGCTGTGAAACTTTTATCAAAATCAGCCAAGCAGTTAAAGAGGAGTTAAGTCGACAAAATTTCGGGACGTACGTACGTACGTATAGACGTACGAACGGACGGACAAGCGCAATGCTTAGTGCCTTCCATTTTGTGGGGCACAACAAGCGCTGTAACGCAGACTTTACATTTCTCACCGAATCGTGCACCTACCAAATCCCATCGTCCAAAGAAGCCGGACTCATTCCCAAAACTGCGGAAAAAAACAACAATCGCTGAACACGCATCTTTTTATGCTCACAGATTCGTGCACTCACCGAAGCCCGTCATCCAGACGTAGGCGGCGATGTAGACCCGGATCCAATTGTACCACTCCATGGCGGCGAACACGTGGTACCAGACGAACATCACCTGCATCCAGCCCTTCCATTCCTCCGTCTGGTCTCTATGGAAACAAAAGACACGTGTTATACCGTAAAGACACGTGTACGGTATAACACGTGTTAACTGGAATCGAAAGCTGCTAATACATACTAATTACAAAAACACGCGTATACTGTAACACGTGTTCTGTGGAGTCGAAAGTACGTTTTCACTAGAATCGAAACATGTGTTCAAAAGAATCGAAAACGTACGTTCATTGGAAATAAAAGTAGGTGTTAATTAGAATCAAAAATACGTGAAAACTGTGATCGAGAGTACGTGTTTACTAGAATAGGGAGTACGTGTTTACTAGAATCGATAGTACGTGTTAAATAGAATCGAAAACATGTGTTGATTACGAGTTCACTAGAACGTGATAACTGGTATCGAAAGTACGTGTTTTACTTCAATCCAAAGTACGTGTTCACTATAATCCTTAGCACGTATTCAATTGAATCGAAAGCGCGTCTTAAGTAGAATCAAAAACAGAGAAAAGCATGGGTTCACTGAAATCGAATGTATATGTTCACTAGAGTCGAAAGCACCTATTCACTAAAATACAAAGTACGGATTTACTAGAATGAAAGCACTTATTAACTATAATCGAAAGTATGTATTCACTAGAACCAAAAGCTAGTTTTCACCAGTATCAAAAGCACGTGGTTACCTGAAGTTTAAAGCACGTGTTCAATAGACATGAAAACATATATCGTAATGACTAGAATCAAACGCACGAGTTCATAAGAATGGAAAGTATGCGTTTACAAGAATCAAAAATAGTGTTTACTAGCGTATATAAAGTTTGTGTTCACTAGTCTAGAGCCAAAAGTAGAAATCTACACGTTCGCTATACGTAATTCCTCAAATCAAAACTACATATACGTGTTCACTAGAATCGAAAATATTCAAAATACGCTTTTACTAGAGTCAAAAATACCTGTTTACAGGCATAACACAAGAAACAGCATAAAATTGTCAATTTGCATATTTGTGAATAGGTCCCTCTAAAGGAAAACACTGTATCACTTACATATCGTTAATAAACTATCAAATGTGTAAGGCTGAGTGTTTAGCGCATGATATTTTTGAAAACGAAAGTCCTTGTTCGAGTCCCGGCGAAGGCAAATTATTAAATTTACATTTTTTCTTCAAATAATATTTGTTTTAGATTATTCCAGATGCTTTAGTTTTGCAGTTAAGACATTTAATGAAATAAAAAAAAAAAAAAAAAATCTGTGAACAAGTCCCTTTAAGACGCCTCGACATTTGGTATCAAATCCTAGATAAATACTACTAGCTATGACTTGTTAGTATACCTGTTAAGTATTTTATCCGACGTTGGGCGAATGGTGAACGCGCATGCCACAAGAAACAGCAAAAACACGAGGAACAGAAACTCATCCCTGTCGTACACCCGTTCTAGAAGCGGAAATATCTGAGGGATAAAAAATACAACATATGCAATGTAACCTGGGTCTGGGGGATAAACACATTCAATAGATGCAATGTACCCTGACATACGGTATTGGTAACAGAGTTGTCTGCCGAGTTATGTATGTTGAAAGAACAACAGTTGTAATGTTTTGTGGAAAAAGGTCAAACCGACTCCCGACTCCCTTTGTACAGATAATTCTAACATGAAACTCGCTAATTTTTCTATAGACATAGAGCACAATTATCGTTGTTAAACTACCCAATAAACAACGCAAAACGTAGTCCCGATTCTAAGCAGCGTAGTAAAATGTAATTCTCATTGCAATTGCAAAAATATATATCAAATCATATTAGAATCGAAATAATTTTCGCATTATCGTTGTTTTATCGGCCAATAAATAATGAACTCTTCGTCGTTCGGATGCGTGGCTATTAAACATCTCGGGCTAATGCCCTCGTGGTTTAATTCCTACGCATCAGAACTCAAAATCTTTATTGATTGGCCGATAAACAACGATAAATAGAAACTTATTTCTTAAATAAAGATTTTAAGAATTTCATTGTTAACTCTTTCGTTAATGACCAACAAGGGAAAATATATATGAGGTAGAAAAAATTCCTGATCCGAATATTGCTACGAATGTATTATATAGCCGACTGAATTCAGTTTTAGCAACGCATGCCTCATTAAAAATAAAACGAATCAAATTCGTAACGCAACCTTATTTGTTTTCAGAGGAAATAAAATTGGCCATAAAAGAAAGAGATAGACTTAAAAAAAGATAAAAAGTGGTCGGAATACAAACAAATGAGAAATAAGGTACATGCATTAATACGTAAAACTAAAAATGATTTTTATAATAATGCGGTTAAGGGTCGCCAAGAATCTAAGGTTCTATGGCGAAATCTGAGATCTTTGAAAAATAATGAATCAACAACTGGTAATACATGTAGTATACAGTTGCCTCGGTTCCTTCATATTAATGATACAGACGTTACTAACGATGAACAAATTTTAAATGCCTTTAATCGGCATTTTACCGATATATCTGTAACCGTAGATAAGACACCTTTTAATGAAAAAAATCATGTAAGGATGGGTTGGTTTTTAACGGAAAACTTAAAGATAAACAATTTGATATAGACTATATTACTCCGTTTGAGGTACAGGGATATATCAAACAGTTAAATTCGTCAAAGGCAACAGGATTGGATGGAATAGGTCTAAATAGTCTTAAAGACTGTGGTGATAATATTGTTATACCGTTAACGGCCATAATTAACAATAGTATACGAGTCGGTATTTTTCCAGATACGTTAAAAGAGGCAAAAGTGTTACCAACATTCTGATCTATCTGATCCAAATAATTATAGGCCTATTTCCATACTACCGACAAGTTCTAAGATATTTGAACGACATTTGACAAATCAAATCAAACTTTTTATACAAGAAACCGACATGACACACAAATTTCAATCCGGTTTCTGAGAAAAGCATTCATGCCATACGGCATTAACTAGAATAATTGATGACTGGATAGATGCAGTTGACCATGGCAAAATAGTTGGTGCACTTTTTCTGGACCTCCGGAAAGCCTTTGATTTAGTTGATCGTGAAAATCTACTACACACATTAAAATTATATTATTTTTTTACAAATGCAATCAAATTTATAAGATCGTATTTGATGGTGAAAGTTGGTAACATCCAGTCTTCGTGTCGATCAATAATGTCGGGTGTACCTCAAGGTTCAATTTTAGGGCCAATCCTATTTCTATTATATATAAATGAGCTTAGCTTTATAGATAGAAGATTCTATGGTCGATCTACATGCGGATGATACTACGCTTTACTCAATGGACATTAGTACGCATCAGATAGAATGCAAATTGCAAACGAATTTGAACAAGGCGACCGATTGGTGTAAGATAAATAATATGGCAATTAATCCACAAAAAACTATGTGTATGCTTATAGGTTCAAATGCAAAGGTGAACAATGCAAAAGAACTTAATATATACGTTGATAATATTCTCATTGAAAATGTTACCTCACATAAGTTACTTGGAGTTATTGTTAATTCAACCTTGTCTTGGAACATACAAATCGATTCCGTATGCAAAAAAGCAAACTCGAAAATAGCTTTGTTAAAAAGAATTAATTATTTTCTAAATGATCATATGATAAAATTATTTTACAACGCTTATATACTTCCGGTTTTTGAATACTGCTGTAGCATATGGGGAAATACATCGCAAACGCAAATGAAAAACTAATTCTGCAAAAAAGAGCTGCAAAAATTATACTTTTCAAACCAAGCAGAACCCCGTCACGCGAGTTATTTAAAGAACTTAAATGGCTCACATTTGAAAATCTATGTAAATATCAAACAGTTGTTTTAGTTTATAAATCACTGCATGACCTAGCGCCAGTGTATATACGAGAACTTGTTGATATTACTACAAATGAAAATTATAACTTGAGATCATCTGCCAGACAAGATATTGCACATATTCGTTACAAGACGCAGTACAAAAAGCAATCGTTTGCATTTTACAGCGTAAATGTTTGAAATTTTTTACCTGAACAAAATCAAATTCTGAAAAGTTTTTAAAATGTTGTTCTAAAAAGTTTCTGCTGGATTATCAGTTGAACGCAAATTCATAAATTGTATTTTGGCTTGAATTTCATTTGTACACGTGTAATAGACATTACCTGTATGTATACTTGTGTGACTGTCGTTTATTTAATTGTGTTGTTTTCAGTCTATTAATATTGTGTGAAATGCGGTGTGATACATGAACAATGTACATATATACATATTTTATAATTTGTAAATGAAAATAATGTATATATCAATATCTTTGTTAATGATGTGTCCTTTACGTGTATTTGAGTAGATGTGATTTTGTTTTTTGTTTGTTACATTTGTTCATATTACATTTAAGGCCGCATTGTAAATAAGTTAATATGCGTTTGTATATAACTTAATGTGTTACCTTCAAAAAATAAAGATTTTATTATTATTATTATTATTAAATAAACTAACAATGCAAGAATACAAAATATGTTTAAAACGGTTTATTATCAAGTTTCCTACTATTTTTTATGGATTGTAACAAATAATAATTATATTACCAGTCTATGAATATAATCGAAAATTTGATTCCAAAACATTGTGACTGATTTGTATACATTTTCTTCGCATAATATGTAATATATTTGGTCCATTCCACGTTACCTTGTGAAATTGCTTTTTAGATCGTCTCTTCAGCAGCATTTTGTTTAAAAGTTCTCTGCACATGTTATGTAACTATTAACTATGAGAAAATGATCATATCTACTAAATCAGTGACGTTGAACATTATATGTGCAATAGATGGCTTTCGGCAACATCATATACACCGAGTTGTTCATCATTTTCGTCTGTCTCAAGGGTGTTCATGTACATTGAAAATTGTTCAACAAAAACGAGTAGACTGCTTCACATAGTTTGCTAGATAAAAATTGTTTTACCTAAAATTACAACTTTTTTAATGTTCACGTAAACGCTGCATTCTGATTGGATAATCCGCCCACGTGACCTGTCATTCGTACCCCATAGAACCAGCTGCGTATGCAAACTACCTCTGTATTATTCATGACCGTACTACTTTTTCATTCTTTATTTGCGAAATGACGTCATTGTTGTGCGCGACACTTTACGATGTTTACTTTTATTCGCTATTTGCAAAATGACGTCACTGTTTTGCGCGCACCTTTACGACGGCGTTTATGCAAATTATACGTAATTTTCCCGACAGTTCATACAATGATGAAATGCAGAAAAATACTATTACTATTCAATTTTTAAGTATATATAATTATCTTACTGCTCGGAACAAGACTTCATGGCATTAATAAATAATGAACGCTGTTTATTATTTTGGCCCGAAATCAGACGTAAGCTACGTTATGCAACTTTGTGACCAAAATAGTGAAAATAATAGTTAACTATTATTAGTACGACATAAAATCGTATGACTACTATTGCTCAAAAGATAGATAAACTCCAATATATTTTGAATAAAACTCTTTAATTTTTAGAGATGAATAACAATTGGCGATTGGCAAAGTACAAAAAAATATCATAAAATACGTTACATCAAAATCCAATTAAAAAAGAAATCCGTTCATAAATTGAAGCATGGTGTGTATTTTCGATTAACCATTAAATAGTTTCTTCCATGTGAAATAACAAACTATTGTAACGATCCCCCATAAAAACGAAAATCATTTTTAATGAAAAAATCGTAATATACGTTTAAATAAGAAACGTTATGCGAAATTCATGCATTGTTTGTTGATTTTATGTGACACATATACAACGAGTACACATAGAAGACTGAAAGTCACTGATTTAGTAGATATGGTCATTTCCTCATTGTAAATAGTCACATAACATGTGCACATAACATTTTTTTACAAAATGCTATTCAAGGGACAAAGTAAAAATAATATTTATATTAGTTCTAAGTATTTATCATTAACAAAGTAATAATTTAAATTATTAATTAACTTTATAATATTAAACGAGAATACGGTTAGTTTGTTGGCTTGATACAATGTAAACTTCGCCAATAAATTTCAAAGCTAGGCCAATATGAGAAACACACGGTCAATATGTAAAACTGCAGCTAATACGATATTCGGCCAATCAGGATTCAGGATTACCTCGGCCTTATACGAGATGAGATTTTGCGCAAATTGTTTTCATACCTTTTCTATGAAAGAGAATTCTTTTACAGACAAAATGGTGTATCGTTATGTTAACATTGTGTTCCGCTTGAATTTAATACAAGTAAATTTGTAAGTAAGTAGCTAAATTTGACGCGAACTGTGCGTTACGTATAAGCAGACGTCAAAGTTTTAACGCGAACATTTTACCATCATTTTTGATACGTGTACTATTAAAACTGAAAGATGCTGCATAATATTATGAAGTTAATTAATAAAATTGTCATCAATTAGTTGAATTCATAAATATAAGCAAAGCGAAACTCCAGTTGCGACAGCAGGAGATAACTCTTATTAGCAGCCCTATGTCTTTTATTTATGGCAAGTGACCAATTGCCAAAAGACTACACAGCACATCACAAAAACACATAACCAACACAAAAGACACATGAATAAAACTGGGGTAACCGCCTTGGGACGGTCAATTCAAAGCATTGGGGGTTTCAACCGGTTAACGGGCGCCCGAACCTCACACTTGGCCCAAAATTATTCACAAAACATGTAAGTGTAAATAAAAATTAACCTCATAGCATCGCAATTAAAATTTAACAGGAATGAAAGAGAATACTATTAAATTTAATTACCATTTAAAACCAATACGTTTGTCTTCATCCCAATAACAAGGCCAATATGAATTCAACTTATTAATAACATTATATTATTATCTTCAAATTTAGCATAATAACAAACTTCGTTTATTAATTAAAAGTTACTAACCTTTCGGTAATCGCAAAGAAAGAAGTATATGAGTATTCCTCCGAATATAAGGATATTCTGTAAGACTTCGTCCAATGATGGCGGAGGTGTAACCTTAGAAGAAGTCTTCTCAGCTCCATTGTCTGTCTTAACGCTCCTATTCTGATTCATTGTTTCCTCCGATTTCTTGTCAGGTCCACTATCCGAATCAGTTTTAACCGAAACCTGTACTAATTTTTCATTTTCGAATTTCACTTCTGTCAATGCATCCTCGTCGCTTTTTATATGTTTCCCGTTAAGATGTGTTAAAAGTTTCGGAGAAATGTCCAATTTTCTCACTACATAAACAACAGCACATAAGATCCACCAAATAAAAAATGTCGCCTGACCGGATGTGACGTCATTATGCGGCTCTGTGTGAGGGTCGAACATGGTGGCGTTGCTGTTCATAACAGACAGTGACCGCTTAAACAAGTTGTTCATGCTTTATCTGCAACGAATGAAACCCGTTCAAATATGCTTTGTAGGACCACATTTTCTACAAATCATATTTTTCACATCTGTGATAAGTGGGAGATCATGTTCTTCACAAGTGTGTGAAAACATGATTTGTGAAAAATATTATCCTACATACCTTTACTTTGAAGGTATGCAGGATCACATTTTTCACAAATCATGTTCTTTACACACATGTGAAGAATTGGATCTTGTTTGTCACATGTTTAAGTGTGAAAAATGTGATTGGCCAAAAACGAGGTATGCGAGAGGATCACATGTGAGCTATATGATTTGATTGCATATAAAAAACTGACTTCCATCAAACACTTCACAGAAAATGTGAAGAATAAGACTGTGATGTGTGAATAATGTGATCATATTTTTCACAGATGTAAAAAATATCATAGGTGCAAAATATGGTCTTACAAAGATATTTGCTTAATAATATGACCACATCTATTTGATTATTTGAACCATCAACCATCAAGGTACTACATGTATGTTAGTGTGTGGATAAATATTTTATCTATACAATCATTGTATAACGCATTGATACATAAGGCATTATTTCTGGCGGCATTACTTTAATCCCAACAAAATACCATTTGATATTTTGGTAAAATGACTTCTTATTGAGTTTACTGCGTTTTACAATTTGATTGTATCACGTTTAATATCTATCGTTGATTTTTGAGTGTTACACACTTTTATTGTACCACTTTGAATAATATCATTGATTTTACAGCGTTGCACAATTTCATTGTACCACTTTGAAAAATATCATTGATTTACAGCGTTACACACGTTTATTCTACTACTTTAAATAATATCATTGATTTTACAACGTTACGCACTTTTATTGTACAACTTTGAATACTATCATTAATTTTACAGCGTTACATATGTTTATTCTACCACTTTAAATAATATCATTGATTTTACAACGTTACGCACTTTTATTGTATAGTCCGTTTTTTCGGCGTAGCTGTCTAAGATCACTTTTGACCCAGATTTTCTTGCGATAATTATGCAGCGGGATAATTTAATGCCAATAGAATTTTGCAAATTTTCTCATTCTAGGGAATGCAAACTTCAAACAATGGTTTAACGTATACCAATAACTGTTGCATACTTTTGGGGATTAAAAATTTACATAATTGTTTACATAAGCGGTTAAAATGAAGTTATAAACATATCTTCAACACCTACTCTAGAACTGAGGCTAATTATTAAAGTATTTTCTCATTGTATGCCATAAACAGAATGCTATATTCATTC
Organism: Congeria kusceri; assembly: GCA_027627225.1. Taxonomy (NCBI): domain Eukaryota; kingdom Metazoa; phylum Mollusca; class Bivalvia; order Myida; family Dreissenidae; genus Congeria; species Congeria kusceri. Next base: position 11,316,399 of record CM051039.1, read on the forward strand.
ACGTAACGAAATAACTATTTTGTTGAGCCTACATTTATATAAGCGGTACGCTCTCTATATAGCAATTGTGCAATGTTCCCATTCATAAATCTCATTCACAGTGTTGCTGTTCCATGTAGCCCATTGATTCTAGCGAGTTCATCACATTCCAGAAACAGTAGTGTCATTCTAAAAATAGGGCGCGTAGCTAGCAACCGTTGTATAGCTGTGTTAATATACTCGTACATGCATCAATAATAGCGTTCAGAAAAATAAACCGAAAAATTTCAATAAATGGGGAATTTATATTTATAAACTTACTGTTAATTTGAATTAAAAAATTGTGGTTACGATTTATTAACGATTATTTATAATTGCACCTTTCTATCAACTTCTCCAGTAGATGTTATTTAATCTATAAAAAAAAAAAGCTACATTTTATATAGGTAAAATGTTATGAAAGAAGATTCGGAATACGTCGAATTGTTATTCGCGTAGCATGAATACACAATTTGCAATACTAATTATACACAGAACCCCTGATATATCATATTTCTACTGATATAATCTAAAACCCTCATAGTCTAATGAATTTTTATGTTTGCGTTATCAAAAATAAAGTCTTAACATTTCAAAAATCGCTGAATGTTCCCTCACTATTACTTTTTATTGGGATACACAGTATAGATGCTTATTTGACTTCAGATCGTTATTATGTTAGATAACTAACGTGAATGGTATATCACCGGTACTATAAATAACTATATAGACTCGTAAATTATTTTCTTACATTGTTAATTTGTTAAATTGGCTTGACAAATTCAGATTCACAATTATGTTAACCTAAATTATTTGGGTTATTCATATATCACTGGTGGAAACATAGAGATGTGTAATTGGTTTATTCACAGCATAGATATTAATGATAATTTTATTTAATTTTTAAATTAATAAATTTATTTCAAATTAACTTTTGGATCCGAGAAGTTTTCTTATAGTGTCCGAAAAATCTGGGGTCCAATAAGTCTCCTTATATTGGTGGGGACCAAAAATCTGCGGTCTAAGAAGTCTCCCTTCCGATCATCTTGGCCGTCTGTTTACGTAATTTTTAAATGAGATCTCAATATTAATTTCAACGCCGATTGTCTTTTTTAAAGACATTTCTTGTCTGAACTGTCAAAACATGAATAATTTCACGGTGGTTGAATGTGTTCGTTTTAGAATTTGACTTTCGTCGCAGTTCTCCGTCGTATTTACGGGTATTAATTAGCTTTTCAAGGGATGAAAAAATACATGGTTAATAACATGCAATTCTGCACTGAACAATCAGACGGAATGGCCGAGAGATTTAAAGACGATTTAAATCAGTTGTTAACCGAGCGGTCCGGGTTCGAATCTCATAGAGGTATACTTTTTATTTCTTTATTTAACGCAAGTTTTTTTATCATTATTCATTGTTTTCACGAATAAAATGATATGAAAAACACCAAAGAGACGGACACGGCAGACGAAGACGAAGAAGCGCTTATCTGATTTTGTTTTTAAATTGTTATGTTATGAATTATTTATTTTAATGAACATTAACAAAATAATTAAGAAACAAAGATGGAAAAAATATATAGATATATGTTAATATAAAATCTAATGTTTAAAAAAAAAAATTACCGTTTTGCTAAAAATATTTTTTTTTATGACGGGACTCGAACCAGCAAAAGGTTGGCGTGACGAGCAATATACCACTAAGCTATTCGCTCTCAAATACTTTGTAGGTAGAAATTACTGCTCTGTTTAAAACCCTGCTTTAAATATGATACATCACACGTTGTATTTTCTACCCGATACCCGAAGCACGCTATCGGAAAATTACGAATGTTGACCGAGGATATAAATAACGCATTCAACAACCGGAAAATTATTCATGTTTTGACTGTTCAGAAAAAACGGACTATATCATTTTGAATAAAACCATTGATTTACAGCGTTACTCAGGTTTATTCTACCACTTTAAATAATATCATTGATTTTACAACGTTACGCACTTTTATTGTACTACTTTGAATAATATCATTAGTTTTACAGATTACACACTTTTACAACGTTAAATAATAATACTATTAAGGGCTAAAGAGATTAAGTTTGTTAGTTTTGACATTTGTTATCGAACTGTTGCATATTAATAAGAAGCACGCTTATTTTAACAAGGAAATAATTGGAGAACATTATGCAGCAATTTTAGTCTCGGTTTTTCTCGATAACATCGTTACCGCCACATGACTAATTTTCGCTGACCGCGTCACATATCATTGATATTACAGCGTTGCTCACTTTTATTGTACCTCTTTGAATGATATCATTGATTTATACCGCGTTGCCCACTTTTGTTGTACTAATTTGAATGATATCATTGATTTATACCGCGTTGCCCACTTTTGTTGTACTAATTTGAATGATATCATTGATTTATACCGCGTTGCCCACTTTTGTTGTACTAATTTGAATGATATCATTGATTTATACCGCGTTGCCCACTTTTGTTGTACTAATTTGAATGATATCATTGATTTATACCGCGTTGCCCACTTTTGTTGTACTAATTTGAATGATATCATTGATTTATACCGCGTTGCCCACTTTTGTTGTACTAATTTGAATTATATTATTGATATTACAACGTTGCCCACTTTTATTGTACATCTCTGAATTGATTTTCACAGCGTTGCCACTTTAATTGTACCACTTTGAATAATATCATTGCTTTTACAGCGTTGCACAATTTTATTCTACCACTTTGACTAATATAACTGATATTGCAGCGTTGCTCACTTATATTGAACGACTTTGAATGATACCGGTATCATTGATTTTACAGCGTTGCTCACTTTTATTGTACCACTTTGAATGAAAGCATTGATTTTACAACGTTGCACACTTTCATGGTACCACTTTGAATGATATCATTGATTTTACAGCGTTGCAAGCTTTTATAATACCTCTTTGAAAACTATCATCGATTTTACAGCGTTGGACACTTATGGTACCACACTGAATAATATCATTGACTGCAAAGCGCTGCTTACTTTTATGGTTCCACTTTGAATAATATCCCTGATTTCACAGCTTTGCACACTTTTATTGTACCACATTGAATAATATCATTGATTTAACAGCGTTTCACAATTTATTCAATCGCCTTGAATTATGTCATTCATTCTACGGCGTTTCTCAATTTTTTATAATCCACATAGGCAAATAGTTGTATCTTACAGCATTTCACTCTTTAAAATAACCTACTTTACTAAGTCCAATAAATAAATTACGTCTTCACATAGTTTGTTTTCATATCGTCTCTCAAATGTAGTATAAATGTTCTCAATCACATATAGGGTATATTTCATTTTACGTTAACTAAACAACGGCTCATGTTTTCATTGATTCAATAAATATTTATTTTTGCACAATTTTCTCTAACGTTTAGACCAACCATGTTTGTTTTACAGCCAGTGTAACTTATTTTTGCGCGGCTAAGGGCAGTACTGTTTATGCAAATGTTTACATATAATAAATTAAACGGTAAACGTCGATCCTTTCGTTTGGAGTATTGGGCTTTCTATAATTTACATAATTATAATTTAAATAATAATTTCAAACTATTACACGTACTTCATAATGCGGAAATGCGGAAATAATTCACATAACCTCAGACATCATAATAAATGGCCAAGTTGTCAATTCAACGCCAAAAAATGTACATTGACACTGAGTTAATTTATATACCCACAAACTGAGATATTTTCCACTTAATCGAGGTTTGAATCTGATGATAAGGTCATTCACACTTTCAACAAATATACACGTTCAGATCATTCAAAACTACATACACACTTATTTTATGGTATGGTTAGGCATGGGATACTATGTTTTTGTAATTACTCTTCAACTCTGAATACAACTCAAATTATATTATTTTCGAAACAGTGTTATTTCAAAGCGGACCCTGTGCCTTTAAGTTAATTTGAAATACCTGGATATCCAGTAAATAATCACAAGTCCCCATGTTCAGTCTGTTTAACGAACAATCGTGTACGTGTTAAGACACTATCCTGATGCACGCACAAAAATCTATTCGCTGTTTTAAGAAATAAATTCACATTGTCCAAAGTTTTCCCTGCGGTCGCTAGTAACGGTATTGGATCATTTCGTTATACTGAAATCCCAACGCTCGCAGTAAAAGATCGGAACGCTGACAGCGTAGAAAGGCTGTTGGCGAGAAAAGAAACTAAAAGCATGTGAATTATGAGTGCATTTTTTGCTAAAAAGAAAACATTTGTTTGAATGAAATTTAATTTCGAACCTTTAAACTTGAGAATATGGCTTATATAAAAATGTATTCGTAAGTAACGAACAAATATTTTGTCAAGCTAAATTGCAAAACGGAATTATATATATATAATAAAAACGCTAAAATATAATTAGCCATAGCTTTCGACCTTTCGGTCTTCTTCAGCGGCATTTATTTAGTGATGATACAAGTAAACGGAAGTGCCTTTGTGATGCTAAACGCCAACGTTCGAATCCGCGCCATTTTCCGATCGATCAGTCCTTGCTATTGACTCCATAGGGTTTGAACGTCCTCAGCTTGCGCTTCCATAGCTGCTCCATGGTCTTCCGGTATTAATCGGACCCGTTTAGCTTCTCGAGTCCCATGATCCAGAAGTCCGCAACGTTGTGGCCATTGGTGTAAAAGTGTTCGGCCACCGGGTCATTGTGCCGTGTTCGTATACGTCGGTGAAGGTGTCACTGGTACAGACTGTCCCCCGTCTCTCCCACGTATATATATATATATATATATATATATATATATATATATATATATACAGCATTGATTGTTAATGATTCGTATCCTACTGAGTCCAAAGTAGGTCACACGATGCGTGTTAACGATTGTCTATACCACAGTTTAAAACGAATACATTGCAATAATTTCTTGTCGAAATATTCAGAAGAAGAATCGGTAAATAGAAATAACGCTTTCACAAAGAGTCAAAACTAACCGATGTAGCGCATTAATTTAGAGGTCTTATTCCAGGATACCCAGATGAATATTTCGGTTACAATTAAGTCAATAGCGAAAATAGGGGTGTCATTAATTTCACGTAACATTTTTAATAAATTGAATAAATTGACTTTTTAGAAACTGTAATTGTAACAAATCACATAATATATACATTATTATACACATTATTATACACATTATTATACACATTATTATACACATTATTATACACATAATATACACATTATTATACACATTATTATACACATTATTATACACATTATTATACACATTATTATACACATTATTATACACATTATTATACACATGCCATGCATTATCTTAATAATTAAAAGGTAAGAAAACATTCCAGCTTTTTTGCTGTTTTGAAGAAGGACCCTTTCAGGTTTCGATTTACTGACTCGTAGTCTGCAAATAAATAAATAAATAAAAGAAGTAGTTTTCCGCGATACCTATTTTGGAAATTCACCTCTCAAAAGACCGTTGGCTTCCGCCAACAGTCTAAAAATCGCTGGTGACATCAGAAGGTCAATATGGTATAGCTCGGCCACATTAATCTGACACTGACCTTTGTTACGATGAATAAATTAGTTTCCGTACTGGGTCGAGTTAAATCGATGAAAAAAAAAGAGTATACTACTCACAATACTGTTATGTTATCAATAAACTCGTGAAACTCGTGCACGAATAATACCGAATATAGATAAAGGTAACAGTTTGAGCGCGTTATTTAAGAAATAATTTTTGATTCATCGTTGTTTATTGGCCAATAAGCAACGATTTGGAGTTCTGATGCGTATAGGAATTAAACCACGAGGGCAATAGCCCGAGTTGCCTAAAATAGCCACGCACCGGAACGACAAAGAGTTGTTTATTGACCGATAAACAACGACCATGCGAAAATTATTTCGATTCTAACATGATTTGACATATATTTTAGCAATTGTAATTGGAACTACTTTTTACTATGCTCTGCTCTGAATCGGGACTTTTTTTTGCGTTGTTCATGAGTTCTTTAACAACGATAATTTTGTTCTTTGTCGATAGAAAAAATGGCGAGTATCATGTTAGAATTATGCTTTATAAATGGTTAACGAGTATCAGGTTAATTTGTCAAAGATTCAGCGTCAGACTGGAAAAGATTTTAATGCGACTGTTATTCGGGTTACTACTCGAATATACAATAACAAGTACATAAATAAACGTACACGTTTCACTAATGTAAACATTTACAGAAATGTTCGAAACCTGGTGCAAAATTAACTTCCACTATGGTGTATTGACATTTATTATATATCTCCAAAGCTGTTGCCAGTCGGTGGCCTTTATTGGCCCATTATTTGCTTCTATGATGAAAAGGCTTCTTTAAAATGAGTTATAAAGGGCAAAGCAATTTAATATTGATTTGGTAATGTTCATGCGGCATCAGCTCTATAAAACATCGATATCTCTCATCAAAGATTAGTGTATATGTATGAAAACCTGTATGAAGTAGATAATCATAAACTATTTGTTTTCACTACTTTGTAGTAATTTTGTTTATACTTGAACTAAATTAAATTAAACAATGTTTTATTTATACAATGCATGAATCATTGTATCTACTTTTTTTCTAAATATAAAAATGTATGACCATTATTATTTAAATAGTATCTACTTTGTTGTTAGCGTATTTTAAGTGACGTTACTTAGGACATGTCTTTTTTGAAAATGGGTCCAGAACATTCTTCAACAGCTGAAAATATGATCCATCTAAACTATACTTATGGAAAACATAACATTTAGAAACAAATCTGGCAAACCGTCGGCTTTGCACAGAACACCAGTTTTTGGCAAATACCTACGGAATCCGGTAAGTGCCATATGGAATATCGTGCCTCTTACGGCGAGGGCGAGACACGAGAATTGCGCGAAACGCGAAGCGAGACACGATATTCCCGCGAGACACGAAGCGAGGCACGATATTGTAACACGAGATCTCGCACTGTCGCAGTAGCCCATACCACGATATCTCGTGGCAAAATATCGTGTCTCGCTTCGTGTTTCGCGCAATTCTCGTGTCTCGCTTCGTGTCTCGCGGTAAAATATCGTGCCTCGCTTTGTGTCTCGCGCAATTCTCGTGCCTCGTGTTCAAAGGTCGAGACACGAGATGCGAAGCGAGACACGAAGCGATATTCAGGCGAGACGCGAAGCGAGGCACGATATTATATCGTTCAAATATCGCCCCAATCTCGAGTATCGCGGTAAATTTTCAAACCACGATACAGGAAACACGAAGCAAGACGCGACAATCCGGCGACATACGAAGCGACGCACGATATTGTATCGTTCAAATATCGCTCGAATATCGAGTCTCGCGTCTACCGGTGCACCAGGAATTAATCACGTTGTAGTTGTTTGATATTATTTTGTAAAAATATGATGATTATGATGATGTTGTTGTTGTTGATGATGATGATAATAATGATAATGATAATGATGATGATGATAAGTAACATCGAAGTTGAGTTGACACCAAAGTGCGTTGCTACATTGGACAATAGGGCAATGCACCTATCTGCTTTAGTGCATGATGCAACCTCACGTCGTGTTGACCTACTTTCAGTGTGTGAAAGTTAATTTGAAGAAGGCCTTCAGTACACAGCTATTTAACAATGCAACAGATGTAATTGAAGCCGCAGTTTCCTCAAGACGGATGGGCGGACGGACGGACAGACAAACAAAGAGACAGGCTTTTCATAAAAATAAACAATAAGCATAAATAAAACGTAGTCATCATTATAGTTCAAACAGAAACAGTTATCAAATCGAGTAGAAATAGCCACAAAGCAGCAGTATCATCCAGGCGAATGGGTGGACTGACGGACAAAGAGGCTGACAAACAAACAGAAAAACGGGCGGGCAGACAGACAGACAGACAGACACACAGTGGGCCGTCATGGACTGGGCCGTCATGGTCTGGGTCGTCAACGACGTGGGCCGTCCTGACCCGCATTCGTTCGTTAGGAAAAAGAGTGTTTCCCTGCTTTGCTTCCCTGCTTTCAAACCGCGTGTCTCGATATTCGGGCGATATTTGAACGATACAATATCGTGCCTCGCTTCGTGTCTCGCCTGAATATCGTGTATCGCTTCGTGTCTCGCTTCGCATCTCGTGCCTCGACCTCTAAACGTGAGGCACGAGAATTGCGCGAGACACGAAACGAGGCACGATATTTTACCGCGAGACACGAAGCGAGACACGAGAATTGCGCGAAACACGAAGCGAGACACGATATTTTACCCCGATATATCGTGGTACGGGATACTGCGACAGTGCGAGATCTCGTGTTACAATATTGTGCCTCGCTTCGTGTCTCGCGGGAATATCGTGTCTCGTTTCGTGTTTCGCGCAATTCTCGTGTCTCGCCCTCGCCGTAAGAGGCAAAAGAGGCACGATATTTCATATGGCACTTTCCGGATTCCTTACATACCCGTATTAGATCTCAGGTATACATATACATAATACATTAAATACATATTATATGTACATATGGTGGAGTTGTTTTGTGAATGTATCGAACAATGTCCACTACTGCTGCTGTTGCTGGTACTGCTACTACTACTGCTACAGCTACTGCTGCTGCTACTGTTACCACTACCGCTACTGCTGCTGCTGCTGGTACTGCTACTACTACTGCTACAGCTACTGCTGCTGGTACTGTTACCACTACCGCTACTGCTGCTGCTGCTGGTACTGCTACTACTACTGCTACAGCTACTGCTGCTGGTACTGTTACCACTACCGCTACTGCTGCTGCTGCTGGTACTGCTACTACTACTGCTACAGCTACTGCTGCTGGTACTGTAACCACTACCGCTAATGCTGCTGCTGCTGGTACTGCTACTACTACTGCTACAGCTACTGCTGCTGGTACTGTTACCACTACCGCTACTGCTGCTGCTGCTGGTACTGCTACTACTACTGCTACAGCTACTGCTGCTGGTACTGTTACCACTACCACTACTGCTGCTGTTGCTGGTACTGCTACTACTACTGCTACAGCTACTGCTGCTGCTACTGTTACCACTACCGCTACTGCTACTGTTGCTGGTACTGCTACTACTACTGCTACAGCTACTGCTACTGCTACTGTTACCACTACCGCTACTGCTACTGTTGCTGGTACTGCTACTACTACTGCTACAGCTACTGCTGCTGCTACTGTTACCACTACCGCTACTGCTGCTGTTGCTGGTACTGCTACTACTACTGCTACAGCTACTGCTGCTGCTACTGTTACCACTACCGCTACTACTGCTGCTGCTTCTGCTGCTACTACTTCTATTACTCACTACAACAACTACTACAACAACAACAACTACTACTACTACTACTACTATTACTACTACTACTACTACTACTACTACTACTACTACTACTACTACTACTTCTACTACTACTACTTCTAATAATAATAATAATAATAATAATAATAATACTAATAATAATAATAATAATAATAATAATAATGATGATGGAAGAGATGATAAGGATGATGAAAAATATAAATTTTAAATAAAAGATTCTTCTCGCAAAATTATATACTTGTGAATGTTGTGCAGAAATGTATGTAGTTTGGCATGTGTATAGATGTGATGTTGTCTTCATGTGACATATATGGCGTGTTGGACTTCAATAAATGTCATGTACGAGAGTGAAATGCAATCCGAACGGCAATTTACGTCCCACATGCGGCGGGCAAGTCAAAGTTGAGCGGTAAATTCAAGTTCGAAACGGTCCGATGATAAGTCTGAATATTATACTAATCCCTCTATTATATAGCACGATAGGCAACTTTAAAACCTGTACGAGTATTTATAATCTGTAACAATAATGTGCGTAATAATGGAGTAAATTTGTATTTTCAAGTTGCACGGTGGATTAGTATATGCATCGGCGGAGAAGTCTTAGTATTGCAGAATTGTTGTCACAGAACTCAAAGATCGATATCCGGGAAAAAGTGTGAAATCCCAACGTGCAACGGTCATGTTTAAAGAATATAACAAAACAGAACGGAACAGAACAGACCATATAAAACTGTACACATACACACGTGTGTGACTCGTCTGAATGCATACACATTACAATAAAATACTGTCATGTGTTCTTGTTTTACAACTCGTATTTTATTCAGGGAATATACAAACCAGGTGTAAAGTAAATTGAATAGTGTCAAGTACTATACGCAAAATATATTACAGAAGCAGTTGGGATATAGTTTGAAATACACGTATTACTGCAAAAGTACAAATATTCGTGTGACACTATATATTTTTGTAGATTTCGTCGAGATACGCAGTGGTCAACGAACAATTATTATGTAGATAACTTTATAATGCTGATTTTTAAATGCAGGAAAATATTATGTACACGAAAGGATAATATTTAAAGAAAAAAACACACGAAATGTCTTGTCAACGAATATAAATGCATTTACAGTAAATTATGTTTGATATTTCTGATGGCTGAAAGTCTTAGTGCATACTGTAGCCAGTATCTGGCTGAAAGCTGTACTGCTAAATTGTTGCTGCTGACATTATTACTGCTGCTCCTGCTGCTGTAATTGCTTTATGTTTAATAATATGTCTCTTGTGTTTTAATTGAAACACAATAAATAGTTATTGATCGTTGACACCGCGAATATTTCAGTCGATCTTACTTTATAAGAGTTCTAACGAACGACATATAGCTATCTATCATCGATCTAGAATTTGTGGAAGCGTCCTAGTACTACAGTCTATATTTTGTTGTATTCCACTATCTCATAATTATGAGATACTTAGTCCTAATAAGGAGATAGTAAGTCCTAATTAGAAGATACTGAGTCCTAATTAGGAGATACTAAGTCCTAATGACGAGATACTTAGTCCTAATTATGAGATAATTAGCCCTTATCAGGAGATACAAAGTCCTAATTAAGATACAATAAGTCTTAATTAAGAGTTAGTATCTCCTAATTATGAGATACCAGGGCCTAATTGTGAGATACCCAATTCTATTTAGGGCATACTAAGTCCTAATTAGGAGATAGTAAGTCCTAATTAGGAGATACTAAGTTCTTATTTGGAGACACAAATTCATAATTATGACATAATGAGATACAAACATAATAACTGTGGCACTACGACGCTTCCATACGTATTGATATACCAGTACAAAAGTGCACACTTACAATTTATGAACAATATGTTTTAAAACAGTGAATAGAGTAAGGCCATACAAATTTGATTCTATGATTTTTCGAAACCTACCAACAAGGCAGGAAAAAACAAACAGCAAGTCGTTTAAGAAGACAAACTTTTTTTTTCACAACTTATTCATGGCAGTGGTACAAGCTAAAGCAAATGTTTACTTGCAAAACTGTTATATCTCATCTTTAGATTGGGATCCTACTTTAACACAGCAGTTTAACTGAGTAAATTGACTAGTTGCACACTTTTTTTTTTACAAATATTGGTAAAAACATCTAAAAGTATTTGTCCCATGTTGTTGTTTTTTTTCGATTTTTATATGCACTTTCCAACTCGATTTTTTACATTGTCAAAATTGTTTGTTTTTTTCGTTCAGGCATCCGAAAACCTACCAGCCCGAGGACGCTAAACAGAGAATCAAATTGATTTGGCCTAATCAACCGTTTCAATGCTCATTGCACATGTACCAAATATAGTTTTGGTAAGTTCCAAAGTTATAGACATCCGATGTGTTCTGATAATGCATTCAATTACAGGAGTACAACTACTGTTTCATTAATTTTAAACCCGCATTATGTAAACTTACAAATATCTACCTACATGATGTGCACATTGAATACATAACTCTCTTTGTTATGAATTCACTGAATCGAAGAAATGAAATGAAAATGAAGAAATGAAACATCCACCCATATCGCATTTAATGCATTACTATCCATGCGATGAATTAATTCGAATATAAACTGAAATAATAACTTCAGGCTGTTTTTACAGAGTTTACGACTTGTGTTGTTGTTGTTGTTGTTGCTGTTTCTTGTCTTGTTTTTCGAAAATGTCACAACCATATTACCGGTAATGAAGTGCACACATAATTTTAAACTGTTGATCATACAAAAACATTACAATAGCAAAGGGTTGAAGGGTTTACACTTAAAATCCAAACGTTTTTAAGACGCGTCTGTACTTTTCGCATAAGAATAGTGAAGGGTTGAAGGGTTTACTCTTAAAATCCAAACGTTTTAAGACATGTCTGTACTTTTTCACTTTATTATTTCCATATTGGCTATAAATATGCAATGTGATGTTTTATGCCAAATAAATATAATAAATTATAAATAATTTATTATCTTACGTTATATGTTACGTATTTTTAGACGCAATGCATGCATGCGTAAATTATATGAATATACATGGTTTAAGCCTCGAACTTTCAGCCAAATACATCTACATGCACTATATAACTAACAATGACAGTTTGGTTCAAAACATTCTCCTAAAATAATTCACCTATCAATATTTTCCCCGAGGGCGGGGGGGGGGGCAGCGGCGGGCATATACGGGACTTTAGACTGAAAGCGATTCCCGACAGGCGGGAATTTGACACGCCGAATGATTCAGGGTCCCGGGTAAATAGACTTTTGTCGGATTTAGATCACGATAATATTGGCCCCGGACCATTTGATACCTCTATAGCATCTCCTACTGATGGGATTTAGATGGAAAAGCTTGGCTCTAGGGTGGCGAATTAGACCCCAAAAAATAAAATCAGTCAAATTCCCGTGGGTCAGCCCGCCGCCCTGTCCCCTTGGGGGGAAATATTGATAGGTGCATATATGTCACGATTCTACCTTCAACCATTGTAACTTTAATTCAAACACTTGGCAAAAAACTTACCTCTGAGGTGTTTAAATATCCTTTAATAGTAAGACTTTAACCCGGATAAAACTGAAAATCCGCGTAGTGGTAATACATTTGTATCTTAAAACATGTTTTAGGAAGAACACGTACGCTGACAATTGTTGAAGGTATGTTGCCTCTATTTTTAAAAACTGACAAGTCCGATATTCAATTAAATGTATTGATCATACGGGCCGACATACTAATGTTTGAACAGGTAGAATGTCCTATTATAGACTGTATACACAGATATACGGACATCGCAACATTCTTTGTGACAAGTGTTCCATTTTGTAAAGTGAGATTTTAAGTGTACTAGCATTTCCCAAATCCGCAGTTAAGTGATAAAAAGTTATACTCGACAGCAGTAAGAAACAATAATTAACATGTTTGCGTTAAGTATCGTTAAACGTTTATTCAATTAAACGTATTGGAGCGCAACGCCAAAAATGACCCAATCTCATTAAAATCAAATCCTAACATTGTTAACATCTGAAGACATCGTATAACAGGCCACGTTCAAATGACCTTCAGAACAATATAATATATAACCTGCTGCGCCAAATGAAATTGCTTGTTGCACAGCTAAGTTGGCCACGGTTTTTGAAAAGTGATGCATTTCCAGCTGGTCCTCGGGAATAAATAATTTACAGTTAATTTTCACGGGGATAACAATATAGTGGTACCTTAAGCGAGTAAACATCCAAAGTTCACGTTAATTTTGTGCATAGTATTTGTGATTTATATTATATAAATATTGACTGCCTTGAGGGTGACAGTGCGTCTTGTCAACCCGAGGCAACACTGTCGACCGAGGCTTTAGCCGAGGTCGACAGTGTTTGTCGAGGGTTGACGAGACGCACTGTCACCCTCAAGGAAGTCAATATTAATTTTATTATACCGAACAATCCCGAATCATATGCGTACCGGGCGACATAGCGGTAGCGGGCGACATTACCGGGCGACATATTAAATTGTTGCCCGCTGCAGTTTATATGCATTATATAGAGAAATAATCAAGTGAGGTATAATAAATGAAGTTATACCACAACATTTTCAAGGCAACAGTTTGATAGGCTCCTGAAAATGTCCACTGAACGTGACCCCTAATGCGAAGTCATCAGATCCAGTCAGCGAATAATATAGCAGCGTCAGACCGGAGATGATTTTAATGAGATTGAAAATGACCCAGGTAGGCTTTGCTGGTGTTGGTATTTAATAGAAAAATAAACAAAGTTGGCCTACTACACTGCCTCGCTGTCAAGTTACATCTTTGACCTAACGGCGCTAAAAAAAATGGGAGATGCACTTCACATCAACTTGACCAGTTGTTTTACTAACATCATAAGTTTACATTTTTATAGAGAATAAATCGGATGAAGTTATCAAATATCTACAATAATTCATTGAAAAATCGTGAACAAATAATCATACATAACTTAAAATGTCTTGTTGTTTTTTCCAACACGGTGAAATGTGTTGACTGCATGAAATGGATCCAACATGTATCAATAAATATTGCGTAACCGTATTTGTAAGTCAGTACAGTATTTATACATGAATAATGTATGCACGCTTCGTTAACGACGTGTGACAGTGTTTGCATGCATCCAATTTTACAACTCCTCGCAGCGGTTACCTCCCCTAGCGATTAACAGTAACCACTGCCATCACAAGTCGAAAATCCTTCCTCATCTGGAAGGATGTTGTTTTTGTAAGTATTGAATGCAACTCATTGTGATTTTCTGCATTACTGGGCTGGTTATATATAATTTAGGGGTGAAAAAATGAAAAGAAAAATCGAGTTTAAAGCATTAATAATAACTATACGATCTTTATCGATCATCATCACGTGGTTTTGAATGGCGACAGGGATTTTATTTGAGCTATGCTCGGAACCAGTCAAATCTCTACGCGTAGATTGCCAATTTTAGTTACCAAATAACATGGGAAAAGTACATGTATGGACTGTATGCTGTTTTTTTTCTACATATTACTACATAGTACGACATGTTTATTGGTGGAAACTATAGTACATGTAAAGGGGAGAAGAGAAATGTTTAAAGTGAGTGAGTGAGTAAGGGACCGACACATGGACGGAATTGAAAGAATAATAAATAATGAGTGGGTATCAGATAAATAGATTATCGATGATCCTACGCCTAATTAAATCCAGTAATGCTTAACTACAATAAATTGGTTTTATTTCATGCTATGCGGTGAACGAGTGGAGAATACCAGTGAATGATAACCCGATAATTTCACTCTAGGTCGAGTGAAATGATAACGTTTGATCATTTCACTCTTTGTTATATGGAACTACTTTTATCTTTCAATGTTTTTATGTTTATTTTTTGAAAGCATGTGAATACCCAAATCGTCAGTATAAAAATCGGCCTTTTTAAACAACAGAAAACATATAATAAAATTAAATACTTATATATCCTAGATCAGCGTTTTGATTCATACAATTAAATTTTTCTGCAATTATGCAGCTTAAGCCCAGACAATATCAACTTCCACCCAGAGTTTTGCTGGTTCCGAGCACATCTCCAATCAAATCCCTACCGGCACGAACTTCCATGTGACCATAGTCAGATCACATGGTGTAAAGTAAAATGGTGGACATGCAGAAGAAAATAAACTGGACACCGTTCTTTGACATTTTCTAAAATATTGGTAAATCCATTTTTATCAGTTAAATGCTTCAAATAAAGGTGTTTAAAAAAAAAACATATTCTATTTATCTGCCATTCAGTATTTGCCAAAAATATATAATTTCAGAAGATACTCAACATGTTTGTCTTTTCCAACCCAGAGGGGTAGCAATGGTTGACCAAAATGGAGAAGGGTGCAGCACCCTGCCATGTCGCTCTTGATCTTTCCCTAATATAGGGTTAATGGGCTCATTTTAATATTACCAAAGTTTTAAGTTTTACTTTGCTTTCGAAGTATCTAGTTCGATCCAGCCTGTGGCTCAGATAGTCAATGACCAGTGACGCATTCGCACTGTTATTGACTCAAGGCAACACACACTATCAAATTTCATTTCGGGATTTATGTAACGTGCCATGGCGAAAAAAAAAACTTAAAGCATAAAGATTGTAAACGAATTAACACGACTTCGAAGTTGTATTTATTATATAGTTATCGTCATTGCTGTTGTATTTCGGATATTGTGGATTTACAAAGCAGAGAATTTTATATAAACTGTCATTAATGGTAGGAGTTCTTTTGTTAAAATCGTCTCAAAAATATGTTGCAATGATAATTATACTAAGTAAACTAAGCAACAACTAGGATGTTAGCAGATATAACACGCATCTTAAACTGAAAACGCAACATTATTTATTGGTCGTATTTATTTATAAATTGTGTTATTTATACCAAGCATGATGTTGATATTCGCTAGTTAACTGTCTTTAAAGGGAAGGACCAGTACTATAAGAAGAAACGAAATGCTATTTATTTAATGGCAACTAAATGAAATGTATATCTAGTTGTATTTTTGTTGCAAAACTTATTTTACTTAGTACAGTTTGTTTTCAGTTATACCTAAGCCCTTTAGATAAACACACACAGACGTAATCGATATGCTTAAGTCATTGGTTCGGAAATACCATTAAACCCCAATTACTTTTGTTTTGGAAGTAAACTCTAGGCATAGTTAGGTAAAGGTATACAATTTTAGCGAACATAATTAAGAAAACTATTTTGCAAATATTAGCAAATTTATATACACCGTTTAGCTTATTTCAAATATAGGTACTAACTACCTGACGGAAGGCAAAATGTCAACCACAGTTTCCATAGAAACCAAATTTGCCAATTTCGGTGCACGGTTGGACACGTTCTTAGACACGAGCACGAGCAAACACAGGGCATTGCTGGATGCTGTTCTACGGATGCCGCTAATGCTTATGTTGTACTGCTGGGCACAGCTCGGACCTTACACAGACAACATACTTTTGGACGTAGCGTTTTTGGTTTTAAGATACACCGGTATTATATTTTGTTTCTTTTTGTTTTGTTTCTAATTTAAGCACATTTTACTGTAAGAACTATATATGATTTGTATTAGTGGTAGTTTTAGTATTAGTATTGTAGTACTAGAAGAAGTAGCAGTAGTAGTAAAAGTAGTAGAAGTGGTAGTGGTAGTAGTAGTAGTAGCAGTAGTTGTAGTAGTAGTAGTAGTAGTAGTAGTACTAGTAGTAGAAGTAGTTGTAGTAGTAGTAGTAGTAGTAGTAGTAGTAGTAGTAGTAGTAGTAGTAGTAGTAGAAGTAGTAGTAGTGGTAAGTAGTAGTAGTTGTAGTAGATGAGTAGTGGTAGTTGTAGTAGCAGTAGTAGTAGTAGTAGTACTAGTAGTAGCAGTAGTAGTAGTAGTAGTAGTAGTAGTAGTAGCAGTAGTAGAAGTAGCAGCAGTAGCAGTAGGAGGAGGAGGTGGAGTAAGAGTAGCATTAGTAGTAGCTACAGCAGAAGCATTAGTAGTAGTAGAAATATTAATATCACCAACAGTAGTAGTAGTTTTAGTATATAGTGTGTTCATATTTCATATCGATCAAAATAATGTTAGTAAAACAATGCCATTGCTAATCATTACGTAAACGAACGGAATGATTTTTAGGAGTGATATTCTGGATAAACCATCTACAAAGCGGGTTCGAAACACTCTTCCCCGCGTACGTAGACTGCATGCTGTGTTTGGCATCCACTTGGCTATCGCATGTTTGCTACTGGACAATTCGAAGTACTTCCGAAGAGCAATGCTTTGTGGATAACATAGGCCAATGGTATTTCGGTGATTATTCTGAATATGAAAAATGGAAGCTGGTTGTACTAGAAATTGTCGTCCGCATCGCATACATTCGACTGCTGGAAGTCGATGGCAAACGTGCATTTGGCTTGGCTGCTTTCAGCGCCGTTGTTACCGTTTCAGCAGGTGTTTCCGAACATTATCTACTTATCGAGTTGGAGTTCTGGTCTACACAATATTTCTTCTACAGATTCATGTATGATTCTTGCATTCAGTATTATACCACGGAAGAAGACAGGGTATCAGTCATGCTGCAGTTACTGAACGAACAATACACCTTTGAACAAAATGAAAATAAGCGGATGGTCATTGCTGAACGTTTTAACAAATACAGTGTTATTAGCGAAACACAGGACGGTAAAGTTTCCCACAAAAACGTAAAATACTTCAGTGATCTTGCAATGGCATTTTCAACAGTTTACGTGGCGTTTTACTTAGCACTTGCTTTGTCTTCAGGTCAAATGTTATTCTTGTCATCAAGTCTGCTTAACGGTATTTGTGACTGCGGTAACATCATTACCATATTTGGGATGGTAACATTAATATCAAAACTATACGAAACGATTTTATACTATGCATTCTTATACGCCCTGAACATGAATCCACCTAACTTTTATGAATACCGATTTACCATCGTTTCTCTCTTCCTGACACTTATTTTAGAAAGCGGTGTACCTTTAAATGAACACAGAAATGCTGCCGTATTGGTAATGTTCCTCATAGTGTCGTTTCAAGTGTTGGTTTTGACTATAGACAACGTTGATACGGAAATAATGGGAATTATTAATGAAGGGGCAACAGGTCAGGTGGTTAAATTATGTAGGTTGGGAGGTTTTGTAACAATTGTAACTGCCGTGTTGACGTATATTTCGTTGGTGTCAGCTGATCTCGTCGGCCTAAGTTGGTGGCTTCATATGTTCTTGACCAGAAATGTTCTTGCTATTGTACATGTGTTACTATTAATCCTCAAAAGCGTCATTCTTTGGTTATCAAGAGTCGAATCTCGATTCAAGGACATATGTAATGCAATGTTTGAAAACATACACATTATTACAACTATTTCAATATTACTATGCATGGTGGTCCATGTTTACGCAAGGGCATGTGTCCCGAGCATGGAAGCTCATGTCGTGATTAGAATTGCTATCAATGTCTTTGACTGCGCCATCGTGACTTTCTACATGTGTTCCGTTGAATGGACGCGGTATCAAAACCGAAACCGTCATTATCGGTTTGTGAGCGGCCTACCAGACCATGTTTATAATGACGATGAGGAGGAGGATTGTTGCATATGCATGTTTGAACTGAGGGTATGTAAGCAACTTCCGTGCGGGCATACGTTCCACGGGGAGTGCTTAAAGACTTGGTTCCGTGTGCGTGCAACGTGTCCGCTCTGTAACGCAGAGTCGGAAATACCGGAAGTCTCCGACGTTAACAAATCGATTATCACATTAATAAACAATGTCGCAAGGCAATAAATGCTTTTGTTTAAATGTTAGTTTAAAAACAAATGTTAAAAACAACCGTTTTTGTAATATTATAGATATTCGAGTCAATGTATACTTTTGTGTATATATTATATGATTGTTGGGAAGGATTTTTAGTAGAATTAGTATAATAGTATTTTATACATAAGGCAATAAATACTGCTTCGCTTAAACGATATGCGTGCTGAAACGAATGCTCGACTTGACAAGACAGTATACAAAAACATAACTCCAATCACAGTATATATACATGGAGCTATTAGATCTTGCCTTTGAACTTCACAAATAAGACGGAAAGCCAGAAGAATTACTTTAATATTTGTTATAAATCTAACAAAACCGTTAACTACGCAAAAAACTGTAACTTTTAATTGAATTATTGTTCTTTGTATGTACAACATGACAACGATGAACCACTTTCCTTGAAAGCAAATACCTATAACGCAGAAAAGGTATTTTATTGCTTTTATGTACATCAAACTACTATCTGTATATATTGTAGACTGTTGAACTTCATGTTTATAGAAGAGATTCTTTGTAAATTTTAAACATTTGATACATAATTATAAATACATGTAATAACACAATTGCAAACATAGCCAACATTTACGCAAGCACCAAAACTTTGTTTGTGGAAGAAAGAATTTTTTGTGCCGAATTGTTTTACACAAACTGCAAGTTAATGATTTATACCATTGTGCGTTCGGTTGCATAAAACATATTTTTAATGAAAATGTATAGTGATGTTTGTTTTTCATTATTTAACGATTGTATTATTTGTGTGAGTTGTTTTGTTGTGTTGTTGTTTTTAAAAAAATGTTTATTTACAGTTCATATAATTTGCAATTTATGAACAACGGAAAAATTGCACAACTTGTAAAAAATAGGCGAGTTAATTACATGATATGGTAGCAACAATAGCTGGTTGATTTTGTATTGGACGTTGTTAAGGTCCTGGTGCATGTAAATCTGGTCCGTCGTCATCATACAATAAATGTGGGTTTCCTCCGGGAACCCCGGTGCCCCACCAACACACACACAACGCAAGACCACGCCAAATACCACGCCAAATTAAGAAAGATAGTTTAGTAAACAATTAAATAGCTGGACATTGCAGATATCATTCAAACTTCATCCAAAATTTCGGTATATATTTCAAACTGTAAATCATGTATGGGTGAACGGATACACCCCGGGTCCACACATAATGCAGCTTGGACGCCAAAGTACTTCATGCACGTCGAAACTCTCAACGGCAAAGTTCTTCATCAAGCGATGTGACCTGGTGTTAAGGTATGTAGGACCATATTTTACACAAATAATATTTTCACACACATGCGAAGGATAGGATCTCATTTGTCACATTTTTAAGTGTGAAGAATGTGATTGGCCCAATACGGGGTATGCTTGAGGATCACAGAACAATATGATTTCATTGCGTATCAAAAACAGGATGCGATCATAAACTTCACAGAAAAAAGAAGAATAAGACTGTGATGTGTGAAGAATAAGATCTCAATTTTCACAACTGTAAAGAATAAGTTTTTACTGTTTTCTACCGGTGCCTGCATTCAAGTGAGATGCATTTTCTTAGAAGTAACATGACATATCTTTTTTATTGCAAATTTTGGAAGAGGACATGTTGATCTTTAAATTGTTACCAGGCTTGCACAATCTGAAATAAAGGAAATGCTAGAAAAATGCTTGGAAAGTTTGCCGTTTTATAATGGGACCCTATGGAAATTGGATTTACTGGTTTCTAACCTTTCAGAAAACCAGGGACCGGCCCTTTAGGGTCCACTTATACATAAAATCACCATGTAACTGTGTTATTTTATTGCGTTTATTACTTTTCACGGAAATAAATGTGAATAATATCGTAACTGACACGTAATCTGCACTTTTTAACGCGAAACCTGTCTTGTCGGGTTAAAAAAAAATGAAAAAAAGTACGGAAACTCGCCTTATGCAGCTCACAGCACATCGAATCATGTTATACGCGAATATTACACGTTTTATACCTTATTACTGTCCATGGCATTAAAATAAGTCTAAATGAACTGGTATTTTGACTGGTTTATGTGATTTAAGTGAGAATTTTGGTTCACGCTCCCCATACAATCCAAGTACTCTAGCGCAAGCCAGATGGCTTATCATGTGTCATTCTCAAATGCATTTTTGGGGCATTTCTACTTAGCGAATCGACCTGAAATTTTGCATTTGTGGTACAAGTAGGTTAATAATGATGTAGAAGAGTTTTTGTCATGATAGCAAAATTTGAGTTTTCTTTAAGAAAACCAGGGACCGGCCCTTTAGGGTCCACTTATACATAAAATCACAACGTAACTGTGTTATTTTATTGCGTTTATTACTTTTCACGGAAATAAATGTGAATAATATCGTAACTGACACGTTATCTACACTTTTTAAAGCGAAACCTGTTTTGGGGGGTAAAAAAAATGAAAAAAAAAGTACGGAAACTCGCCTTATGCAGCGCACAGCACATCGAATCATGTTATACGCGAATATTACACGTTTTATACCTTATTACTGTCCATGGCATTAAAATAAATCTAAATGAATTGGTATTTTGACTGGTTTATGTGATTTAAGTGCCAATTTTAGTGCACACTCCCCATAGAATCCAAGTACTAAAGCGCAAGCCAGATGGCTTATCATACATCATTCTCAAATGCGTTTTGGGGGCATTTCTACTTAGCGGATCGACCTGAAATTGTGCATGTGTGGTACAAGTATGTTAATAATGATGTAGAAGAGTTTTTGTCATGATAGCAAAATGTTGAGTTTTCTTTAAGGTTAGATACCAGTAAATCATTGTGTATCCCTCCGTGGTGCATTCAAAAGTAGTGCCTATTACTAAAGAGTTCCTCTTCTCTTCTGGCATAAAAGCCGTTTAGGTATCTCAGACATGCCTTTTGTGGTTATTTCTATTATCCTATGCGTGTCTGCAACATTTTGGTGCATTTCATTGGAGGCTAACTTGAAAGGTGAACTTTTGGGGGGTGTTTACTGTGGTATGGGGCTTTTGTCGAAATATGACTGCCGAAACCCTGTTTTCTACCGGTGTCTGCGCATTCAAGTGAGATGCATTTTCTTAGAAGTAACATGACATATCTTTTTATTGCAAATTTTGGAAGAGGACAGATTGATCTTTAAATTATTACCAGGCTTGCACAATCTGAAATAAAGGAAATGCTAGAAAAATGCTTGGAAAATTTACCGTTTTATAATGGGACCCTATGGAAATTGGATTTACTGGTTTCTAACCTTTCAGAAAACCAGGGACCGGCCCTTTAGGGTCCACTTACACATAAAATCACCATGTAACTGTGTTATTTTATTGCGTTTATTACTTTTCAGGGAAATAAATGTGAATAATATCGTAACTGACACGTAATCTGCACTTTTTAACGCGAAACCTGTCTTGTCGGGTTAAAAAAAAATGAAAAAAAGTACGGAAACTCGCCTTATGCAGCTCACAGCACATCGAATCATGTTATACGCGAATATTACACGTTTTATACCTTATTACTGTCCATGGCATTAAAATAAGTCTAAATGAACTGGTATTTTGACTGGTTTATGTGATTTAAGTGAGAATTTTGGTTCACGCTCCCCATACAATCCAAGTACTCTAGCGCAAGCCAGATGGCTTATCATGTGTCATTCTCAAATGCATTTTTGGGGCATTTCTACTTAGCGAATCGACCTGAAATTTTGCATTTGTGGTACAAGTAGGTTAATAATGATGTAGAAGAGTTTTTGTCATGATAGCAAAATTTGAGTTTTCTTTAAGAAAACCAGGGACCGGCCCTTTAGGGTCCACTTATACATAAAATCACAACGTAACTGTGTTATTTTATTGCGTTTATTACTTTTCACGGAAATAAATGTGAATAATATCGTAACTGACACGTTATCTACACTTTTTAAAGCGAAACCTGTTTTGGGGGGTAAAAAAAATGAAAAAAAAAGTACGGAAACTCGCCTTATGCAGCGCACAGCACATCGAATCATGTTATACGCGAATATTACACGTTTTATACCTTATTACTGTCCATGGCATTAAAATAAATCTAAATGAATTGGTATTTTGACTGGTTTATGTGATTTAAGTGCCAATTTTAGTGCACACTCCCCATAGAATCCAAGTACTAAAGCGCAAGCCAGATGGCTTATCATACATCATTCTCAAATGCGTTTTGGGGGCATTTCTACTTAGCGGATCGACCTGAAATTGTGCATGTGTGGTACAAGTATGTTAATAATGATGTAGAAGAGTTTTTGTCATGATAGCAAAATGTTGAGTTTTCTTTAAGGTTAGATACCAGTAAATCATTGTGTATCCCTCCGTGGTGCATTCAAAAGTAGTGCCTATTACTAAAGAGTTCCTCTTCTCTTCTGGCATAAAAGCCGTTTAGGTATCTCAGACATGCCTTTTGTGGTTATTTCTATTATCCTATGCGTGTCTGCAACATTTTGGTGCATTTCATTGGAGGCTAACTTGAAAGGTGAACTTTTGGGGGGTGTTTACTGTGGTATGGGGCTTTTGTCGAAATATGACTGCCGAAACCCTGTTTTCTACCGGTGTCTGCGCATTCAAGTGAGATGCATTTTCTTAGAAGTAACATGACATATCTTTTTATTGCAAATTTTGGAAGAGGACAGATTGATCTTTAAATTATTACCAGGCTTGCACAATCTGAAATAAAGGAAATGCTAGAAAAATGCTTGGAAAATTTACCGTTTTATAATGGGACCCTATGGAAATTGGATTTACTGGTTTCTAACCTTTCAGAAAACCAGGGACCGGCCCTTTAGGGTCCACTTACACATAAAATCACCATGTAACTGTGTTATTTTATTGCGTTTATTACTTTTCACGGAAATAAATGTGAATAATATCGTAACTGACACGTTATCTACACTTTTTAACGCGAAACCTGTCTTTTTGGGTTAAAAAAAATTGAAAAAAAGTACGGAAACTCGCCTTATGCAGCTCACAGCACATCGAATCATGTTATACGCGAATATTACACGTTTTATACCTTATTACTGTCCATGGCATCAAAACAAGTCTAAATGAACTGGTATTTTGACTGGTTTATGTGATATAAGTGCCAATTTTAGTTCACGCTCATGTGTCATTCCCAAATGCATTTTGGGGGCATTTCTACTTAGCGGATCGACCTGAAATTTTGCATTTGTGGTACAAGTAGGTTAATAATGATGTAGAAGAGTTTTTGTCATGATAGCAAAATGTTGAGTTTTCTTTAAGGTTAGATACCAGTAAATCATTGTGTATCCCTCTGTGGTCCATTGAAAAGTAGTGCCGATTACTAAAGAGTTCCTCTTCTCTTCTGGCATAAAAGCCGTTTAGGTATCTCAGACATGCCTTTTGTGGTTATTTCTATTATCCTATGCGTGTCTGCAACATTTTGGTGCATTTCATTGGAGGCTAACTTGAAAGGTGAACTTTTGGGGTGTGTTTACTGTGGTATGGGGCTTTTGTCGAAATATGACTGCCGAAACCCTGTTTTCTACCGGTGCCTGCATTCAAGTGAGATGCATTTTCTTAGAAGTAACATGACATATCTTTTTTATTGCAAATTTCGGAAGGGGACAGATTGATCTTTAAATTGTTACCAGGCTTGCACAATCTGAAATAAATCAAATTGTAGAAAAATGGAAAGTTTGCCGTTTTACAATGGGCCCCTATGGGAATTGCATTTATTGTTTTCTAACCTTTAAGAAAACCAGGGACCGGCCCTTTAGGGTCCACTGATACATAAAATCACCATGTAACTGTGTTATTTTATTGCGTTTATTACTTTTCACGGAAATAAATGTGAAAAATGTCGTTACTGACACGTTATCTACACTTTTTAACGCGAAACCCGTTTTTTCGGGTAAAAAATGAAAAAAAAGTACGGAAACTCGCCTTGTGCAACTCACAGCACATCGAATCATGTTATTCGCCAATATTACACGTTTTATAACTTATTACTGTCCATGGCATTAACATAAGTCTAAATGATCTGGTATTTTGAATGGTTTATGTGATTTAAGTGCGCATTTTAGTTCACGCTCCCCATACAATCCAAGTACTGAAGCGCAAGCCATATGGCTTATCACGTGTCATTCTCAAATGCGTTTTAGGGGCATTTCTACTTAGCGGATCGATCTGAAGTGTGGCATTTGTGGTACAAGTACGTTAACAATGATGTAGAAGAGTTTTTGTCATGATAGCAAAATGTTGAGTTTTCTTTAAGGTTAGATACCAGTAAATCATTGTGTATCCCTCCGTGGTCCATTCAAAAGTAGTGCCTATTACTAAAGAGTTCCTCTTCTCTTCTTGCATAAAAGCCGTTTATGTATCTCAGACATGCCTTTTGTGGTTATTTCTATTATTCTATTCGTGTCTGCAACATTTTGGTGCATTTCATTGGAGGCTAACTTGAAAGTGAACTTTTGGGGTGTGTTTACTGTGGTATGGGGCTTTTGTCGAAATATGACTGCCGAAACCCTGTTTTCTACCGGTGCCTGCATTCAATTGAGATGCCTTTTTTTAGAAGTAACATGACATATCTTTTTTATTGCAAATTTCGGAAGAGGACAGATTGATCTTTAAATTATTACCAGGCTTGCACAATCTGAAATTAAGAAAATGCTAGAAAAATGCTTGGAAAGTTTGCCGTTTTATAATGGGAATTGGATTTACTGGTTTCTAACCTTTAAGAAAACCAGGAACCGGCACTTTAGGGTCCACTTATACATAAAATCACCATGTTACTGTGTTATATTAATGCGTTAATTACTTTTCACGGAAATAAATGTGAATAATATCGTAACTGATACGTTATCTACACTTTTTAAAGCGAAACCTGTTTTTTCGTGTCAAAAAAAAATAAAGTACGGAAACTCGCCTTATGCAGCTCACAGCACATCGAACCATGTTATACGCGAATATTACATGTTTAAACCTTATTACTGTCCATGGCATGAAAATAAGTCTAAATGAACTGGTATTTTGACTGGTTTATGTGATTTAAGTGCGAATTTTAGTTCACGCTCCCATACAATCCAAGTACTGAAGCGCAAGCCAGATGGCTTATCATGTGTCATTCTCAAATGCGTTTTGGGGGCATTTCTACTTAGTGGATCGACCTCAAATTTTGCATTTGTGGTACAGGCAGGTTAATAATGATGTAGAAGAGTTTTTGTCATGATAGCAAAATGTTGAGTTTTCTTTAAGGTTAGATACCAGTAAATCATTGTGTATCCCTCCGTGGTCCATTTAAAAGTAGTGCCTATTACTAAAGAGTTCCTCTTCTCTTCTTGCATAAAAGCCGTTTATGTATCTCAGACATGCCTTTTGTGGTTATTTCTAGTATTCTATGCGTGTCTGCAACATTTTGGTGCATTTCATTTTAGGCTAACTTTAAAGGTGAACTTTTGGGATGTGTTTACTGTGGTATGGAGCTTTTGTCGAAATATGACTGCCGAAACCCTGTTTTCTACCGGTGCCTGCATTCAAGGGAGATACATTTTCTTAGAAGTAACATGACATATATTTTTATTGCAAATTTTGGAAGAGGACAGATTGATCTTTTAATTGTTACCAGGCTTGCACAACCTGATATAAAGGAAATGCTAGAAAAATGCTTGGAAAGTTTGCCGTTTTATAATGGGACCCTATCCGAATTGGATTTACTGGTTTTTAACCTTTAAGAAAACCAGGGACCGGCCCTTTAGGGTCCACTTATACATAAAATGACCATGTAACTGTGTTATTGTATTGCGTTTATTACTCCTCACGAAAATAAATGTGAATAATATCGTAACTGACACGTTATCTACACTTTTTAAAGCGAAACCTGTTTTTTTCTGGTAAAAAAAATTTGAAAAAAATGTACGGAAACACGCCTTATGCAGCTCATAGCACATCGTATCATGTTATACGCGAATATTACACGTTTTTATACCTTATTACTGTTTATGGCATTAAAATAAGTCTAAATGAACTGGTATTTTGACTGGTTTATGTGATTAAGTGCCAATTTTAGTTCACGCTCCCCATAGAATCCAAGTACTAAAGCGCAAGCCAGATGGCTTATCATGTGTCATTCTCAAATGCGTTTTGGGGGCATTTCTACTTAGCGGATCGACCTGAAATTTTGCATTTGTGGTAAAAGTAGGGTAATAATGATGTAGAAGAGTTTTTGTCATGATAGCAAAATGTTGAGTTTTCTTTAAGGTTAGATACCAGTAAATCATTGTGTATCCCTCCGTGGTCCATTCAAAAGTAGTGCCTATTACTAAAGGGTTCCTCTTCTCTTCTGGCATAAAAGCCATTTAGGTATCTCAGACATGCCTTTTGTGGTTATTTCTATTATCCTATGCGTGTCTGCAACATTTTGGTGCATTTCATTGGAGGCTAACTTTAAAGGTGAACTTTTGGGGTGTGTTTACTGTGGTGTCGAAATATAACTGCCGAAACCCTGTTTTCTACCGGTGCCTGCATTCAGGTGAGATGCATTTTCTTAGAAGTAACATGACATATCTTTTTTATTGCAAATTTTGGAAGAGGACAGATTGACCTTTAAATTATTACCAGGCTTGCACAATCTGAAATTAATGAAATGCTAGAAAAATGCTTGGAAAGTTTGCCGTTTTATAATGGGACCCTATGGGAATGGGATTTACTGGTTTCTAACCCTAAACCTGCCGGACTATATATATATACGTAAATGAAATGTCAATAGTCCAGATTGAGAAATTTATTTAATGAAAAGTATATAAATCGACATTCAAGTTAAATCAATGACTTTCAAGTTTAAACAGTTTTGTCTCAATAAATAGTATTGTTCCCACAGATCTAAATCCATTAGCAATCAAACTAAATTTCATATTGTTTTATACATTTATAGCAAAGATAACACGTGATAAAGAAGAGGGGTGTCCACAACGTTGGCTCCAATTCCTGGCGATTTCATATTTTTCCGGCACCATATGTCAGCAAAATCGACACAATGTCGGGATCACTTGCCTTATAAATTCACAACGCAATAATACTAGTATCTTTCACAATATTTCGTGTAAAAACCATGTTCATCTGTCTGAACGTTAGTTCGTTTCGATAAAAAACAGTGCATATCACATTTGAAGACAATTGATTAGCATGACTTTTAACGTGTGATTTATTTTATGACATTCACTTCGAAATGAGACCATTGTTCTTCGATAAATGAATAATACATATAATTCTCGATGCGTTTGTGTTTGAATATAGTCAGCTACGGATTTTACATGTTGCAAGATGTTCCTGATATATATAACATTCAATCAATTACGTTTCTAGTGGACAGGAACATCAAACAAGGACAATTTACTGCCAAAACAGGTGCACGACATACAGATGAACCAACTTGTATTTCGAACATAACAAGGTGAATTTATTAAGAAACAAAGTGCATTTGATTGTGATGATGATCAAAAGTTTACCCCCTCCACCCGAAATCTTGCATCCGCCCCAGGTAATGTAGTAATTTTAAACTGTTGTATGACTTACCGTTGACTCTGTAGGCTACGAAGCACTAACAATAGATGCTCCTAACTACTACGTATCATACGTTATTTTTGGCTCGTTGCAGATTGGCTTGTTTACTAGTATGAATATAATTTTGTTCTTATTGAGCTCGAAAACATATGTGTTCGTTGCTTACGAATTAACTTGTATTTTGATGTCGTATACTACTGAATAAGAAGTCAAATCAAGTTTAAAGGTGCGAAATTGAACTTCATTCAAAAAGTTTTCCTTCTTAGCAAAAATGCACTCATAATTCACATGTTTTGTTTCTTTTGTCGCCAACAGTCTGTCGACACTGTCAGCGCTTTGATTTTACCTGTGTGTCGACAATGAGTTCGAAGGTGTACGAATATAATTAAGTTTCCCAATGCAACCGGAGACCGCTGTCAGGTTTTAATATTAACTAATTACCTACAGAAATCAGAGCTTCACACGTTCAATGTGTAATCATCTTGAGTTACGGAAACAAAACAAAAATGCATTTTGAGATGCGTCTAAGCTGACTGACATTTTGTATTAAACCGACCAAAAATGTCAATCCTAGCTAACCGTAAAAATGCATAAACTGGTTTAATAAAATGGAAAGAAGTACGAAATTCCGGGGTTTCACCTGTAACTGTTAAACACTGTAAATTTCATGATTTTGATACTGATATTGCCATAATCATGACAATATGTGGCGCGTCGTGATAAAACCGGTCTTAATGCATGCGCGTAAAGTGTCGTCCCGGATTAGCCTGTGCAGTCAGCACAGGCTAATCCAGGACGGCACTTTCCGCTTTTATGGTATTTTTTGTTTTAAGGAAGTCTCTCTAAACATAAATCCACTGTAGGCGGAAAGTGCCGTCCTGGATAAGCCTGTGCGGACTGCACAGGCTAATCCAGGACGACACTTTACTCACATGCATTAAGACCGGTTTTCCCACGACGCACCTCAATTATGTTTTCTGTTGCAAATAGCCTATAAACGTGGACTATTTTCTGTGTTATATGTAATGGTAAACGTGAAATGTATTCATTTAGGTAGTTTTACATTATACTAGTACTATTAATGTGGATGTTATCCATGCATACACAGAAATGGCTGTAGAATCTAAAACTGTTAACTTTGTATTATTGAAATCTTGGCCCGTATTCACCAACCCATTCTTAGACTTAAGAATAAAGAATATTCTTGACACTGTTCTGGGTACGTATTCACAAAGCTCCTTAGGGAAAACTTATGTTAATTCCTTAAATACGTAAAAATCCTTAAATACCCTTGCTGTTTCGTATATAGGTCTTTTAACATTAAAATGTTGTAAACGTGTAATTATTGCTTATATGTTTAGTATTGCATCCTTCTTTGTACAGAAATCATTGAATTTCACATACAAAATTTGATCTGAAATTTCCACTTAAGTACAACGTAAGTTAAGATTTCCCTTAGGAGCTTTGTGAATACCAGCCCTGGTATTAAACGGCTGTTAATTCATGTTACTTGGTATTCACCAATGCTGTTAAACGGCTGTTTATTCATTTTACTTGGTATTCACCAATGCTAATTTTAGCATTTTAGAACGATTTATTTTATTAATGACAAAAGCAACATCGATCCCCTACATATTTGCGAACTCTCAAGTATTATTTCTTGAGTCTAAGTCTATTTTTCATTCTAAAGTCTAAGAATGGGTTGGTGTACGGGCCCTTGTCAGTACTTACAGAATTCGGTTCTTGCACACATGGGTGTGGCGGTAGAGTTACATTCATCTGTCTTTCACACATGGGTGTGGCGGTAGAGTTACATTCATCTGTCTTGCACACATGGGTGTGGCGGTAGAGTTACATTCATCTGTCTTGCACACATGGGTGTGGCGGTAGAGTTACATTCATCTGTCTTGCACACATGGGTGTGGCGGTAGAGTTACATTCATCTGTCTTGCACACATGGGTGTGGCGGTAGAGTTACATTCATCTGTCTTGCACACATGGGTGTGGCGGTAGAGTTACATTCATCTGTCTTGCACACATGGGTGTGGCGGTAGAGTTACATTCATCTGTCTTGCACCCATGGGTGTGGCGGTAGAGTTACATTCATCTGTCTTGCACACATGGGTGTGACGGTAGAGTTACATTCATCTTGTTTGCACACATGGGTGTGGCGGTAGAGTTACATTCATCTGTCTTGCACACATGGGTGTGGCGGTAGAGTTACATTCATCTGTCTTGCACACATGGGTGTGACGGTAGAGTTACATTCATCTTGTTTGCACACATGGGTGTGACGGTAGAGTTACATTCATCTATCTTTCACACATGGGTGTGACGGTAGAGTTACATTCATTTGTCTTGCACACATGGGTGTGGCGGTTGAGTTACATTCATCTGTCTTGCACACATGGGTGTGGCGGTAGAGTTACATTCATCTGTCTTGCACACATGGGTGTGACGGTAGAGTTACATTCATCTTGTTTGCACACATGGGTGTGACGGTAGAGTTACATTCATCTATCTTTCACACATGGGTGTGACGGTAGAGTTACATTCATTTGTCTTGCACACATGGGTGTGGCGGTTGAGTTACATTCATCTGTCTTGCACACATGGGTGTGGCGGTAGAGTTACATTCATCTGTCTTGCACACATGGGTGTGACGGTAGAGTTACATTCATCTTGTTTGCGCACATGGGTGTGACGTTAGAGTTACATTCATCTATCTTTCACACATGGGTGTGACGGTAGAGTTACATTCATCTGTCTTGCACACATGGGTGTGGCGGTAGAGTTACATTCATCTGTCTTGCACACATGGGTGTGGCGGTAGAGTTACATTCATCTGTCTTGCACCCATGGGTGTGGCGGTAGAGTTACATTCATCTGTCTTGCACACATGGGTGTGACGGTAGAGTTACATTCATCTTGTTTGCACACATGGGTGTGGCGGTAGAGTTACATTCATCTGTCTTGCACACATGGGTGTGGCGGTAGAGTTACATTCATCTGTCTTGCACACATGGGTGTGACGGTAGAGTTACATTCATCTTGTTTGCACACATAGGTGTGACGGTAGAGTTACATTCATCTATCTTTCACACATGGGTGTGACGGTAGAGTTACATTCATTTGTCTTGCACACATGGGTGTGGCGGTTGAGTTACATTCATTTGTCTTGCACACATGGGTGTGGCGGTAGAGTTACATTCATCTGTCTTGCACACATGGGTGTGACGGTAGAGTTACATTCATCTTGTTTGCGCACATGGGTGTGACGTTAGAGTTACATTCATCTATCTTTCACACATGGGTGTGACGGTATAGTTACATTCATCTGTCTTGCACACATGGGTATGACGGTAGAGTTACAGTCATCTTTCTTGCACACATGGGTGTGACGGTAGAGTTACATTCATCTTGTTTGCACACATGGGTGTGACGGTAGAGTTACATTCATCTGTCTTGCACACATGGGTGTGACGGTGGAGTTACATTCATCTGTCTTGCACACATGGGTGTGACGGTAGTGTTACATTAATCTGTCTTGCACACATGGGTGTGACGGTAAAGTTACATTCATCTGTCTTGCAAATAACCTACAAGTTTTACATCTTTTATTCAGTTTTGTCCACAAATGACACTTTACCGTGGTTTGAACCTCTGCCACATATTTTGTGTGAGACCATTTCAAGCACAAAACGTATTTTTCAACAATTCTGAAGGTTAGGATGAATTTTACTGGGCGAAATATTTACCTGCCCCGATTTTCATGTTGCGAAATATTTACCTGCCCCGATTTTCATGTTGCATTTTGTCATAAAAGAAATGTTTTGCTACAGTTTCGACGTTTAAAGCTTCCGAAATGAAAAGTTACAATGTTAATTGTGTTTTATACTAATTATTAGGACGTCAATACGTTCTGTTGTATTCCACTTGCTTCGGAATTTTGATACAATCCTCGTAATATATAAGGCATAATCAAATCCCTTGCGTTTATATAATAGTTCACACGTTATTAATAAGTAATTATACCTGACCATTGATAATAATTAACTGTGGAACGACTTCCGCGTACGTAGGGAAGCTAGTATCGAGTTAACTAGTATTTATGGCGCGGAGGTTTCAACTTTTATCTTCTGGAGTGCAAAAACTGCCATTAAATGCCATTAAATTGAGCAAACCACAGCCTGTGTGTTTCGGACCCAACTTGTATTAATGTATTTAAACTTTTGGAGTATTTAACAAAAGAACTGGTCACCATTCTTTACCAGGTAGTATAAAACATCAGAAAAAAAAAAAAATTAGAGCAAGACTTAAGTTTGAAGAATGTCGTGAATTGACCCGACCTTCCCTGGAATCACGTCTCCGATGATGCCGTGCGCAGATGCGAAGGACGGGGGCTTATCGTCCCTAGAGATCATGTCCATAGTAACCAAAGGCGTCGTGGGCTTTGCAGGTAATGTAGAATCATTTTATTTCTCGATGGTCTAATTTTCGCGTGTTTCGCGATCCAAACAGAGCGCGAATTTAAGATCCCGCGGAAATTTTAGATTATTAGAAAATACATACATGAAAATGAAAAACGCGCGAATTTAAGACCACGTGATTAAGCTTTTTTTCAAGAACGAGCGGAAATAGTATGCAAGTTTAGTAACAGTGTTTTTACGGAGTCATTCGATACAAGACCGCGAAGATGTGACAACGCGAAATGTATTTCACATCTTCGCCCTCAGAAATTATCGCCCTAAAAACTTCGTGTCTCCAATTGTGTTGTTGTAAAGAGCGAAATTTTACTGGCAGAAACAGGAATCCGTATTTTTACGAATATATCCAACCAATGCACTCCATTCTGAAATATTTAACATTTAACTAGTTTGCAAAAAGGAGGACGCGATGTTCGCAAGAGTCAAAACGTTAAACAATAATAAATGAAATAAATACAATCATTCCAATTACAGTTGGTTGCAAAACACAGTGTTCATTTTCTTCTGACGTGTACTACTGAACACAGTGTCGATGTTCTTTTCAGGTGTAATACTGAACACTGCGTTCATGTTCTTTGTTGCAGGTGCAATACTGAACACTGTATTCATGTTCTTCTCAGGTGTAATACTGAACACTGTATTCGTGTTCTTCTCAGGTGTAATACTGAACACTGTATTCGTGTTCTTCTCAGGTGTAATACTGAACACTGTATTCGTGTTCTTCTGAGGTGTAATACTAAACACTGTATTCGTGTTCTTCTCAGGTGTAATACTGAACACTGTATTCGTGTTCTTCTGAGGTGTAATACTGAACACTGTATTCGTGTTCTTCTCAGGTGTAATACTAAACACTGTATTCATGTTCTTCTCAAGTGTAATACTGAACACTGTATTCATGTTCTTCTGAGGTGTAATACTAAACACTGTATTCGTGTTCTTCTCAGGTGTAATACTGAACACTATATTCGTGTTCTTCTGAGGTGTAATACTGAACACTGTATTCGTGTTCTTCTCAGGTGTAATACTAAACACTGTATTCATGTTCTTCTCAAGTGTAATACTGAACACTGTATTCGTGTTCTTCTGAGGTGTAATACTAAACACTGTATTCATGTTCTTCTCAAGTGTAATACTGAACACTGTATTCGTGTTCTTCTCAGGTGTAATACTGAACACTGTATTCGTGTTCTTCTCAGGTGTAATACTGAACACTGTATTCGTGTTCTTCTCAGGTGTAATACTAAACACTGTATTCATGTTCTTCTCAAGTGTAATACTGAACACTGTATTCGTGTTCTTCTGAGGTGTAATACTAAACACTGTATTCGTGTTCTTCTCAGGTGTAATACTGAACACTGTATTCGTGTTCTTCTGAGGTGTAATACTGAACACTGTATTCGTGTTCTTCTCAGGTGTAATACTAAACACTGTATTCATGTTCTTCTCAAGTGTAATACTGAACACTGTATTCGTGTTCTTCTGAGGTGTAATACTAAACACTGTATTCATGTTCTTCTCAAGTGTAATACTGAACACTGTATTCGTGTTCTTCTCAGGTGTAATACTAAACACTGTATTCGTGTTCTTCTCAGGTGTAATACTGAACACTATATTCGTGTTCTTCTGAGGTGTAATACTGAACACTGTATTCGTGTTCTTCTCAGGTGTAATACTAAACACTGTATTCATGTTCTTCTCAAGTGTAATACTGAACACTGTATTCGTGTTCTTCTGAGGTGTAATACTAAACACTGTATTCATGTTCTTCTCAAGTGTAATACTGAACACTGTATTCGTGTTCTTCTCAGGTGTAATACTGAACACTGTATTCGTGTTCTTCTCAGGTGTAATACTGAACACTGTATTCGTGTTCTTCTCAGGTGTAATACTAAACACTGTATTCATGTTCTTCTCAAGTGTAATACTGAACACTGTATTCGTGTTCTTCTGAGGTGTAATACTAAACACTGTATTCGTGTTCTTCTCAGGTGTAATACTGAACACTGTATTCGTGTTCTTCTGAGGTGTAATACTGAACACTGTATTCGTGTTCTTCTCAGGTGTAATACTAAACACTGTATTCATGTTCTTCTCAAGTGTAATACTGAACACTGTATTCGTGTTCTTCTCAGGTGTAGTACTGTACACTGTGTTCATTATCTTTTCAGGTCTTATACTGAACACTGTATTCATGTTCTTCTCAGGTGTAATACTGAACACTGTATTCATGTTCTTCTCAGGTGTAATACTGAACACTGTATTCATGTTCTTCTCAGGTGTAGTACTGAACACTGTATTCGTGTTCTTCTCAGGTGTAATACTGTACACTGTGTTCATTATCTTTTCAGGTCTTATACTGAACATCATAATATTGGCTATCACGTACTCAAACAAGCTGGTGGGCAAAGATTACCGGATGTTATATTACTGTTGCATCAATACCAGCAACCTTATCTTCGCCTTTCATTCCATTTTTCTTGCCTTCAATATTGCTTTCGGGTAAATATGTTCAATTTATTATACCTCACCCTTCTGTTTTCCTTCTTCGTTCATATTGAAAAAAGCATTCCATAATTGAAATATAATATGGCAGTATCATCTGTTGTGACGTCGCGGCTTCGCCTTGGGCAACATTTTTACCTCGGGTTGAGAAAATGCATTATCGCCCTCTAATCAAATCGCTAATAGCATAGAAAGACTGTTGGCGATTAAGGAAAGAAACCAAAATAAACAGAAATACGGTGCAATTTTTTTCTTTCCGAAATGACTCGTTTGTTTGATTGAAACTGAATTTATATTTGCTGTCATTTTGACACAAGACAAGTCAATCTACTAATTGTTATACTCCCTACTTTCAACACCTTGATAGAGATATAGGTTTGTATGCAAACTTCTTAATACAAACGCAATAATATGCGTAACAGGCAACGTGTCAACTAATCTTGAACTGGTCAAAATGGCCGATGGAGCGTAAAAATTTCAGGGCTATCGATTGTTAGTGCTTCGTAGCCTGCAAAATAAAAATAGGTCGTGCGAAATCAATCTCTCGAAATCAGAGAACAACAGTCCGCCAACAGTCTAAAAATGCAATATTTATCTAATATTTCATATATCTCCTTTAACATTTTTACGTTCCGTTGCTTTCTTGCCTTCGCTATTGCATTCAAGTACATATCACGCAGGCATGTCATTGTTTCTTGTCTTTAGAATACCTTGGTTTCCATTATTTTATTGTATTTCTGCATGACTCCAAAATATAGAACAAGAATGTTTCGAATGTTTATACAAACTTTATAAATCTCATATAGACATTATAGAACAATATAAAGAAGTTTTACGTAATCCAGAGTTTGTTCCAATTTTCCAAATTGGATACTATTTAAATATACGTTAATCTAGTGTTATCATGAAATGGTCATTTATTTATGACAAGTGACCGATGGACAATGCATCACAACACAATACAAACAACAAGAAACATGCACGAAACACTACACGTAAAAATATGTTTGTTTCAGTTTACCCGACGGCGACCTACCCTAGAACATTTTATTGAATTTGTCAGATATGTTTTGTTGTGTTTACTTTATTGCAATAATTAAATGTTTTATTGGATAAATAAGTGTTTTGTTTTGATTGTTTTGATAGCATCCACTTCAAAACAAACTACTTCAAAATAAATCCCAAATATAATTCCCTAATTACTTACCCTAATTTTTTGGGGCATGTAACCTGAAACAAACATATTGTTTACACCTTAATGTGAAAACCTAATACAGGTAAAAGCACAACTTAAAATAAATTGCATTGTCGTCTTCTTGTATATGTATGTTAAGGCAGTTCCTCGTGTTTCGCGTCAACACCGTGTGTATGATCTGGCAGATGGTGTTTGGGTTGATTTGCTACCAGTTCTCAGCAGCCTGCATTGTCTTTCTCCTTATCGACATGATCTGGAGCATTAAACATCAAAACAGCGACCAGAAGAATAGGTTCGTCTTCTCCAGACTGGCTAGCAGTGTGACTGTCATTGTCCGTGAGTATTGAAATACATGTGAGGCGTGTCGTGAGAAACCCGGGCTTAATGTACGTGTGTTAAATGTCGTCCCGGATGAGCCGGTTCAGTCCGCACAGGCTAATCAGAACGGCACTTTCCGCCTACAGTGAATTTATGTTAAGAAGAGACTTTCATGAAACAGAAAATACCATAAAAGCGGAAAATGCCTTCCTCGATTAGATTTTGCGGACTGCAAAGGCTGATCCCGGACGACACTTTATGCAGCCCGGGTTTTCCATGACACGCCTCATATGTATTCATCTGGTCCCACGCTAAAAAATCTACCTCTCAAACTGAGTCTTAATTTATTGATAACAATATGATGTGAGCTTTGATTTTCTTGGGTTGAATGATTCAGATTAAGACTAAAATTGATCTTAAGAATTTTCGAAGTACTGGGGCTAGAACGTTACAATTGCCGTCCAAAATTGCTCTAACGTTGTTGCACGTCAAGCTGGCATTTGAAAATAAACCTGTAATTGTAGTCATGTACACGTAGCATGTACCACCCAAGTTGAAAGCCAATCATGGCTCAGGAGACTTTTTGCATATATGGGGACTAGTCCGTCTGGGCTTCGATAGACTAACTGTCCGACAATGCTTAAACACGTGTTAACCGTTCATATACTTAAGCATTTTTTTGTTTAACGTTGTAATTTGTGTCAGGTGTTTTCATATATCACTTACGACTATTTTTGTATCTGCCTATTGAAATATCGAAACGCCTGACAGCGTAGAAAGACTGTTAGCGAGAAAAGAAACGAAAACCGAATGAATTATGAGAGCAATTGCTTGTGTGCAAACTATTCAAAAATCAAACAGAGTTATATGCATACGAGTCAATCTACAACGGGTAAAAAAACTCTATGAACAGTATAAGTTCAATCAATGTTCAGTGTTTTTATCACAAGCGCTATTCTCAGTAAATAGGGATTTAATT